>PYXC01000317.1:1010000-1422500 GCA_015244755.2 Tenualosa ilisha | reverse complement strand
CTCAACACCGTGGTCTTCTCACGGCTCTCCAAGTCATACAAATGAAGCTGTTACAGAAAGGGGGGGGGTTTGGACAGATGGAGAGATAGAGAGATCAAGATAGAGAGAGAGATAAAGGGGAAAGAGAGAAGACAGTAAGAGAAGAGTAATCCTGTGTACGAAGGCTGTTCTCGCATTACTTGGAGTGTTGGCATTTGGTTAAGGCCTCAGTTGGACCCTCCAGTAACTAATTAGTCACTTCGGAGCAAACCACACATGCGCACACACACACACACACACACACACACACACACACACACACACACACACATTATCAATGTGTGTGTGCTCTCAAATGTTTGGAGGAGCCACTAGAATGCATGTTGTGCTGACTCAATTAAAACTTAATTTCCATGTTTCCAAACCAAAATAGCTGTGAATTAGCGGCAATGACATGTAAACAAAATAGACTACTTGGTATGCATGAGTCTGTCACTATGACTGAAATATTTTGGGTCAATGTTTAAACTATAGCCAGACAAATTAGACTACGGTGGAGCTCCACAGTCAAGTCAATTACAGGGAAACACAGCAATGGTTCTGTGCACAGATACAGTGACATAAGATTGGGGTGATGAGAGCAAACAGCCTCTTGTTATTACACTGTTGGGCTTATCAGCAGTATATGCACATGTCCATAGTCATTTACAGTGGCTAATAAATGGACTTCTGTTGATAAGGCCCATCTATGGTCTGGACTCCTTTAATGGCTGGAACTACACAATGTTAAGATCATATAAGATGAAAACTTTAGGAGTTGAGGAGTCAGAAGAAAGTGGAACTTCCGAGCTGTTGGAGGGAGGGAGCCTCGTGGCCCCGGTGAGAAGTCCTCACCCGCAGCTTCTTGTCCCTGAAGAGCAGCTTACGGCCCGTCTCATTCAGCTCCAGCCAATCCACCTTGGAGTCATGGCTTACTGTGCCCAGGCTGTAGCCACCAACCAGATCCACTGAGACGAGGAGCGAGGGAGGGGGAGAGAAGGGGGGAGAGGAGAAGTTTAGGTGTACATCCATGTGTGTGGAGAGGAAATAGAAAGGGCAAATTAGGCTGACAGATTGAGGCATAACCATCTGAATTCCATGAAAAACAAATCTATGATTTTGTCATGGGTCAAACCAGCACAACTTAATTTGTGCATTTAGAAAGAAAAAAATCCAAAATAATCAGCCAGAGCGATTGAGCGACAGAGAGAGAGAGAGAGAGAGAGAGAAAGAGAGAAACTGTTAAATTGAGAATAAGAAGAAGATGGGCAAAAGAAGACAATCCAATTTACATATTCGGAGCAGATTATTAGAACACACTGACACATGAGGCCAATGTGACACACACACACTCACACACACACACACACACACACACACACCTCTTCCATGTGACAAGCACATACCTTCCACATGACAGCACTTTATTCATTCTCACTACTGAAAAACAAAACTAAGTAAAAAAGATCGTCTGGAAGTGAAAGTGAGCAAGAAAGAGAGGGAGGGGGGTAGAGAGAGAGGGAGAAGGAGAGGCAGACAGAAGGACATGGCTGGACTTAATTAGCGCAGGAAGTGGACGGAGCGTGGTGGCAGATGGTGCTCAGGGGGCCAGGCACTCTGAGGCCTCCCCTGCTCCAGCGCTCCCGTGTGGGGTCAGCGCCCGCCTCGTCTCGCCTCGCGTCACTGAGGGATGCTACTGCTGCTGCTGGTAGTGGTGGTGGTACTGCTAAAGCATGATGGTACTGCTAAAGGCACCACCACTCTGCAGCTAGGATGCTAACTGCTCTGGGCTACCTCTCATTTCATGCCTCACCAACAACCACTGCTAACTACCACTCCTCTGTCTCTCTGGACTGCTAATCCTTCACTCTCTCTCTTTCTCTCTCTCTCGGTCTGCCTATCCTTCTGTAATCTACATCTTGTGCAAGGGGTGGCAGCTCATTCATGGACAGGCTGGTCTGGTGTTGTGCATAAAAGAAATAACTTCTTCTTGTCATAGTTCTTCACATCAATTGCATCACAGATTTATGGAGTGATAAAAGGCAAATCTTACTCTTACTCTTACTCTAATCTTTCTCTGTCTCACTTCCCCTGTCTCGAAAAAGTGCCAACATCTCTCTTCCCCTTGGCTCAAAGAGTGTCAGCTCTTCCACGCTGTCAGTCCAGTGTCTGGTATTATCAGACTTAAATAGTCACCATATTCACCAATTTCAAGGCAAAACCTTTCCCACACTGTCAAGATATTGCTCTTCAAAAAGTGCCACTTTTTGTGGCTAGCAAACTTAAACTGTAAAATCTGACTGGAACACTCCCTCTGAAAAGTTCAACCTGCACAAATTAAAGGTTAATCTAAATCAGGGCACTGCATATCACTAGCCATGTACTATTGTCAGGTGGAGGCATGGGTGTGGGTGGCGGTAGGGTGGGGGTAGGGGGTGTTGGTGTGGATGGACTCATTTTTGTTTTGACGTGACTGTCACTCACCAATGGCGATTGTTTTGATGTCAATCAAATAGGCCAGCTTCTTGTTGTCCTCCATGCCTCTCTGTCTTCTCTCATTCAGGCGAACACTGTGCAGATCAACAGAGGTGGGAGTGTTGAGTGTATGTGTGTGTGTGCGTCTGTAAACATGGACAACTCTAGAGCAGGCAGCGTTCTCTCTCTCTATCTCTCTCTCTCTGTTGACATGTCTGTCTTGACAGGCTGAATACATTCATATTGATTTGTAATGACTAAATGGCGTTCCAAAAGAGCTGACATGACAGCTGTATGCAAAACACCGTCCCTTCATTTCACAGCAGGCTTACAGCAGCACACAGGAGACTCACCAATGTGGAAAGGAGAATTATGGAACAAGGGCACCACCTAGTGGCACAAATTAGTACTCATTTGACATGTCATTTACCTTTCAATGCTAGGTGTACGGACATGATGATAGCCTAAACATTTTTTCATTCAAAACAATTTTTCATTTCTGAACTCTCTCGCTCTTTCTCACACACACAAACACACAAACACAGACACACATTGACCTGATCAGATGTGGGTTCATAAATTCAGTCCTGACAGATCCAAGGATGTCATTACTGCCATACTCCACCAGGGATAGCTCTCCAGCATTGAAGATCATACACACCTGTACACACACACACATGTCTTTCAGCTCCAATGAGATGTGATATCCATGACACTACTTTTATCATCATTTACATATGATATGAAGTGTTGTCATGCCCTCATGTACAATAATCAATCATTTTGTCAACACAGTACCTATCTGCATAAATAGCTTGTTTTATGCATCATTCCTTCCTGCATATTAATACAAATCTATCGACTTTGGATAATGGATTTTTTGAAAAATGTCTTGCTTATGGAATAGCAAATAGGTAGGGCACCGTTTCATTTTCAAAGAAGAACTTCTCATTTCCTCCTGATCCTTGCCAAGCCACCTGAAAACACATGGGCAAACAAAAAAAGAAAAAAAATTAAAACTTGTTTATTCCATCATTGGCTACCAGTTCTATGTCACACACAAACGCACAAAAACATAGACACAGACATAAACAGACACACACAGACACACGCAGAGACGAGCTTTCACTTCAGCAAGGCCTTCCACCTTTATTGTGTCCTAGCAAGCAGCGCACTCTGGCCGTGGGGTGAGGGAGGGGCGGAGGGCTCTCCATTAAACATGGATTAGCCAGCCGCAGCGTGACAGCCCTTGGAACTTTTTAATTAGAATATCCCTCTATAGGAGTGCCAGGCAAAAAACTTCTGATGGGCAATTTGCAAGTGTAGCATGTACCAAAAAGAAGGACTGGGTATGTGACCTACACAAAAAGAGTCTCGATTATTGAAAAAAAAAAAAAAAGTCTGGAAAATTAGGTTGCAGGAAACAAGTTTGCCTAGACAGGAAAAGACCTCTGCAGAGAGTACTTAATGGAAAAGTGAGGACATCATTTCAGAGGGAAAACTTCTTTCAAGTCTTTCAATTAAAACAACTGCCAGTCACCATAGCAGCAACCTATCTGTCTTGGTTTGTCATACAATACAACTCCCTTCAACTGTCCACCTTTCAGAGATTAATGAAGTTTCTGGAAATTTGTAAGTCTGTGAGTTCTTGGGCCTGTGAGGGTTTCGTACCTCGCTCAGTCTGTTGAATAGGATCTCGTACCTCGCTAAGTTTGTTGGCTCCAATATCTCCAAGCAATAGTGTATTGCAGGTGTGTGCCACCAGGTACCGATCTTTCCCCAGGATCTTGACCTCCTCAATCTCGTAGCCGTAGGTAGACCTCAGGACCACACGGGTTCCTGTGTTCATGTTCTTCACAATCACCTGTCAGTGCACAAACACACACACACATATACACACACACACAGACATGTGTATGAGCCCTTTCCAAAAGCTTAGACGTCACTAAGGAGGAAATTGAGTGTGACTTTGCATGAGTCAGCTCTTTAAAGTGCTGTTCGAGACGGGAGGGCTGCAGCAGGGGTCGGGAAGTGTTAAGACTTGCCTGACTCAGACCCACGTAAATCATCTCGAATTTGTTCTTGTAGATGCTTCTCCGCAAGCAGCAGTCAAACTGTTCCACGGCCCCACACAGAGTTCCCTAGGAGCCAGACAGACAATGACAAAACACAGCGGTGCTGTCAAAGACTTTTATTTCTCAAGGAGCATGTCAGCAGAGGATGAAAGTGGAGCGAGAGGCACAAACGTTTGTGAAGTTCCGTGTGCTGTTTTTGCAAAGGGGAGGGGGGAAATCCCCCTTTATGCAGACCAGAGTCAAGCCCCTATACACTGATACAGAAAATCATTGAAAAGTTTATATTGTGAAGTTATGTGACACTCTTATGCAGACCGGAACTACTTACGTTTGCTCCCATTGTAACATATTATGTTGCTCCATCTTGGTCAGTATTCAGTGATCTTTGCTGTCAGTGCTGGGAATGACTCTTACTTTTGAAGGCGTGCAAATAATAATAATAATAATAATAATAATAAGCTAAACACTGCGAACTGCAATGAGATTTACCACACATTACCACCGCACAGTTTTCTTTATCCCATCCTTGTTATTAGTTAATTATCACCCAAGGGACGCAGAGCATGAAGGACACTAACTGCACAGAGGCGGGAGCCGTCCTTCTTCCAGGCCAGGGCTGTGATGGTGTAGAGGTTGGGGATCTCTTTGGGAGGCGCTTCGTCCCAGCCAGCCTTGCGTGGACTCCAATTGAAGACCCTTAACCTGACAAGGAACAAAATCACGGTTTCGACAACTAAAATTTATCTATAATTTAGGTATCCATATGCAAGTCTGGGAGCTGCATATGACCCTTATGGTCACAAATTTCTTTAATACTTACACCGACGCCCTGTATTCTCACCAATACATGTGGATTTGTCAACAAACCAAAGGATATGAATGAGCTATGATCATTTGAATATTGTTTGAGTTTAATTTAATGCCCACGCGAAATCAAGAAATCATGTTGAGAGAGAGAGAAAGGGTTACAAAACCAGAAAGGTGTCTTGGTGCTTGCTCTTAGGGGGATTGTGTTAAATAAAATTAATGTTTTTTGAGGACACATGTCAGCATGGGATATACCATACAGTGCAATGAGTATAGTTTGTTTGTGGTAATGTTAGTTGTCTTTTGTGCTTTACACTGCAATATTGTGAAAGTGGCAGAAATAATTTTGAAACACCAGAAGACTGCAACTGCTCTGTGAGCAAATTGTCATATCAGTTCAGCCAACTCCCAATAGTTGCCCTTGTTATCTGAATTTGGCCCTTCATACCGTCCCCTAAATACCACCTCCTGCACTCCTAAATATGGCGTAGCATCAATCAAACGTTTCAGTGTATCCCTATTATGACGCACTTTAGCATTGTGCTGTGCCACTTGCAATCAGGCACCCTCGTCCACAAGTTGATATAAGTTGCATAAGTTTAAAAAATTTAATCAAAAGACTGAAAAGACTAATCCGTGATATAAAAAAATACAATGCTTAAGGCAGGCAGGGGTCCTCTGTCCTCTGTGCTTGGAATGAATTAAATGAATTGTTTAAGAGAAGAGTGTTCACCACCTTAATTTACATTTACATGCATTTAGCAGACACATTTATCCAAAGCGACATTCAAGCTACAACACAATGAAAGAAACTAACAAAGAGTGCATATTGCTAACATAGTGCAATAGTGTAATAAAAAGTGAAGTATAAAAGACAAATTAAGTATAAGATGTTAAGTGCATTTTCAAAATTTAAGCCAGGAGATATTCTTGGAAGAGCTGGGTATTCAAGACTTTCTTGAGGGTGAAGAGGGTATCACTTGATCTGGTAGCACTTGGAAGGTCATTCCACCAGCGTGGAACCAAACATGAGAAGAGTCTGGATTGACCTGCGCAAGGTGTTGGCCGTGCTAGATAACGTTCCTTAGAGGAGCGAAGTGGTCGGCGGGTGACATAGGGCTTTAGGAGAGTATTCAGGCAGATGGAGGCAGAGCCATCATTCACCCTGTAGGTCACCATTAGTGCCTTGAATTTGATGCGAGCAGCCAAGGTTAGCCAGTGGAGTTCAATGAACAGAGGTGTGACATGTGCCCTTTCTGTCATTCTGTAATGATTGCGAGTTAAGATAAACACACATCACAGATTGCTTGACTTGTTGGCTAATATAAGTATAGGCCAAATGACAGATTTTCATCCTCTCACACTGGACTTATTCAATGATGTCCATTATTTTTTGTAATGCTATGGAAAAAGATGAACCATATTGTTTATGATGTTTTTTAGCTCACTTAATAGCAGTGTTTCCCATACATGAAAACCGAGCTCCACAAATTGATTCCACCCCCCCAAAACGCACTCTGTCATTCTCGGAGAGAGATCAACATCCGAGCATCAATGTCAATGGGGGTACACTATTGTTAGTAATGTTAGTATTATTTTAATATGTCTCTGATTGTTTGCTTTAATCCAGATGAGTATTGAAAAGTTTTTTCTACCCAAAAAAGGCTTCGTTCAGAGGAGACGGAGCAACCTGAGGAGGCATCAGTCTGAAATAAAGTTGAACAGTCAAATGGCTGTAGCTAGTAAATGTTACTAATTCATTTCCATTCGAATGGTCCTAGGCATCAAACAGTGGTGAACAGTCCAGTGCTGCTCAGGGCTCATCAGTTAGTGCTGAACAACCTGTTGCTCAGGGAGCCATATAGGCAAGGAAGACAGCAGCCAAAATGCTGCTGTGAGGCAGGCAGCTACTGTTAAAACAACAGGTAAGTTAGGAAGAGATTAGTGTAGACTTAAAACAATAAGAGTGGGAAAGTAATTTGATTCTTCTGTTCCTGGTAGAGGAGGCCAGAAGGAAAACTGGAGGACACAGGGGCACTGGATTCAATCCAGAATGGTTATCTATGCCCCATTTTAAACCATGGTTATACCATACCCAGCATGATACTCAGCATATCAATTCATTTATTGGTCTATTTTTCTTTTACACATAATAGTGCATGCTTAATTTAGCAAATTAGAATAATGATGTTTTACATTGTTTAAGGGATGTTCTGCAGACTTTGTAGGCACCACAATCCTGCACCCAAGAAAGGTGCAAATAAGAGGGCATTTGTGGAGGTTGCTGCGGTCATATACCGGAAAGACTATATAGAGAGACATATCAACACAGAGCACCACCAGGAGAGCATCAGATGTCAGGCATCACTTTCCTCGGGTATTTTCCGTAAGGGAAAATAAATAATATACAATTTCATGTAGTATGCCAATGCATTTTCTGATATATTATTTTTATTAACAGGTGTATCAGTAATGGACTCATCTGACCCAGTAATTGTGTTGGAGCATGAGGCCATAATTGGTGACACAAACTACTCAAAGCTTCTGAGCCTGGCAAAGGTGTTGTTTTTTTGTGTGTGTGGGGGGGGGGGGGGGTGCATCGTCTAGCACCACACAATGCTACTTGGTCTGTGGGAAACACTGAATAGGCTTAATAGGCATCACTTAGTAGGCAACTTTAGAGTGGCATGGTTTCTTTACCCGAATTTCATGTTCATTGTTTCTACAAATAGCCGACATATATGATGCGGCAGTGGTGAAGGAACTGGAAAATAATGCAAATAAAAATGACTTGTTGAAACGTCAGTAGGTTATGCATGTGTCCGTATGGCCGTATGAATAATGAATAATAGTTATGAATATAATGAATAATAGAATAAAAAGTTTTTTTATGCAAGATGCAGGATGTAGGCTACAGCACTGCATGTGTAATGATAAGAAAGGCCGCCGAAAAAACATGCAGCTATATTGCAAACAACAAGAGAATGTTATTTGCGTATTTTGCGTCTTGGAAAAGGAAAATTAGTGTAAGAGTAACAAAACAGGTAAGCTAAGAGGGCAGAATAGCTCCGACACTGTTCCCAACAAGTGAAATTAATTCCTTTAAACTCTATCCAGCAGCGCTGCAGAGGAAAAGTAGTCTGTCAGTGGTCAGTGGTAGAAATCATATGACATATGTAAATGGCTTTCTAACTATTCGTTCATTTGTTTCTGACTGTTAACGTTGTCTCCGAGATTGAGACCCATTTCTACATCATTGGTATGACGACGACTATTCTGTCCAGATAAGCCACAGACAGTTTGGCAACATTGCATTGTTTGATGCATCGTATGATGTGTCAAATGTTGCAGCATGTGCGCTGTTACTTTTCTCAGATCACACAAAATTATCGGATTTCCCCACTTTTCTCCTGAAATCAATTGATGTGAGTGGTTTGAAAAACTTGGGCGTGCGTGGGCATGTAAAATATCCTTCACGGCCGCACATGCACACAGCTTAGAGGGAACATATGGTACTACTATCGTTCATGTTGGTCTAACGTAGAACCGGGTTTCAGTAGTCATTCTACAAAAAGTACTGCCTTTTCGAAAACTAGAGCAACCATCTTTGGACAATCTCATCTCATGTCTACTATCTCAGTGTATCTCAGTCTTAAATATCTGATAGTAGGGCCTGTACACCAAAAATACTAATCATGCCATAAATAGTGCATCTGCATTTGAGCCCTGAACAAAACCAGTTCAGTAGTTAGGATGGTCCTCTCACCTGTCATAACTCCCCAGCACAACAGACTGTCCACTGGGGCTGCTGACGGCCACGGTGAACTCCTTCTCCGTGCGGTCACGACTGTAGTCAAACGTTTGCAGGATGTGGCCCTCCTTCCCGTAGGCCACAATCTTTTTGTCGCACCCACCCACGACGATGCTGTTGGCGCCCCAGGCCAGCGCATATGGAGGGCATGGGTGTGTAAAGAGCTTGCCCTGGTGGACACAAACAGGAAGAGGACACTTTGGTGTGTGTTTTTTGCTTTTATCATTTTTGGTGAATTTCTGCATGACCTGTCCAGTGTCTACGGTTCCATGAAGTCATGACACTTTTTGTTAGGTGCAAAACCCTTTTTCATCTCTATACAATTAGACAGTAGTAACACTACAGAAAGTATACCTATTTATCAGTAAAATAGTAAAACAGAATGAACACCTCTACAGCTTTCTGTATTGCAACTGCATTGCCTAAATCATCTGTTAACTTTCAGCAACAGCGATCAAGCCAATCCTCCCCAAAACAACTGTCAGGCCCATTCTGAGATTCAGAGATTAAAGGCAGACATGTTTGCACCTTTGTGGGATATGGATTCTTCACTGCTAGCAGAGGTCACTGGGTCTAAGTTCTGTATACCAAAAATAGAGAATACCTGAGACTCTCCTGAACCTTCATCGTCAAAGAAATAGCGCACCACTGATCCATCTGCATGACCCGACATGAATCCTTTTCCTGACACACTGGTAAAAAATGGAGAGACAATATCTTTGGAAAAGGGACACTGGCTATTGACACTTATGTTAGGTAGCGTCAAAATGCAGGACAAACATCTCAAATTGAAAAACAAACATACTTGGATGTTAACGAAACAACATAGGACTCTGCTCCATAAACTGTGATTGACTTGTTTGTTTTTGTATTGGCTGTTCGGATCTGAGGAGTGCCAAGGCAAAAGCAGAGAGAGCAATGCATTAATTAGGACACAGATATATAGTGCCAGTGTCACAATTTTAGTGGCATGTACAGTATGCTACCTTTCCTTCTGCCAGGCCAAAAACAATGGCATAGTCTGTGGGCCAAATCAAACAAGTAACCGCGCTCTACAAAACAAAAAATATGGTCATCAACATACAGAAAAAGATTAAAGTGTTAGAGGTGGCTTCTTATTTTAAATGGTTTCAGGATCATTGAATTCATCACAACTGAATGAATTTTATGAATAAATGAATGAATTTTAGTATACATACAGATTGCACAAACTTGTTGGAAATAACTTTTTTGTCACCCCTAGGAAGAACCAGGGAAGAACAAGTGTTGCAGACATGTTAGAAAATCACCATTTGCCGTATGACTTGCATTATTTTAATACTGCAGAAAGTAACAAAAATGTCGCCAAACTTACCAGTCCTCTCCAATTTTATATACATAGATGATGTAATCAGTCTGGGCAATGGCAATTTTAGTGGAATCTGGTGAAAATGCCATGGACTTGACAGTATAGCTCTTTTTTCCATACTGCAACATAAAATTAAATGAATTCAGGCCATTTTCTACTTCACCCAGTGAAGAGCAAATATGGTCACAGGTTTTCAAATGACACAACCAACAGGAACACAATTCAGATAGACAATTTAGAACTAAAATGGTTTATAACCACCTCACTTCCAATGCAGGTTAATAAATGATGGGTTATGAACACTTGTAAACAGCTTGAGTAAGGGACCCAGAAAAACACAGACCTTTGGGTCCGCAGGCTTAGTGGAGAACTTGTCTCTTCTCTCCCCCTGCTCATCATACAAGAGGACCACTCTGTCCACAGTGCATACAGCAAACCTTGCATTGTTGGGGGACCATGCCATGCATGTGACTTTGGCCGCTCCATCCTAGACAAAGGGTGTGAAGACCAAAGATGTGCACAAATTCGTTTACACCTTACAATCACATTACTTTACATCATCTATAAAAACCACAAAACCAGTGGTTAAACAACTACACATACATCCCCTTACTCTATACTTAATTACCTGCCAGGTTACTGAATGTCACCAGTGATTAGTTTTTGTTGTTTATTTCAGGTATGGCTGAGTCACCAAATTAAGATTACTATGTTTTTACCATTTACTATTTAATTATTTTCAAGTATGGTGTTTGAGTCACTGAGTCACATTTCTGACTCTGACAATTACTAACTTTTGTAAGTTGTGCACAAAAAAAGAAAAATTTTTCTTTTCCTAATAGATACTTAGTCTCTAAACTAGTATTACTTTTGACATTTGACATGCTTTTATCTTCACTAAAATGTTATTAGGCCTTTATTGTTTATTCAAGTATTTCAGTTTATTATGTGGTGTTTTTTGTATTGTACATCCCTTTTGAAAAAAGCATCTGCCAAGAAACAATAAATACATGTTTCCTTACCGTAATACAGAAGAGGTAGAAAAATACATAATACACAACATTACAACTGACAGAACAGAATGTCAATTGGGGGAAATTGTATATTCTCATTATAAATATGGAGGTGTATGTAGAAGAAGGTACTTAGAGGGGAAGTCAAATACCACCATTGATAAGTATTGGGAAATCTGAGCTATTCATTCAGGGGGCAGGCAGGGCCCCCAGCACAATTTCCATACATAATAGCATCAAAGACCACTGAATACTGCTCCACTTCAACCCTCTCTGATAACATTGTCATTCATTACTCTTAGAACAATCAGATAAACATTCCACAGAATGATGCTTTTACTTAGTTACAGTAACCATGTGTCAAACTTCAAACATTGAATATATCATAAAAGTGACCTGGCAACTTGATGACATCATAGAATATTGGTGCATATCTCAAACAGTACATGTTGGAATAACTTCACTCTTCACTGAGTCAGTCTAGAAAGTGGATGGACCTTTGACTGACTCGTGAGCCAATGGGATTTTTAACATTTCTGATGTGCTTGTGCTGCTTTAGAGCAGCAAAGCAGGATGATGCTGAAAAAACAAGACGACGTGCACTCAAAAAATATAAGCTGAAGGACCTACAAACAGAGCTGGAAGCCCTGGGCGTTCCTGTCAGTGACGATGGTAAAAGATTTAACAAGAAAAAGAGAAAGAAGGAGCTGAGGAAATTACTCCTGACAGAGCTAAGACGGGTGGACCTGGGGATGACTCGAAATAAAGTGTCTACCAAGACCACTCGTGTTCTGACGGAGAAGAACCCTGACCTTCGGGATGAGGTGGATGCTTCTGCAAGTGAGTAAACGCCCTAACCACAAAATAGCAAAATATATTGAGTACCTATCATTTTCTAGCATTTTCTGACCTATGCAGGACTCCTGATATAATGGAAAAAGGCATATATTATTTGATGATCATTATTGCTTGGTACCACCAAGCTCAGCCTATATAATGACTCTAGACACCGAGAGGAGCATAGAGAAGGATGTGAGAAATGTGTCCGTCATTCTTGTGTGTCTATCTTCAAATCCAAAAGGAAAACTGGACCAGAAAAATGAGAAGGCCATTGCTGAGGTGACGGCTGATGTCAACACCATTTTGGACCAGGTGAACCAAAAGACTCAAGGTGAGTACGAGAGGACAAGACATTTAGCCTACATTTCAGTAACTGTTATTACTAGTAATATACTGCACCATTTATTTTACACTTTAGGCCAGGAAAACAACATAGCCCAAAAGCAAGAAGTGGAAACCATCAAGGCTGTGCTCAACAGTATTCCTGATAAAGCTGATGCCAATTCAAGTGAGTATTACAGAGCAGTGACTTCCATGTAACTTGCAAATGTGTCATAAATTAGAAAGGAGCTTATGACTGAGTCCTGCGTTCATAACAGGTGGACTCCAAGAGTTAAAGTCAGTTTAAGGTCATGTTAATAAAGATTTAAGTATATCTGTGTCACTCTCATATGCCTCTCCTCAGATCTGAATGGGAAACCGGATCAGAAAAATGAGAAGACTGAGGTGACTTCTGCAGTCAACATCATTTTGGAACAGGTGGACCAGAAGACTCTGAGTGAGTAGCCTACTTACGAAAAAGACATTTCCAGAGAAGCTAAACAGGATGGGTAGACGAAGCATGCTGTGTACTGTATGCTGCAACAATTACCTTCCAGCATAATTAATAGGACAGCCAAGACCAAACATCAAATGCTTTTTTCATTGGTTCTCAAACTGGGGTCCACAGTGCATTGCCAGGTGGTCTGTGAAAACCTTTGCTACAAAATAGCATCTAGCATATAACTTAACTAAGGAATATATGCCTGTGTGGTCAAATTTGTGTTGCGAGTATGAGGGGCCCTTGGAAATATTTCTGCTCCATGAGGGGTCCCAGTCCAATAAAAAAACCCTGGCTTATTTCACACTGTAGGTCTGGAAGCTGAAAGGGCCCTTGAGAAAGAAGAGAAAATCAGTACACCTGTGCTTAACAGTGTTCTTAACAACGTTGATGGCACTTCAAGTGAGTATGAACAGAGCAGCAGTGACTTACATTTACATTTATACTATATATTTTTATGAACGCATATATTTTTAATCCGTTTGGGCCTTTCATTTACACATAAACCGTTTTAGCCACATCAAATTCTATTTTAAAACACCCTCCAAAGTGGAGATTTTTCCAAAACACTGGGCTCCGTGGATTCCGCTGGATATATATAAACGCAATTAAAAAAACAAATGCATACAAAAAATCAGTTCATAAAAATATCTAGATATGTGTATAAACAAGCGTCCATGTAGATGTGCCAGAAATCACTAAGGTGATGATGGTTGTGGCAAACAGCACTTTAGAACAGGCAGATTCCATAAGTTAAAGTTAGCACAAGGGAAAAAGGCAAATTATTTTCGAAAATCATTCTGGGTTGTTACGATCATGAAAAATGCTATATTATGTACATCTGGAATATGAGATAAGCCAAATGAAAGACAACGCATCTGTCACTTATATCTTTCTCTTCAGATCGAAAAGGAAAACAGGACCAGAAAAATGAGAAGGCCACTGCTGAGGTGACGGCTGTCATCAACACCATTTTGGACCAGGTGGACCAAAAGACTCAACGTGAGGGGAAAAAATATTTAATCTACATTTCAGTGACTGGCAGGCCTTTTACTAGTAGCATAATACACTGCCCGGCTTATTTTACACTTTAGGCCAAGAAACCCAACAGGCCCAAGAGAAGGAAGCGGATACCATCAAGGCTGTGCTTAACAGCATTCTTGATCAGGTTGATTCAAGTAAGAATAACAGAACAGTGGCTTTTGAGAAAGGAGGACAGCCAGGTTGAAATCTGACTGTACACTAAGGACTGGCTATAAAACCTGTACACATTGTTAACAGCGTAAAACAACATAAATTTATTTCTTGATTTATTTATTTATCTGAGCCGTCAATACGCTGTACTGGTGCATTCTGGCCAACTTTAACTCCTGACTACAGTGAACACTACCATGCCATGTAACCTACAAACAAATATATCTGTCTCTCTTATATGTTTCTACCCAGATCCAAAAGAAATACAGGAACAGACAAATGTGGAGGCTCCTGCTGAGGTGCCGGCCATAATCAACACCATTTTGGACCAGATGGACCAAAAGACTTGTGAGTACAAGGGAAAAATGACATCAGTCTACATTTTAACGACTGACCTTAGAAGTAATACACTACTATTCTTATTTTACACTTTAGGCCAGGAAACTGAAAAGGCCCTGATGAAGGACGAGGAAAGCATTAAACCTGTGCTTAACATTGCTCCTACTGAGGATGACGCCAATTCAGGTGAATATAAACAGAGAAGTGATTCAGTGCAGATGTGACATGAACTAACATATAATAAGGAGAATACGACTAAGGTGAGGGCAGTGTCAAACGGCATTTTAGAACAGATGGACTCCAAGGGTTCAAGTTAATATAAAAAAGGCATACTTTGTCCAAGATCTTTCTTGGCTGTTACTACTAACATGAAAACTGCCATGCTTGTGCTTAGGCGTAGATCTGAAAACAGAGAAGAGCAGAGAAAGATAACTGACCTGTCTGTCATTCATATCTCTACTGTATCTTCAGATCAAAAAGGAAAAAAGGACCAGAAAAATGAGGAGGCCGTTGCTGAGGTGGCAGCTGTAGTCAACACCATTTTGGACCAGGTGGACCAAAAGACTCAGCGTGAGTACAAAGGAAAAAAGGCAGTTATCCTGCATTTAAGTGACTCATATTACCAGTAATACACTCCTATGCTGATTTGACACTTTAGGTCAGGAAATCCAACTGGCCCAAGAGAAGGAAGCAGAAACCATCAAGGCTGTGCTTAACAGCATTCTTGATCAGGTTGATGCCAATTCAGGTGAGTATTACAGAGCAGCGATGTGGTTTAGACGTGTCATGACTGAATTAGAAAGAGGACGTTATGAAGGTGATGGCAGTGCTGAATGCCGTTTTAGAACAGGTGGACTCCAAGAGCTAAAGTTAGTGCAAGGGAAAAGGTATATGGTGCTTTCATAGACGTTACTACCATGAAACTACTATGCTAAATACTGTAACCCACATCTGGAAACAGAAACGAGCAAAAGATAACAAATACATCCGTCCCTCTCATTTCTCTTCAGAGCCACGAGCAAAACAGGACCAGAAAAATGTGGAGGCCGTTGCTGAGGTGGCAGCTGTAGTCAACACCATTTTGGACCAGGTGGACCAAGAGACTCAGCGTGAGTACAAAGGGAAAAAAAATCAGTCTACATTTCAGCGACTGATATTACAAGTGATGCACTGTTATTCTTATTTTACACTTTAGGCCAGGAAACTGAAAAGGCCCTGATGAAGGACGAGGAAACCATCAAACCTGTGCTTAACAATGCTCCTACTGAGGATGTTGCCAATTCAGGTGAATATAAAGAGAGAAGTGACTCAGTGCAGATGTGACATGAACTAACATATAATAAGGAGAATACGACTAAGGTGAGGGCAGTGTCAAACGGCATTTTAGAACAGATGGACTCCAAGGGTTCAAGTTAATATAAGAAAGGCATACTTTGTCCAAGATCTTTCTTGGCTGTTACTACTAACATGAAAACTACCATGCTTGTGCTTAGGCATAGATCTGAAAACAGAGAAGAGCAGAGAAAGATAACTGACCTGTCTGTCATTCATATCTCTACTGTATCTTCAGATCAAAAAGGAAAAAAGGACCAGAAAAATGAGGAGGCCGTTGCTGAGGTGGCAGCTGTAGTCAATACCATTTTGGACCAGGTGGACCAAAAGAGTCAGCGTGAGTACAAAGGAAAAAAGGCAGTTAGCCTACATTTAAGTGACTGATATTACCAGTAATACACTCCTATGCTGATTTTACACTTTAGGTCAGGAAACCCAACTGGGCCAAGAGAAGGAAGCAGAAACCATCAAGGCTGGGCTTAACAGCATTCTTGATCAGGTTGATGCCCATTCAGGTGAGTATTACAGAGCAGCAATGTGGTTTAGACGTGTCATGACTGAATTAGAAAGAGGACGTTATAAAGGTGATGGCAGTGCCGAATGCTGTTTTAGAACAGGTGGAAGTTAGTGCAAGTGAAAAGGTATACAGTGTTTTCATAGACGTTACTACCATGAAACTACTATGCTAAATACTGTAACCCACATCTGGAAGTAGAAACGAGCAAAAGATAACAAATACATCCGTCCCTCTCATTTCTCTTCAGAGCCACGAGCAAAACAGGACCAGAAAAATGTGGAGGCCATTGTTGAGGTGGCAGCTGTAGTCAACACCATTTTGGACCAGGTGGACCAAAAGACTCAGCGTGAGTACAAAGGAAAAAAGGCAGTTAGCCTAAATTTAAGTGACTGATATTACCAGTAATACACTCCTATGCTGATTTTACACTTTAGGTCAGGAAACCCAACTGGGCCAAGAGAAGGAAGCAGAAACCATCAAGGCGGTGCTTAACAGCATTCTTGATCAGGTTGATGCCCATTCAGGTGAGTATTACAGAGCAGCGATGTGGTTTAGACGTGTCATGACTGAATTAGAAAGAGGACGTTATGAAGGTGATGGCAGTGCTGAATGCCGTTTTAGAACAGGTGGACTCCAAGAGCTAAAGTTAGTGCAAGGGAAAAGGTATATGGTGCTTTCATAGACGTTACTACCATGAAACTACTATGCTAAATACTGTAACCCACATCTGGAAACAGAAACGAGCAAAAGATAACAAATACATCCGTCCCTCTCATTTCTCTTCAGAGCCACGAGCAAAACAGGACCAGAAAAATGTGGAGGCCGTTGCTGAGGTGGCAGCTGTAGTCAACACCATTTTGGACCAGGTGGACCAAGAGACTCAGCGTGAGTACAAAGGAAAAAAAAATCAGACTACATTTCAGCGACTGGTATTACAAGTGATGCACTGTTATTCTTATTTTACACTTTAGGCCAGGAAACTGAAAAGGCCCTGATGAAGGACGAGGAAACCATCAAACCTGTGCTTAACAATGCTCCTACTGAGGATGTTGCCAATTCAGGTGAATATAAAGAGAGAAGTGACTCAGTGCAGATGTGACATGAACTAACATATAATAAGGAGAATACGACTAAGGTGAGGGCAGTGTCAAACGGCATTTTAGAACAGATGGACTCCAAGGGTTCAAGTTAATATAAGAAAGGCATACTTTGTCCAAGATCTTTCTTGGCTGTTACTACTAACATGAAAACTACCATGCTTGTGCTTAGGCATAGATCTGAAAACAGAGAAGAGCAGAGAAAGATAACTGACCTGTCTGTCATTCATATCTCTACTGTATCTTCAGATCAAAAAGGAAAAAAGGACCAGAAAAATGAGGAGGCCGTTGCTGACGTGGCAGCTGTAGTCAATACCATTTTGGACCAGGTGGACCAAAAGAGTCAGCGTGAGTACAAAGGAAAAAAGGCAGTTAGCCTACATTTAAGTGACTGATATTACCAGTAATACACTCCTATGCTGATTTTACACTTTAGGTCAGGAAACCCAACTGGGCCAAGAGAAGGAAGCAGAAACCATCAAGGCTGTGCTTAACAGCATTCTTGATCAGGTTGATGCCCATTCAGGTGAGTATTACAGAGCAGCGATGTGGTTTAGACGTGTCATGACTGAATTAGAAAGAGGACGTTATAAAAGTGATGGCAGTGCCGAATGCTGTTTTAGAACAGGTGGAAGTTAGTGCAAGTGAAAAGGTATACAGTGCTTTCATAGACGTTACTACCATGAAACTACTATGCTAAATACTGTAACCCACATCTGGAAACAGAAACAAGCAAAAGATAACAAATACATCCGTCCCTCTCATTTCTCTTCAGAGCCACGAGCAAAACAGGACCAGAAAAATGTGGAGGCCATTGCTGAGGTGGCAGCTGTAGTCAACACCATTTTGGACCAGGTGGACCAAGAGACCCAACGTGAGTACAAAGGGAAAAAAAAATCAGTCTACATTTCAGCGACTGATATTACAAGTGATACACTGTTATGCTTATTTTACACTTTAGGCCAGGAAACTGAAAAGGCCCTGATGAAGGACGAGGAAACCATCAAACCTGTGCTTAACAATGCTCCTACTGAGGATGATGCCAATTCAGGTGAATATAAACAGAGAAGTGATTCAGTGCAGATGTGACATGAACTAACATATAATAAGGAGAATACGACTAAGGTGAGGGCAGTGTCAAACGGCATTTTAGAACAGATGGACTCCAAGGGTTCAAGTTAATATAAAAAAGGCATACTTTGTCCAAGATCTTTCTTGGCTGTTACTACTAACATGAAAACTACCATGCTTGTGCTTAGGCGTAGATCTGAAAACAGAGAAGAGCAGAGAAAGATAACTGACCTGTCTGTCATTCATATCTCTACTGTATCTTCAGATCAAAAAGGAAAAAAGGACCAGAAAAATGAGGAGGCCGTTGCTGAGGTGGCAGCTGTAGTCAACACCATTTTGGACCAGGTGGACCAAAAGACTCAGCGTGAGTACAAAGGAAAAAAGGCAGTTAGCCTGCATTTAAGTGACTCATATTACCAGTAATACACTCCTATGCTGATTTTACACTTTAGGTCAGGAAACCCAACTTGCCCAAGAGAAGGAAGCAGAAACCATCAAGGTTGTGCTTAACAGCATTCTTGATCAGGTTGATGCCAATTCAAGTGAGTACTACAATGCAGTGACTTGATGTCACTGTATCATGAATATAAACACAAGATAAGGTACAGATTTTTTGTGATTTGTGATGATTTTTTATAAGACCAATATTATGTTATGTTAGATGACTCAGTGGAGGCAGCCCAGGCAGTGATACAACAACGGAAAAAAAAGACCAGGAGAGGAAAAAGAGGCCGGGGACGAAGAAGAGGAGGAGACAAGATCCCAGATGATAAAGTTACGCCTGTGGATTACCAGAGCAAAGTGGTCAGTGACAAAAAGGAAAGCAAATTGTCCAGCCCTCACGGCAGCGGCTACAGACAGGGGGAGACAGATAAATCAGCCCGTCATGACAGAAGAGTCCACAACCAAGGGGAAAGGAAGAGCTACAGACCACCAAACTCCCGTGACAGGAGAGTCTATAGCCATGGAGACATGGATGACAGACATGCTTATCATAGAGGACCCTACTACCAGGAGGACAGAAAGGACTACAGACCACCAGCCTATCATGACAGAGGAGCTTACTACCAGGACAGAAAGGACTACAGACCACCAGCCTATCATGGCAGAGGAGCTTACAACCAGGAGTTCAGACCTGCTTATCAAAGACAGGCCAACAACCATGGAGATAAAAAAGACTACAGACCATCCGCCTATCATAACAGTTCTTACCACCATGGAAACGGAGAGGATTACAGACCTGCCAGAAAGGCCAACTACAAGGGAGACAGCAAGGGCTACAGACCACTAGTTTATAGTGACGGAGAAGGCAACAAGGGAGACAGAGAAGGATACAGCCCATCAGCCTACCATGACAGAAGAGCCAACAGCCAATGGGACAGAAAAGAGTACAGACCACCAGTTTATCATGACAGAAGTTACAACCAGGGACATAAAAAGGACTACAGACCAGCCTATGACAGAAGAACCAGCAACCAGGGGGACAGAGAGGAATACGGACCAGCCTCTCAAAAAAGAGCAAACAGACAGGCACAGCAGAGCCATCAATCAGGCACTGAGTGACGTAATTAAATGAAATGTCTGTGAGCTTATCTGTGTTTCATATCAAATACATGTCTTGCTCGTTAGGTTACCTATAGTCTGTCGTTTCTTCCACACAGAATGGGAATTATGGAAATGTATTTTGTCAGCATCCTGTTATCACAGCATTTTTTAGACCTAATACCTCCATTTCGAAAGGTATGTTCCCATTAATTGAACAAACCTGTAACAACTCTGTCTGCCCTGCTAGAAGTTGGCCTAACTTGTAGTAAGGCCGGAAAGGTAGACTATCTTTTCACTGACGCAGTCACACACAATCCTTTGCATCTTTACATACACTACAAGAATAGGAAAATAAAACACGAATAGACGTAGCTCACTCACTATCGCTATTAATTTATTGTAATATATTCATAATTTAGCAATGTAGATAACTACCGCTAGTTTTCGCCATGGTCTTCAACGATAGCATATATAACTTATGTTAGATTTTATCAGACATCCATTTAGCGTTAGGTAGAAATAGGGCTCCCAAGGTAGCATTTGCTGTTGTTGGTCTGGAGGAAGATAACTTAAAGTCATCCAACTAAACATTATCAATCATTCTGTTGGCAAAATAACGTTACTTTACTCCTCATCCTAAACGTTAACGTTACTGGCATGCTAAGTTATCCTTCTGACTTGCCTGAGGAGTTAGCAGTGTCTTCAGGTGTTTTAGTTGCATGTCTCGTCGATGTCCGAATTGAAAGCTTGATGGGCGAATAGTTTCAGATTTATTCTGTAAGCACTCAAGACACTATATTATACCTCTGTAAAGGAGCAATTAAATGTACAAGAGGTTGTATCTAGTAAACTTGTTTTGCTAGCTCGCTAGCTCAATGGCTGACATGTTGTGTACACTCAGTCCTTGGTTACGGTTGTCTGGCTGGCTGTATGTGACGTAAGCACGCACCCGTATGTGCGTTTTGTAGTCCTCTGTTTACATGCAACAAAATTTCTTCATATTCGTAGGCTGCGATACGCGAATGAGCCGATGTATTGCGCCTTCACCATGATTTTGTATTCCAGATAAACTGTTCATGTCCGTCAATATTTCCAAAAAGTCTCACTTGGAGATGCCGGGGATTGAACCCGGGGCCTCATACATGCAAAGCATGCGCTCTACCACTGAGCTACATCCCCAATTTGACTTCATTGGAGACAGCTACTATTTTTAACCTTTTGAAGTTTATTACTGATGCACAAAATTAAGGAATCCATCTGAAGAGCACAGGTGCCGCAACACCATAGTTTACAGCAGAGGGCGCGTTACATTACAATGCTGCCATTTTTTTCTTTGCAAATTTTAGTGTTGCAGTGCAAAGCAGCTCTACGTTGTACCAAGGGCAAGACAAACCTTGACTGATTTTCTCAATGTAAAATTCCTATCTTGCTATTAACAAACATCTACATTTAGGCTACAAGTACAATATTCTAATTGGTATATTTAAGGTCTTCTTAAGATATATTTCAGATAAGGTCTTTTCTCTTTAATATTTCCATTGTACACTTTCAACGTCTGACTTAGAACTTCACACTAAAGAGCATCTAAAATTAGCATGTTATGTTTTGCTCTAGGTGGCAGGTCAAACACTGACCAATATGATTGGTGGCCAAAAATAATGGCCACTCCCTCTTCTGATGAAATTGGCAAAAGTATAGGGACAAAGGACAGGACAGTTTGCTGTTGTATTTGAAACAAAATAAAATAGTTAATAGGTTCTACTCTGATCATGTAACACAAGACCCCAAGTGAATATACAGTAGCTCAGCTCTTAGAAACAGGACATAGGTATAAGGAACAATACCATCACAAAAGAAAACAAGCCACTGACATGCATAACCAGATCATCCAGTGTTTCGAAGGGTTTCTGTTGAATCTCTGCTGCCTGAAGGATTTCTTTGAGCTTGTTATTGGAGCCGTCTTTTACTTTTTTGAGTCATTTGTGCGGCTGTTTATCCAGCCACCCCCAAAGGAAGTGGAGGGAGAGATTGCACTAGTGACTGGAGCAGCTCAAGGCATTGGTAAGCTCATAGCAAAGGAATTGGGACGCCACGGGGCCACTTTGGTTCTCTGGGACGTTAACTGGGAAGCCTTGGACCGGACAGCACGGGAACTCCGACGGATCCTGGATGTGCGCGTGTATGCCTATGCCTGTGACTGTAGTCGCCGCACAGAAGTCTACAAAGTCGCAGAGCTGGTGAGATATTGCTACATTAAAGCAGAACAGTGTGTATGGAGAAATATTCTAACCCAGTCTTACAGTACACTTTGTATTACTATTAGCATGTACTAGAAAAAATTCAGAAAATGAAACATTTCTGTTGAAGCAGCAGAAGTGATCTTTTCTCACACCATCCTGGTTTTTCATACCAGGATGATTATTTAGCAATGCATCATGCAGTATTGGCAAGGCTTCTGCTTCAAGCCAGCGTGTTCTTCAACAGGTAAAAAGAGAAGTTGGGGATGTGTCCATACTAGTGAATAATGCAGGAGTTGTGTCTGGAAAGTACACATTCACAGAGGCCCCAGATAATTTGGTGGACAGAACACTACGAGTCAATGTGGCAGCACACTTCTGGGTATGTCATCAAGCATTTACTGTACTTGTTCATGCACTTTTTTGTTTATTTGTTAATTCTTTGATAGTTAAGGGGTATGGAACATTTTTCTGGGAAATATTACCATTTTTTTTGCCCCCTAACATTTTCTGTGCTCTTCAGACTTACAAAGCATTCCTTCCACCAATGATATCACGAAACCATGGGCATCTAGTGTGCGTTGCTTGTCATGGTGGACTGTTTGCGATGAATGGATTATCAGGCAAGTTGATTACAATATTGCACTTTGCACATAAAAATCTATAACTTGTACTTAATGCTGTGGCTGTGGTTTGGCTGTACAGACTTCATGAACAATACATAATATTCTGTTGCCTCAATTCAAACTAGCAAATGCTACGACTATGAACTTACCAGTGATAGTGGATTCAGTCCATTATCTATGATTAACAGACTACTGTGCCAGCAAATTTGCAGCTGTGGGATTTGCTGAGTCTATTGCTCTGGAGCTTTTGGTCATGAGGAAGGAAGGAATTAAAACCACAATTGTGTGCCCTTACTTGATCAATACAACCATGTTTGGTGGATGTCAGACAAAGTGAGTGGCACCTTTCTGTACAACAATATGTGAAACAATCTGTGACCTCCTAATAGGGTACTGAGAAACCTTTCTTTACTCATTTTTGCAGATGGCCATCTTTTCTACCTATTATTGATCAGAAAAAAGCAGCAAAGAGTATAGTTGACGGAGTTTTGAGAGATAAAATGTATGTCTTGATACCATCCAGTTTGTACATCCTAGTGGCTATTAAGAGGTATGACCCCATCTGCAAATCAATAATCATTAGGTATTTTTAAGCTTCACTGTTTGCAAAAAAATCTGTGCCATTACTCTTTCAGCTTACTCCCTGCCAAACTGGGAATCATCTTTGTCAACTTTTTTGGAGGGCTGGACCTGATGGATCGATTCAGAGGTGTCCCTGTGCCAGTTACTACATACAAGAGGCGCCAAAATGAAAACAGCATTGTTGGAGATCCATCCAGATATTACAACTAATTAAAATGCTAAAGCACCATCTACACTAACAAAAAAACTGATAATCACTCAAAGATGCAGTTTGTGATTCAGTTTTTATTAAAGGTGGTTGATATTTGTGCTGAACAACCAGGCATCTGTTTCATGAGTCAGAAGTGTTAATCAGAGTGTTCAAAATTGTTTAATGTGACAGTGAAAGTAATTCATGGCTTGATTCAAGCCATTACGTTTGTTTGACCAGGACTGTGAAAGGTAATTTCTTCTGCAAAAACAAGAGGACACAACAGAGCAATTTGCTGAATATGGAAAAAATATAGGGTTAAGCTGATGATACACAGGGTAACTTGTTGAGAAAGGTTGCTAGGCAATGTTCCTGACAATTACTGTTCAGAATGACCTACTTCAACCATCAGGACAGACATAAAATCAAAACTGATTATGTGGTTGTTAGCAACATTGCTCTGTGTGGAGTGTCCCACTGAATAAATATCCAAAACTTCTTCAAAGTGGGTCTGGTTCACATGGCTAACTTACTGATAATGCAGATGATGACAAGTGAAACATGTAGAATTAGGCCTCGGGGTCAGGTTGGGCAATTCTAACAACAGCTGAACTTTCCAATGAAATAGCAAAAACTAGGTCAACAATTTCACATATCCAGGTGAAAATGCCATGTTGAGAAATACACTGCACGGAATGCACGGAAAAATATTATTTTGATCCATCTATATGCAGTGCTGTTATTCATTCCAGATTTTTAAATTGGTACTGTTGCAATGGATGTAGTATTAACTGCTACAACGACAGCTGCTTTTGTTAAAAGAAATGATCATTGGTTAAAAGTCCTCCCTCCTCCCCTTTGTTTGAACGTGATGACGCTACTTCTATAGACCTTTCTCACAACTTCCGTATTTTGCACCGGAAATACCTATTTCCTCCCCGGTATGCCGGTAACCAGGTAAACAAGAAAGATGGCGCAAGCACGAGCAAAAGTTGTTGTAGCGTACCGGGCTGTTCTTGTAATGCCCAAAAGCAGCCTTATTTGTCTTTCCACTCCTTCCCTGCTAACGAAGAAGTAAGACGAAAATGGGTTCAAGCTCTTCGGCGGGATGAAGGACCGACTTTTTCAATTAAAAGGGGGAGTACTCATGTCTGCAGCAGACACTTCACAGCAGAGGATTACGTCTCGGGGATCACCGTTCGCCGCTTGAAACCAGAGTCTGTCCCAAGCCTTTTTCCTTGGAACGAGTACACCTATAAAGAAAAAAGGGAGTCAGTGTATGATCGGTGCCAAAAACGACAGCCGTTAACGTCGGTAGGAGACGAGAGTAAAGACATCGCAAAGAAAGCTTTGAAGCTGGACCATGATTATGCGACGCCGCCGCCCGCAGGTAAGAAATTCCCCCTCCTTAAACGTTAACATTATGTCCCATGGTAGAGTGGTGTATTGTTTTCTTCAATCGCTTGTAACAGCTTGTGAATATTTTGCCACAGCTAAGTTCAGGCTTAAACAGCATTACTTACCTCATATCACTGTACCTTCCCTGACAATGTTGTTGTGTTGTTCATATTAGCCTACCCACCCTGCTGTACCTTACATTAGCATTCCCTATCAAGTTATTCATTTTATGTAACCTGTGGTTGGACTGTCCTAAAGTCTATATAATGCAAATGGATGAAATAATGAGTCTGTAAATAAGCCTAATTGTAGGCCTACATGTCCAAGTTTTATCAACTTGAAAAGTTGATGGAAATGGACAATCTAACAGTAACATGAAAGAAAAAATTGTTTATAATTTATAGTTTCACTAAATTGAATAGAGGACTGAATTTTGTCTTTTTTCATTTTGTCAGTCACCACAGGTTTGCTGGAAGACAGCATGAATTGCATCCAAGACTTGGAAGCCAAGCTGGAGACAGCCTTGCCAACCCCTGCCTTCTTCAGCCGGTATTGTGCATCAGATGACCAGATCCGATTTTACACCAAATTTCCATCTGAGCAAGTGTTTAAGGTCTTCTGGGAATCCATTGCACCATCCGCCTCACGACTGGTCTACTGGAGCAAAGCTAAGAGGACAAGTGAAGGCAACAGCGATAACAGTCCCAGTCCCCCTAGCAGCATGCCATTAATTGATGAATTCTTGATTTACTGCATGCGAGTAGCTGTTGGAATGAAGGAGCAGGTCATCGCTGGTATGTTCCAGGTTAGTGTTACCACTGTCAGCCGTGTGACCATCACCTGGGCTAATTATCTTTTTTTCATCTTGGGGACACTTCCTCTTTGGGTGAGCAGAGAGAAGGTGAGGTCCATCATGCCAGGAAAATTCAAGAAGTACTGTCCTGGTGTTCGAGTGATACTGGACTGCACTGAGATTGCTGTGGCGGCACCCTCTTCACTCACCCTGCAGTCAGAAACGTTCTCCCACTACAAGAACAGGACAACCTTGAAGGGACTGATTGGAGTTGCTCCCAATGGTTTGTTGACATTCTTCTCGCCGCTGTACACTGGAAGCATTTCTGACAAAGAGATAACAAAGATCAGTGGAATCCTTCCCTTACTTGAGGCAGGTGATGAAGTGATGGCCGACAAAGGATTTGTCATCGAAGATCTCCTTTCTGGTGTCGGGGCAAAGCTCATCATCCCACCCTTCAAGCCTTCTGCCCAATTCACAAAAGAGGACACAGAGAAGACACAAGCCATAGCACGTCTCAGGATAGTGGTGGAAAGGGTAATAGGCCGAATTAAGTCCAATCACATCTGGGACTCACCTATACCTCTCACTCTGATGGGCACTGTCAGCCAGATCTGGCACAACTGTTGTGTCTTGGTGAATTTTCAAGGACCTTTGTCTTTTAAAGAAGATTGAGATTTGGAGGGTAGTTTTATTAAAAGGGATACACCAGCGTTTTGGACAGTTTATCTATTTTCTGTATACATTTCTTCAGTACTTACTGAAATCAGTTGAAGGGGTCTCATTAGGACCAGGCAGATGTTTGTTTGCCAGTTTTGTCTTGGCTGGCTGCAGCTCTTTTCTTTTACCCAGTTCCCCATTCCCTACATGACACCTTTGCTTTGTCTTACATTTACTGACTTATGTAAATACTTTAATAAATATTATATTTTGTTAATTATTTTGTGTGGTCTCCCCTTAATGCCATGTCTACTGTAAGCCAAGTGGGAATGACTGTTACAAGTAACAAGCATACTTTGAATTTTACTTTGAAAATTCATAGATTCTTGTTACTTGTAACGGTCATTCCCACAGGAGCAGCTGAGCTTAATTTATTGACATTAAAAGGCATGAATTGAATAGACAACTGATTTATTACAATTCACTTTACATTTTACAGTATCAATATCAGTTTCAATAAGGCAATATCAGTATCAATAAGGCAAGAATTAATTAGTTGTAAAGAAGATTGATTAGTTTATTAAAATGCAACATGTGAACATTAATGAGTCAAGGACAGTATCATTCCAAGTACACATTCATGTCAGTGTTGTAGTAAAACAGGTCTAATTTGTTCTTCATTTTAAATATAAATTCATTGTCTCGCCAAATTCTCTCCATGCACACATTTGTCTGAGTGTCTGTGACAAAGTCACACTACTCCAGGCCAGTTACTGCCAACTGTCCCTGAACCTGCCAGTAGTAGCGGTGTGACCGCCTCAGGCTGACGGAGCCATTCTCGCTCTTGAGATGGGCAACCTGCGAAGCATCATGCTTGGTGGTGCTCTTAACTTCCACAAGTCCAAATGGCGGTGACCCTGAGGGGTCATAGACCCTACCATCTGGACTAGCCCCAAAATGTGGTGCTCCAGGGGGAATGATGAACCCAACAGACATAACATTAACTTCTTTCAGTTTAGCGTAGATGGACAGGACTTCAGACTTTATTTGCAGACCTCATAACATTGCAGGAGTTTGCCTTTTGGAGCCTCTTATCATTTGGCCAGCAAGGGCCTTTGCTGCAGCCTCTGGATCCACATTTCCCTCCCAAGAAGTGCAGGCCTCCCGAAAGCGTCTGGCAGTTAGGCACGGTTGACGAAACTGTGCCCATGCAGGACTTCTGGACTGCTGCCTGGTTCCCTTTTCAATTTCATCGACCATTTGTGGAGACACTTGCAAAGACTGTAGGCGCAGTTGCTGGTGTAAAGTTGGCACGAAGCTCAGATTGGAGAGAGCATGGTCCAAAGGGAGAGGAAGAGCAGGGAATTCGGGGGCCAGGTGGTGCAGGTTAATGTCACTTGATGTTTCAGGCAGACAATGGTATGACATAGGGGATCCACGTGGAACAGGGCCAAATTTAGATGGAGTCAGCTCTATCTCAGACAGGCCATCTAACACAAGGGCAATGAGTGGTTGAGGTTGCACCTAGTGCAGCTTGGCTCCAGCAGTCATCAAATCGGGGTCGGGAAATGGTCCTAAAGAAAGGATCCAGTTAGTCATTTAGCCATTTAATTCCAGATTTTGATTTCCCAGAAAAGTAAAATGGACATGAAATTTGTCTAACCTGAGTATGCCTGGTACAATGTGGACCGAACACCACTATTGCCTCCTGTTGTCGGCTTTTGCACCACCACATGACTGACCGGTTTTGGATGAATCCCCTAAAATTCAAGATAAAATATAAATGCTGTGTGTGTGTGTGTGTATAGCCTGGCTCAGAACACCTGTACTTCCATTTGATTTTCCTTTTTTTCTTCAGTGCTTGCAATCAAGTGAAGTTAAGGGGTGTCATTACGACCAGGCGTGTGTGTGTGTGTATTAAAAGAGTACGCTAAATATACAACATTGTCTTACCTGTGTTCTTGGTCTATGCCATCGCTTCAAATCACTTGTGCAGGCCAGAGGTGGAGGAACAGTCTTATGGCCAAGCTGTAAATAATGTGCTGTCTGATACAGCAGGGCCACAATGTGGTTGCAGAAACCTTTACCAGCTACACAGCTGCAGGAAAAGGCCATCAGACATCCATTGTCAGCGACAAGTGATATCTGTCCACCAAAAACATATGAAAACACTAGTAAGCATGGTTTGCATTACATCACTGTTCACAACAGTACCATACATCACTGTAAGCAGTAAACGGAAGTAACAGTGTAAGGAAAGAGTATAGAGATGTATAACTTATGGAATGAGATGGTGGACAACGAGTTCCTGCATAATTAAGGTAGATTTTCAGGCCTACATTGGAAATAAAATGATAACATTTCTATATTTTCTATACTTATATCCATTCTGTAGCTAGCTGTGCAGAAACTCAGCAGAAAGAGCTGCAACAGCAGCGAGTGATTAGTACTGCAACGGCAGTAAGAGGCACAGAGAACTTGTGCACTCAGTGGTCAAACCTCTAGTTTGTGAGGCTCCTCGTTTTTCCTCTGAGACGGGTAGCATCTAGCCCTCACAAAAACCTGCCCGTCTACTACATTTGATAGTATGACAAGCAAACACACGAACATAAAGACAGACATCGCCAGAGAAACATTTTGGCAAACCTGTGAGGGAAGCTGTGTAGACTCTCTCCATTTTTAATTTACCCGGCTTTCTGCTGTGTTGACATTAGACACGAAGTCTGCATACCCTGCGATTGCGTATTTCCGGTTTCTGTGAGAAAGGTCTATTTAGTCACCGCGTGAGCCCATTTTCGTTTCCACACTGCCGTGGCTGCTGAGCAGTGTGGACCTACTCATAGGGGATACAAGGAAAAAATTTTTTCGAAAATTTAATGAGACAACTGGATGCTGATTAGTTCGATCTGATTTCGACTGACAGAGGAAACCACATTTTCTTCTCTCGTTTTGGAGATTGTTTATCTACGTTTAGCACATATTTGTGAGCATCCACAGCGTAGGACTTCCAGCGTGTTCTTCACGTGGGTCTCCTACAGCTTCTAGGTGATATTTCCGAGCACGTCATTGACAGTGAAAGTTTTTTCGTTGATCGCCGTTAGAAGGGCTTTCGTGATATACCAGATTATTTTTTTCTAGATTGGTAACATAACGTTAAAAATACAAACATCCAGCTATGTCGGAGAAAATGGCATCCTTGATATTAGAGGACGGGACCACGTTTCAAGGCCGCCTTTTTGGGGCTCTCGCATCAGTGTCTGGTGAAGTTGGTAAGTCGTCATCACTGCACCTTAACGTTACAACAGGCTCGACTTCAGATGGCCATATTTGATCCTTTTTAAAAAAAAATATGGCTTCAAGTTAGCTGGTTAAGTTGGCAAAAGATCGCTTGTCGTTACCAACGTGGGTGCCTACTGCTCACCTACTGCACAGGATGTTGGCGCGATGAGGTTGAAGATCATCTACTAGTAACCTACTTTTTCATAAGCATGCGCACTTTCGTCGTAACGTTGCACTCATATGATGCAGATGCTAGTGCATAGCTTTACATCTACGTACGTGTGGAACATTTATCAGTAAAATGTTATGGATTTTTGCATTTACCAATGGGTTTGTCATAAAGATATTTTATGAAACTTGTAGAACAAAGTAGGTTACCAAACACTCGAACATTTTTTTTAATATTTTTCCCATAATATGAAAAGGACTAAGTTACTTGAGTATTATCAAAAAATGTATCTCTCCCGTACTGTGTAGTTGGATATGGGCCAACACATTTATTGTAGACTCTCAGTGAGAGAAATGTTACTTTTCTCTAACAAATCCTATTGAAATGAATGGCAATACTGCCCACTAATCTTCTACCCACCACCCTCTCCCCATCTGAAGACCTAATTTAACCTAACCTAGTTAAACCTACATCTGTGCACGTGTACAGTTTTTCAGACCGGCATGGTGGGCTACCCAGAGGCCTTGACAGACCCCTCCTACAAGTCCCAGATCCTGACTCTAACCTATCCACTCATTGGAAATTATGGGATTCCCAAAGATGAGGAGGGAGAGTTTGGACTCAGCAAGGTGCTCAGAAAAATCCTCACCACTAATGTGTTGTAATTTATGAATGATAAAGTTATTGTTGACTGAAAATGTTTGAGCAGTACATGAATTATGTTAGATCTTTAAGATCTAAATGTCTATTAATAAGCCAGATGCCACAGCATTACATTTCCTTGCTCGTGTTTCTTTTCCAGTGGTTCGAGTCTTCCAGAATCCATGCTGCTGCACTCATTATTGGTGAGCTGTCTCAGAACCCAAGCCACTGGAGCTCAGCCATGTCTCTGGACCAGTGGCTGAAGGAGCAGGGCATTCCTGGGCTAGAGGGTATGCACTCCCACACTCAGGGGGCCTTATCAGATCCCCATCATATTATAATCACCATTTGGCCCTTTAGGAGTTGCAGTCTGACTGCTTTTGGTCGAGACTATCATAAGGTGACAGAGAGGAAAAAAGGTCTAATTTGTATACATAAGGCCAGTATGCTCAGCTTGATCAATAGACACAATAAGAAAAATGAATCCTCCAGAAAGTATAAGGTCATCCATAAATTAACCATAGTTCCTTTCCCTAAGAGAGAGGAAACAAATAGAAAAACAACAAATAGTGATTAGCTCATCAACTGGGTAAACAAAATGGACTTGCTGCACCATCTCCACCATAATTGCTAACCTGTTAGCATCTTAGTTAGCAATGTGCAATTGTATTGCAACTAACAAAATTGGGAAACAAGAAGAGATCTCCAGATGAAGAAAATCTGCACTCCTCACACATCACTGTTGATACAGGGGTAGATACGCGACGCCTGACCAAGAAGATCAGGGAGAAGGGCACCATGCTGGCAAAGCTGGTGATGGATGGCACCCCGCCTGAGAGTATCCCCTTCGACAACCCTGACAGCAGAAACCTGGTTAAAGAGGTCTCCATGAAGGTACAATGTCAGCGTGTGTTCTTCAAGCCTTTGCTACAGAAAATGCCAGGGGGCAATTGGCATTTGCATGGTAGAGATGCAGTTTATTTTATCAGAAATGGGAATTACAGGTTTATTAGAAGCAATAGAAGATGAGGCAGAAGATAGACAAAATAAACATACTTATCAATATTGATCCGAATAGAACTTGACATGCATATACTGTAATTTCTTGACTTTTAGCCAAGGGTAATGTATTGATTTTGTGAAATACCTCAGCTATGACATTAATACATGGGAGAAGGCTGTACATATGAAGCCAACTAAATTTGCCTAAAACAGTCTTACAGTTCATGCATGGTGTAGCTTCTATTTGGGAAATTACTATAGAAGTATGTCCCTAATATATGTGGTGTTAGAGCTGCTGTTCAGTCCTCTCCTCTGCTCTGCTCCATCTGGTGTGGTGTTTGGCAGGAGCCACGGGTGTTCAACCCTGAGGGCAGCGTCAGCATTGTGGCTCTGGACTGTGGCATCAAGTACAATCAGATCCGCTGCCTGTGCCAGCGAGGTGCCCGGGTCACTGTGGTTCCCTGGGACCATTCACTGAACAGCACAGGTAAGTTACAGCATCCTTCAGGACTAGCTATGCCTTTCATGTCTTCCTCTCTGCATGTGGTAAAATCCACTTTACCTCAATCACATTTTCTTTTGTTCAGAAATGACTTTTATAGGCATATAATATCATGCGCTATTAATTACTTTTTCATACAAACTTTTATCAGCCAGACTTGTTGTATGACTTCAGATCGAATTTTGAAATCAAGGGGTTTTACTTTGTGTCTTTTTTTAAATTAATGATCGTGTTTTGTTTATTGTTTTTTTGTTTTTTCCAACTCTGACCGGTTGGTTTTTCTTTTTTTTTCTCCTGCAGACTTCGATGGTCTGTTTATCAGCAACGGCCCCGGAAACCCAGAGTTCTGCCGGGAAACGGTAGAGAACCTGAGAAAGGTGGTGTGCGTGGAGAACCCCAAGCCTGTTTTCGGCATCTGCCTTGGCCACCAGCTCCTTTCCCTGGTCATTGGGACCAAGACCTACAAGATGAAGTAAGTCACAGTTTGCTAACCGGCTAACAGGAGATGACCTGGACTCTACCAGAGTACCGGGTATACTACGAAGCCAGGGCTTCTGAAGTAACTGTTGATCTAAAAACATTTAATTTCAGAAAAAACTGATGCTTAATGGATGGTTCTTTTAAAGATCAGTGGTAGCTCCCAAGCCTACCCAGGTTAACCAATAACCCTGCTTAGTAGTACAGGCCCCAGGTCTCTAGAAAGGTAAAAATCGCTCTCCCCTCTTAAAGTTGGATGGCTTTCAACTTCAAAGTGGCATGAGAGAGAGGTGTTCAAAAGCTGTTGTTCACGCTAGCATGAGTTGTGTGGCCTCCCCTTTATCACTGCTATTCGGAACAGTATGTCCCCTTTCTTCCTCTCCATCAGCTTGTTGTCTCTATCCCTCACTCCCTATCTTTCTCTTGGCTCTTATCTCCTCAGTCTGTATCTCCAGAAGCAGTCTGGTGTGAAATGCTGCTTTTTGTGGGGCTCAGTGCATTGGCCGCAGATAATGGATGGCTAGCAGCGCCGAGCGGTGAGCCACTGTGTGTTTTACTAAGGCGCCTGGGATAGCTACTTTGTTAGCGCCCGCTCAAGGTCGCCCCCACAATGCTGGAGTTCTCCTTGTCTCGCTGGCATTCCTGAGTGCACAGCTGGCTGGTCAGGGCGTTCACACGGTCCGCAGCCATCAGAGTCCTCGAATGCCTCTCTTCGCCAATGCTGAGGATGTGATGTTTGCCCAAGAAAAAATTAGATCCAGTCCATAAGTTCATTGTTGAAGTTTTTTGTTTTTTTTTTAAACGGTGTATGATGGCTAGTGTGATGAATTGGCCCTCCTTGAAAGAGGCTTTTCCCACTTGGTTGAGGGTAGTTGAGGAGTTTAACTGTTTACAGGTTTTGGGCAGTCATAAAGTCTATTCTGTTTGCAGGGACTGTCAAAATGTAACCACAGTCTGGAAAAGTGGAGGATCAGGTTCAGAACATAAGGTTTATGAGAACAAATGGGTGGTTTTTGGTCCTCTCACTGTTACCAGAGATATTTGATGTGTGTGTGTGTGTCTACAGGTATGGGAACCGTGGGCACAATCAGCCGTGCATCCACAAAGGCACCGGCCGCTGCTACATAACCTCCCAGAATCACGGCTTTGCTGTGGACCCCAACACCCTGCCCGAGGGCTGGGACGTGCTCTTCACCAATGCTAACGACCAGAGCAGTGAGGGCATCGTCCACAACACCAAACCACTCTTCAGGTGCAGTGCAGAAGCAATGACTAACTTTTCACTTTAATATCCAATGAAATGGTAAGCATATGTGAAAAATGTGCTTAGGCTTTGCAACAGCATAACCTAGATAATTTGATTAATTAATTAATGATCTTAAATAGAATGATGGGGTTATTTTGGAGTCATAAATTCTTTTTTTTTTTTTTTTTTTTTTTACTTTAATATCCAATGAAATGTTTGGGGTTTTTTGTTGTGTTTTTTTTTTTTTTGTTTTGTTTGTTTTTTTTAAAGCACATCATTGCCTTGACAATTTTAAGAAGTCATTGTCTTAAATGGCATCACGGGCCTTATTCAGTAATTTCAGATTTATTTCTGAGCTTAATGAGATCTATGATGTCTTATTCCCCCAGTGTGCAGTTCCACCCTGAACATATGGCTGGCCCCACTGACTTGGTCAGTCTCTTTGACGTGTTTCTGGACACTGTTAGAGACCTCAAGGAGGGCAAGATTGCTAAACCAGGTGAAGTAGCTTCTTTTTCTCCTACTGGATTGGACTTTTATATGATGGTAATAAAATTTGTCATGTAAACAGAGGATTAACCTCTTTCCATATCTTTTACAGTGAAGCAGAGACTGACCGAGCACCTGGCCTTCCCTGGGTCTCCTGACCCTGACGCGTTTGTCCGCCCTCACAAGGTGCTCATCCTTGGCTCTGGAGGTCTGTCCATTGGCCAAGCTGGCGAGTTTGACTACTCAGGGTCTCAGGTGAGTGAGTAGACAAGAGCAAACATATCTTATCATGCACGTCTTGCATGATCAATGGAGTGCACACCACCTATGAACTATAATCCCCAAAAAACATATTAGGTCAGTCTTGCATAAGTACTATCTTGGATAGATGACTTTGTCAGATAAATCTGAAATTAGCCATGCAGCTCCATTCATTGAGGATGTTAGCCAAGCCTTGCCTTCCTAGCACTTCCGCTTGATTATCATCTCCCTACAGCGCTAGTCTGGATTTGATCCCATCGAGCTTGTTGTCTCAGGAGGCATTTTAACCTGTCCAATCAGTAAACAGAGGGAGGCGTTGTGAATGCAGAGCTAGAATGTTATTGGTCAAGGCAAGCTATCTGTCAGGAGCTGATCAAATCTTTTTAATCTTAAACACCTCAAGCAAGCAATCAAATCTCACTACCGAATGTCCAGACCCTCTGTACGAAACAAAAGTGTAGAATGAGGGTCTGGTTTTATACCAGGCTAAGAGTATATATACGTAAAATAAAACTCACCTTATATAAACATACATTTTCATGTCTGCGCTGTTTTAATAAATGTGTTACTAAATCTGTGTTTTTCCTTCCCTTCAGGCCATCAAAGCTCTGAAAGAGGAGAATGTCCAAACAGTGCTCATAAACCCCAACATTGCCACAGTGCAGACCTCCAAGGGCCTGGCAGACAAGGTCTACTTCCTTCCCATCACACCAGAGTATGTCACACAGGTAAGAGAACACCGTGTAAGAGGACTGGTAAGAATTTCTATAAGAGAAACACAAATGTTTAATCAAACAGGTCAATGTCACTGAGCAGACCGGTGTTACCCAGCCTTACTCCAAGCTATGGTAATAGTTGTCATTACCACCATTGCACAAGGTATTATAAGTTATTATAAGGTAATATCATTCAAAATAAACATGTAACTATACCTGTTTGCTTGTTAAAGATCAATTTTAAAGAAAAAAAAGCAATTTGTATGCCCCCTCCCCATTGGGATATATATATTATGTTCTTCACTCCTTGCTGTCTTTTGGTAGGTTATTAAAAATGAGCGGCCCGATGGTGTTTTGCTCACCTTTGGTGGCCAAACAGCTCTGAACTGCGGTGTGGAGCTGACCAAACGCGGGGTGCTGGAGAAGTACCAGGTGCGCGTGCTGGGTACCCCCGTGTCCTCCATCGAGATGACGGAGGACCGCAAGATCTTTGTGGAGAAGATGGAGGAGATCAACGAACATGTGGCCCCCAGCGAGGCAGCACTGTCTGTGGAACAGGTGAGCTTGACATCTGCACTGGAGGCTGTTGGTAGCAATACAGAGGAACTATGGACCAAAGATGGGTTGTTTTAGTATTGGGAGTAATAAAGTAATTTTAGCTGTCTTTGGGGGGGAGGGGGCAGGGGGAGAGGATAGTCAGTTGTAATTGGAACGATGGTGCAGATAGTGTAGTGAAGATGATGCCTGAGAAGAAATGTAACATTGCTCTAAGCATTCTTATTTTTGCTGTTTTGTCTCTGATTGTAGATTTTAATCTGCTAGACTTTCTCAAACTACATTTATTTTTATTAATTGTTTATTGTGTAACTGACCCCTCTGAGTTCACCGTCACAGGCGATAATGGCAGCGGAGAGGCTGGGCTATCCTGTGTTGGTACGCTCTGCCTTTGCTCTGGGAGGCCTGGGCTCTGGCTTTGCCAACAACCGCGAGGAGCTCACCACCCTGGTCACTCAGGCCTTTGCCCACACCTCCCAGGTCCTGGTGGACAAGTCGCTCAAGGGCTGGAAGGAGATCGAGTACGAGGTGGTCAGGGATGCCTACGACAACTGTGTCACGGTTAGTTCATTTCTCTCGTCTTCAGATTAAAATCAGAACTAGGAATCGAAATGGTCATAGATAAATGTACTGTAGGGGTAACTTCTCCAAACGCTGCATCCAGAAAAATGTTATAATGTGCTGAATTCCCAACTTTAGCCTTTTGAGATTTTATTGGTCTGCATGGAAGCGGTATCAGGCCGAGATACACTAGGAGCTTAAGCTGAAATGGCCAGTCCAAATATTAATCTTTAGTCATTTGTGTGTGTGTGGTTTGTCCTGTCTAGGTGTGTAATATGGAAAACATTGACCCACTGGGCATTCACACGGGCGAGTCTATTGTGGTGGCGCCCAGCCAGACGCTGAACGACTACGAGTACAACATGCTGAGGAATACCGCCATCAAGGTCATCCGCCACCTGGGCATCGTGGGAGAGTGCAACATCCAGTACGCCCTCAACCCAGAATCTGAGCAGGTGCTGCTGCCATCATAACTAGTGCTATTTATTTACACTTAAATAAGGCTTGTCAGGTTTCTTGCAACCAACAAATAGATATGGTTGTTGTGTAGCTGGATGCACTCATCAAGAAGGTTGTGTGTGTGTGTTTTTTTGTTTGTTTGTTTGTTTTGTTTCGTTTTTTTTTATTATAAACAATTTCCTCTTTTTCTGTAGTACTACATCATTGAGGTGAATGCTCGTCTTTCCCGGAGTTCAGCTTTGGCCAGTAAGGCCACTGGTTATCCTCTGGCTTATGTGGCAGCCAAACTTGGCCTCGGGATTCCCCTCCCAGCCCTCAAGTGAGTGAACCCTGCAACTCTGGCATTGGATACAGGGCTTCCAACGTTTGCAATTATATAGGCCATTTTAACTGTACAAACAGAAACAATGCTTAAACATTCTATTTTGCACTCAGCTACTTCACTACGTTAAGAAAATGGAGGTCCTATGGAGACAGTTAATCGGGCCTAAAAATGCTTTTAACAGTCTCAGTGTTTAAGGTTTTTGTGTTAAGGTTTAAGAAGTTGTTGAAGATGTTAAGACATCTTGACATGATTGTGGTAATTTTCCCACAGGAATTCGGTGACTAACTCCACCACGGCCAACTTTGAGCCGAGTCTTGATTACTGTGTGGTGAAGGTCCCGCGCTGGGACCTGAGCAAGTTCCTCCGTGTCAGCACCAAAATCGGCAGCTCAATGAAGAGTGTGGGTAAGTAGATAGTGGTGTATCTTTTCCTCCACAATACTGTACTTTTGATATGTCAGTTGCTGTTTTCAGACAAATCCTGGGGGTATATTTATCATGAAGTTAATAATTCTCACTCTGGATGAGCCAAAGGGCTAGACACAGATAAAATGTATTTAAAAAATGATTTCTCTCAATAAATATGTATATATGCATGCATGAACAGGTGTGTGCACAAATTGGGCAGTGATTTTACCAGTTCCCATGTTTTTTCTAAGGTGAGGTGATGGCCATTGGTCGGAGCTTTGAGGAGGCCTTCCAGAAGGCTCTGAGGATGGTGGATGAGAACTGTGTGGGATTTGACCACACTATCAAACCAGTGTCTGATCAGGTTTGCCAACCACCTCCTGTACTTTAATGTATATTTTGAATGAGGAATTCCAAATAGCTGAGAGGGACAAAACGGCTATATCTATTATTTTAATGTATGTATATGTGTGTGTGTGTGTGTGTGTAGTCATTAATGTAAATGTATTCCTATGTTTTGCCCCTACTGTCCACAGGAACTCCAGACTCCCACAGACAAGCGTATCTTTGTCCTGGCGGCGGCGCTGCGTGCTGGCTACACAGTGGACCACCTGTACGAGCTGACCAAGATCGACCGCTGGTTCCTGCACAAGATGAAGAACATCACAGACCACGAGCATCTGCTGGAGACCTACAACCAGGACGAGAGCACCATGCCTCCGGAGGTGATGAGGAAAGCCAAACAGCTGGGCTTCTCTGACAAGCAGATTGCCTTGGCCGTGCAGAGGTATTCACATGCAGTGTTTTGAGGTGTCTTATTAGTAATGGGCATAGTAGGGACGGGAACGTTCACACCAAAGATTCTAAAGCCGAGCAGAGCAGAGCGTTCTAGAATCTGTGATTCACACTGTGGCACTGGAGCTTGCCTTACTGAAAGCAAAAAATTACAATTCAGATAATAGTTAGATAATAGATAAAAAGAGATAATAGTTCAGAGCTTGTATAAAATGTTCAGTGACGCGTTCAGTAGCCAAAAACCAACTGTACTTAACTCAATTACTTTTAAATTATGAACAATACCGTAATTTCCTGATTATTAACCAAGGTTAATACATTGATTTTGCAAAATTTCTTTATCTATGAGGTTAACACATGGGTGAGGGCTATATTTGATCTGATTCCGATTCAGTAGGTAATGGTTTGTAAATGGAGGTTAATACTCCATTCATTTTAATAATTTTAGGTTTGCATAAAACACTGACCTGAAGTTTATATATGGTACAACTTATATTCAGGAAATTACTGTACTCTGTCAGCAAGGTGGTGAAACGTGGATGTCGGCATGGAGGGCAACATCATTACCACTCTGCCATGGAAGTACCATTAATGACGCTGGCACAGTTGTGAACTTTATTAAAGAAGGAAAATGTACAAGGTCTGTTTCACAATAACAAAGTTAATCAGCTAGTCTAGTGAAGTGTACATTTCTTTCAGCACTTTAAATTTTATAGACTGTGTTCGTAGGCTTCTGTATCATGTTAAAATTTCTGCTGTTATAGTTCAGACCACAAGATGGCACTGTTTGCTTAGTATTTGATGCCTCTGCCTCAGCCCTTTTCTTGTCTTTTTTGAGCACAATCGGCCATCACTCAAGCAGAGCACTCAATAAAAGCAAAAAATAATAATTCAGATAATAAAGGGGTTCTCAACATTTTGCAAGCTGGGTCCACCAAAACTGGTTCATTGCAGTTTGGGCCCGTCTCCTCTGTGCCACCCCCCCCACACACACATACACATACCCACCCCGACCGGCACCACCAGCTACACCACCTTGCATAGATGGATAGATAGATAGATAGATAGCTGCTGTTGTTATGGTTGTGGTTGGCCTATTATTACTAGGCTATTGTTGTAACTGGCAGTAACACTAGACTTCTAATGTGCTTTCAGACATTATTGTTGTTGTTGTTGTTGTTGTTGTTGTTATTGTTATTATTATTATTATTATTATTATTATTATTATTATTATTATTATTATGAGTAGTCAGTGGTTGGCCTATTTTCATTACTAGGCTATTGCTATAACTAGGAATTGGCACCAGACTTCTGACAGGAATTTGTTTTATTATTGTTATTATTACTAGGCCTAACAGTAGGCACGTCATCTGCATTTCACAGAAGCATGCAGATGGGCAATGTTAATGTGAGACTCGAACCTGCTTTGCCTTGCAAAGATCCTCAATTCTTGGCGCAATGTTTGATAAACATAGCCTCAAGTCGTCCTCGATTTGTGCACGATTACGGTATTTCGTTTTGAGTGCAGCCATTTTTGAAAATCCTGCCTCACACAAATATGTTGACGTGAAAGGGATGAGAATCTTCAAGGCAACGTCACACAGTTGAGGGTATTCCTACATCAATGCTGCCCAGAATGACGAAAGAGAGCATGAGGTAAACGTTCAAAAAGGCAGAGGGGTAGTGCACGCTAGTCGTCAAAACAAAACAAAGCACTGGCTAGGGCTGAGATGGGGACAGTAAAAATACTGGTTGGGGTGTTCCTCAGCTCTTTTATTTTTTTTGAGCACAATCAGAAGAATCCCCAAATGTCTTCATGGCTCAGCCATCACTCAAGCAGAGCATAGTGGTTAAGGAACCTGGCTAGCGTGTAAGTAGCCTGAAAAGTTGTGGGTTCGAATCCCGGCTGCCACCGTTGTGCCCTTGAGCAAGGCACTTAACCCTAAGTTGCTCTAGGGGAGACTGGCCCTGAACAACTGATAGTTGATGAGTTGTAAGTCGCTTTGGATAAAAGCGTCTGCTAAATGCATAAATGTAAATGTAAAAAGCAAAAAATAATTCAGATAATAGATAATTTTGCAAGCTGGGCCCACCAAAACTGGTTCATTGCAGTTTGGGCCCGTCCCCTCTGTGCCATCCAACCCTCTCTTATCTTATCTTGTTTCTTTTTTAGCACAAGCAGAAGAAGCCTCAAATGCCTTACATGGCTCAACAATCACTCAAGGATAGTACTCACTAGAGAGGATGTCTCGAATTTACTTTGACCTCCATTTTGGGCAACTTGAATTAAATTTCCATTACTCTAACAAGCCCCTCAGCAATATGCTCACAACTTGAATAGAAGCATGTTTGCATGTCCAGTTTTAATATTCTATCATATTATTCTATTATTCTATCAGGTTATAACCATCTATTCTATATTCTGTATTCCTGGTATTGAAAATTGTTAGCATTATTAGATTCAGTAGGAATCAGACTTTGCTGCTTAACCTTTTCTGACACTTGAAGATACAATTTCTTCGCCACACACAAACTAGGTCCGCACTTCCTGTGGTTTGCACCAACACCAACATGTCCTTCCCCCACCCCCTCCTTCTCATCTGCATGCAGCACTGAGCTGGCTGTGCGTAAGCTGAGGCGTGACTGGGCCATCCTGCCCGTGGTCAAACAGATCGACACAGTGGCGGCAGAGTGGCCGGCCCACACCAACTACCTGTACCTGACATACCACGGCACAGAGAGCGACCTGGCCTTCGAGCAGCCGCATGTCATGGTGCTGGGCTCAGGCGTCTATCGTATCGGCAGCAGTGTGGAGTTCGACTGGTGCGCTGTGGGCTGCATCATGGAGCTACGCAAGGTGGGTGGAGCGGACTGGGAACGTGGGGCCACAATAAAGATCCACTCAAAGGAAAGAATGCGGGGGGTTCTACTTATTTTTACTTTATAGTTACTTTTACTATTACAGATGTTAGAGAAGTATGTAATTTTCACCCTGTTTAATCTCCCGTTGAATGCAGATGGGCTACCAAACCATTATGGTGAACTACAACCCTGAGACCGTCAGCACAGACTATGACATGTGCAACCGACTGTACTTTGATGAAATCTCCTTCGAGGTGTGAGCTCAGTGTCACCAACAACCACTTTCCTCTCCCCTCTAACTTTCTTAGGATCATCCTTTGACCTCTGACTTTTAACTCTCCTCTGCCCCCTCTCAGGTGGTGATGGACATCTATGAGATGGAGAACCCGGAGGGCATCATCCTGTCCATGGGGGGGCAGCTGCCCAACAACATCGCTATGTCCCTACACCGGCAGCAGTGCCGTATCCTTGGCACCTCGCCCGAGTTCATTGACTCAGCCGAGAACCGCTTCAAGTTCTCCCGCATGCTGGACACCATCGGCATCAGCCAACCCCGCTGGAAAGAGCTGTCTGACACCGAGGTAAGAGACAGGGCTCTGGAAGGGTCTATTTTTTTTCTCTGGGTGATGTGGGGAGGGAGAGTATCAAAGACTCCTGTTCCAGATGATGCTAAGATGGCAAGAACTAAATGGTCTCTGGATGGAAACATCCTGTGCGCATGCAGTGTAGTTGCTCTATTGAATCCTGATCCATACACATTGTTATCTTTCCCTTAGTCTGCCATGCGTTTCTGTGAGACGGTGGGCTACCCATGTCTGGTGAGACCTTCATATGTGTTGAGCGGGGCAGCCATGAACGTGGCCTACTCCGACAGGGACCTGGAAAAGTATCTGAGCAACGCCATGGCCGTGTCCAAGGAACACCCAGTGGTCATCTCCAAATTTATCCAGGAGGCTAAGGTTTGCAAGTTCACTCTCCTCCTGCTGTGATTCTCTCTCTTCTAGTTCTCTTGTTGTTCACTGTTCACTTTTGCATAATAATAACCACTGATTACTTACTTAGAGAGCATGAAATGCACATGCTCGCATGATCTGAATATTTTGATAGTCTTGTGAATTGGCAATAAAATTATTGAAATACTGAAGGTGGTTGGCAAGCGGAAAGACATGGGGTGTGTGTGTGTGTGGGCTTAGGAAATGTGACTATTTTCAGGCGCTGTTATGGCCTAGCCTGTGATGTAAACGTGCCTTTGCCTTTCTCTGAGCCAGGCTTTTCAAAATACTGAATCAGTGTTTACTAACCCCCACACACTCTCATACTAATTTACACTCGCAGGAGATCGATGTGGATGCCGTGGCATGCGACGGCCTAGTCATTGCTATTGCGGTGTCGGAGCATGTGGAGAACGCTGGGGTGCACTCAGGGGACGCCACGCTGGTGACTCCGCCGCAGGATATCAACCAGAAGACCATGGAGCGCATCAGAATGATCGTCCACGCCATTGGCCAGGAGTTGCAGGTCACCGGCCCTTTCAACCTGCAGCTCATCGCCAAGGTGGGGTTATAGTGATGGAAAATGTCTACAATCTGCTTCCCACTTCTTTCCCTCATCCAAAGGATGCCCTATATATCCATATATAAAAGTAACATCAGTATAACACGGATTAAGGTCTCAGTAGTGCCACATTGTAAAGACATGTGCAGTTACATTTGTGCGAGTGACTAGTAAAACCAACTTGATGCCAAGACCCCAAATCAAAATCGGAGAAACCACTTCGCCCAGTATAATGTGGTTTTGTCTTTCTGCCTGCAGGACGACCAGCTGAAAGTGATCGAGTGCAACGTGCGCGTCTCTCGCTCCTTTCCCTTCGTCTCCAAGACGCTGGGCGTTGACCTGGTTGCCTTGGCGACACAGCTGATCATGGGAGAGGAGGTGGAGACAGTGGGGTTGATGAGAGGAAACGGCATTGTGGGCGTCAAGGTAATGAGACATTAACCATTTTCAAAATGTACCTCCCTAATTTAAGCTTCAATGGAGAAATTTATACACAAATCATGCTATGAAATGTAGCTTTTTTTGCCTTTCATGGTGGTGCCCTTTTGTTCTTAGTCGCTTCATGCAATCCCAACTCCAATGCCCACAGGTGCCCCAGTTCTCCTTTTCTCGGTTGGCCGGCGCTGATGTGGTACTGGGTGTGGAGATGACAAGCACTGGGGAGGTGGCGTGCTTCGGGGAGAACCGCTACGAGGCCTACCTCAAAGCCATGCTCAGCACCGGCTTTAAAATCCCCAAGAAGAACATCCTGCTCTCCATCGGCAGCTACAAAGTAAGGAGCCTCTCTCCCAGAGATGTAATGTGTAGAATACTCTAAGACCCAAAAAGGAAATATGGACTGTAGAATTTTATATGATTTTATGTAATTTCCTGTGACTCCTTTCTGACTGTCAAATAATCCTCATGTGTACAGCTCCAAGTTATCTATCTAGTTAAGTCTGGTCTGTACAAAATGTTCAGTCAACAACTTGTGTAACGTGGTGGAGACCTTAGAGGTCGCCTTGAGCAGTGATGATATATCATATGCTGCGCTGAGGCGATGTGTGGTTTGCTCAAATCTAAACCCTTGAGTGTGTCCCTGAGTCATGTACTTCCGAGTTCCATCCTCATTTAGACACTGTTCAAGTTGTTTTCCACTGTTTAGGATAGATTTATGGTACAGTTAGTAAATCAGGACGGAACTCCATATAAGTACATAACTAAGGGACACACTCAAGGGCTTAGATGGACAAAGGAGCATATGGAAAATTCCACAGAAAATTCACTTTTTGTCAATGCCAGTGAAATGCCATGTTATTTGTATGATGTGAATGATTACGTGAAATGTTGTATCCTTGTATACATTATGTGTAATCTCTGGTATTCTGCTCTGTCAGTTGTGTAGTGTTCTGTAATCAAGCTTTTATTCTACGGAGTTCAAGCAGTGTAGTCAACTCCTCAACTCCTGACTCATCATTCCTCATCCACCCTCAAATTTTGACTTCATCGTTTCTGTGTTGTTCACCAAGTTGTCATGTTGTTTCTTCAGAACAAGAGTGAGCTGTTGCCTGCAGTCCAGACACTGGAGAGTTTGGGCTATAATCTTTACGCCAGTCTGGGCACGGCTGATTTCTACACAGAACACGGGGTCAAGGTAAACACTCACTGCGCTACTGCCAAACAGAGGCTCTCAGGATCACTGGGACTCTGGGAAAGCCACCCCTGAAACAGAAGAGCCTAGTCCAAAACTATGGTATCTAACCAGTCAGCAATTTAGTTGGTTGGCAATGGGAATTGGCAAGTTGCAAACTATGCTAACTATGGTTTTAAGAAATGCACCCCTGATAGAGAAATGGTTTGATTAGTGTATTACCTGCTCAACTACATACAATAAGAGGCCCTCTAGCTTTCTGGCACTGTGACAGTTTTCAGGTGTGGGACAGGCTGTTGAATAGACAATTTGCACACAACACTTTCAAAACTTTTTTTAACAACTTCAGGTACATGCATTTTCCCTGCTTTAAGCTCTGCCATAGTTTCATTGTTTTTGGAGGAAAGGAATTGTTACTCAATGCTGTTTTCATAACACTCTTCCAGTGAGTAGCTAGTAGTTTATTAAAAGACGAGGTAATTCAAACAGCCCATTTAACTCTGGTCTTTGCGTGTCCATGTGTGTGCGCTGTTCAGGTGATGGCGGTGGACTGGCCCTTCGAGGAGGAGGAGACAGACAACAAGGACAAGCAGAGAAACATCATGGACTACCTGGAGGAGAACCACTTCGACCTGGTTGTCAACCTGTCCATGCGGAACTCTGGCGGCCGACGTCTATCCTCCTTCGTCACCAAGGGTTACCGCACACGGCGCATGGCGGTGGACTACTCCGTGCCCCTCATCATTGACATCAAGTGCACTAAGATGTTTGTACAGGTATGGAGTCAATGGCATTCCTGTGACAGTTTGCTCATCCCTTCACATACAATTGCTATATGCTTTCAGAAGCAAGAGATCCAGCCATGTATCCTCTGTGGCTAGCTGCTCCTTACTGGGACCATGTACAAAATGTTGTCTTGTAGTCAGAATCGATGCTTTGTACCAGATTGACTATTAGCTGATTTCCTTCTGCAGTCCCAGGGTAGGGGATAAAGGGAATGGGGTCTGCTCGATAACCACAGGTGCCAGCTGTGTTGAGCACATCACAGGCCACATGGGTTACAGACAGCCCAAACAATGTGCTTATCTCGTGAGAATAGGAGGCGTGTCCTTGGAGAGAGGGGGATGTTATGAGAATGTGTTCTCCAAGCAGCCCAACTGGGATCCCATGGTTTGTGTGGGCCATAAGGGCTTACCTCTCAGAACTGCACATGTCTGGAGCTGTCTGTGTGTCAGAGTTGGGTGTCAGTGAAGCTCACCATAAGCAGGGTCTTTACTAGCACCATTGTTGGGTCATAGAAAGGAGTTTTTGTGTGTGTGTCCAGGCACTTCGTCAAATTGGCCAAGCCCCAGCCGTCAAGACCCACGTGGACTGCATGACGTCGCAGAGGCTCGTCCGTCTGCCAGGTAAGCTGCTTGTTAAGGTGCTGTTAATACAATTTCCCCAAATAGCATGAAGTCTGAAACTCAGAGAGTCAGAGCGGAGGTTTTGGTGGTTCAGTATTTGCATAGGACTGTTTGGGTGCTTGATTTAGTTTTGTTTTCTAAGTGTTTAAGTCATTGGTTCTCAAACTGGGGTCCGGGATCCCCGAGTGGTCCAGAGCACATTGCCAGGGCATCTGTGAAAAACTACAAAATAGCATCTTGTATCTAACTAAACAAATTGTTGTAACCCTGCATGGTTAAGTTTGTGCTGCGATTATGAGAGGTCCTTGAGATTTTTCTGGTCCAGCCAGGTTTGAGAATGCCTGGTTTAAGCAATAAACCTGGGTAAGTAAAGCTAGAAGTCGCCGTGAACCACCTAATAGAGTAGCCTGTTTGCTTTGTTTAGATAAGAGCATAAGGAATCCAAACTCTTCTATTAGCAGTTTTACTCACTACCCAGGTTTGCTACTTAACCTCCTACATGGAATACCCCCGCTGTGAGAACCATATTTTAAACATTGTTCTGGATGTTATGTGTGTACTTGCCCCATGATATGTGTCTCGTTATTTCAGCATTGTGATATCAGTCTAGTAGTAGTAAATAACTTTATTGTCCCTGTACTGCAGTTGGATTTGTCGCACAACTGTAATCGTAGGTGCTTGTTACAGTACACCAAATATGACACAGACAGAAGCAGACAACATAAGGAAAGTTCTTCCTGCCCACAATTAGCACACTGCACCTTTGGTGTGACCAGGCATGACTTGTTTACTTTAGCTCATTTAATGCTTAAACGAAGAGTCTGTGGTCCCTCATGAGCTGTTGTCCTTGTGCCTCCTCCTACTCATTCCCAGGGCTTATTGATGTCCATGTCCACCTGCGTGAGCCTGGTGCCACCCACAAGGAGGACTTCTCTTCGGGCACAGCTGCTGCTCTGGCCGGAGGAGTCACCATGGTGTGTGCCATGCCCAACACCAACCCCGCCATCATCGACCAGAATTCCCTGGCCCTGGCACAGAAGGTAAGGGGTATTATCAGTGCAGTTCCAACAAGGGCTGTGGGGCTTTTTATTTCTGCATTGAGTGAATTTTTTTATGTTAATTTAATTACTTGAGGGGTAAAAACTCCACACTACCACATTAATTGTGGTAATGTCCTAATGGGCTATTTAAACTGCTCCACTAATGAGTCGAATGGGTGCTCACGTAATACATCTTTATGCTGCCATTTCAGCAACAATGAGAGGTTTTTTCCTGCCCCAAATTTTTAAAGAAATTCTGTGTCTGCTCACTATCTTCAGCTTGCTAAGGCTGGGTGTCGCTGTGACTACGCGCTCTTCCTAGGAGCAGCCTCCGACAATGCTGCCATCTTGCCTTCCATCGCAGGTTCAGCAGCAGGACTGAAGATGTACCTGAACGACACCTACTCCACGCTAAAGATGGACAATGTCTCCCTGTGGATGGAGGTAAGGGGTACACACAGTTATTACACCATACTGCACTTTCATCTCAAAATACTGCAGATTTCATGTTGGCGATATGCACTCTTAGTTAGTTTTCATTGTGCTGTAGCTTGAATATTTATCCTTTTTTCTAAGTTGCTTTTTATAAAAGCATCTGCCAAATGCATAAATGTAATGCATAGAGCACTCCTTGAATATTATGTTTATTTTACTTATTAAATACATGGATGAAATGAATGGAAAAGACTGAATGGGCCTAGTGGTTTGTTCGTGTTGTTGACTGCAGCACTTTGAGAAGTGGCCGAAGCACTTGCCTATTGTAGCCCACGCTGAGAAGCAGACCGTGGCGGCCATTTTGATGGTGGCCCAGCTGTACCAGAGAGCAGTACACATCTGTCATGTGGCAAAGAAGGAAGAGGTACGACTACTGAAGCCTCTGTTCTTGGCATTAATTTGACTTTAAAAGTGAAGTTTCAAGTTAAGAGCAAGTCATGATTTTAAATTACATGTTGTTTAGATACCCGTTTCTCATCTGCACCTGCACTGTGCCACTGTCCTGACCTCTGACCCTTTGACCTCTAGATCCTAATCATCCGCGCAGCCAAGCAGAAGGGCATTCAGGTGACGTGTGAGGTAGCGCCACACCACCTCTTCCTGTGCGAGGACAACGTGGCAGGGATCGGGCTGGGCAGGGCACAGGTGCGCCCCATGCTGGGCTCCAGGGAGGACATGGAAGCCCTGTGGGAGAACCTGGACATTATCGACTGCTTCGCCACTGACCACGGTGAGCAGATGGCCGGCCGTTAGAATATAGTTATGGGGCTTGATGCATTTACTCCATGTATGAGCCTGATGGGTTTTGAAAGTTTATATCTAGATACTGTTACAATCTGTAATAAGATTTGCCCTTTCAACAACTTGCATTAGCGTTATCCCACTAAGACTAGTTTTTAGATCAGAAACTTGTGAGCACATTATCTTTCTCACATTTGATGCCATTTTTGTTTTGTTTTGTTTTGTTCTCCGCTGTCCTCTCTGCAGCCCCTCACTCAGTGGATGAGAAGAACCTGGAAAAGGCTCCTCCAGGCTACCCAGGACTGGAGACCATGCTGCCCCTGCTGCTTACTGCTGTCAGCGACGGCCGTCTTACCCTGGACGACATCATCCTCAGGCTCTACGAGAACCCCCGCCGCATCTTTAACTTGCCCACGCAGGAGAACACCTACGTAGAGGTAAAAACGGTTCAGTGCTGAGCTGAATGATCACCACATCACTTTTTCCTAAAAAGAAAAACAAGGCATCAAGCACACAAAATGCTGTGAAATGAGGAACTAACACAGCAAATCAGGACCTTTTCTTTTCTTTTCTAACCTCAGTTCTCCAAGAGAACAGTGTGAAACAACTTATATGACAACATATATGACATATGGAGAAATATTGAGAAATCAATTACTTCAACTTCAGCAACTTGTATACATGTGTTGACCTCCTAATATGTGAGCAGAGCTCAACTTTGTATAGCAAGAGACCAGATAGTAGACTGTCAGTAGGTACATCTCACACAGTCTATTTGCACTACAGTCGACAAGAAGGAGGAAGACCACATGAAAGACAACAGAAAATGTTGTCAACAGGAAACATGATCCTCTGTGGCAGACAGAGAATTGAAAGATTGAGGGGTTAAAATTGACCAGTGAGGTTGGTTCACTGTTTTCTCTCCAGTTTGTGTGTTGATTGTGTGACTGCTTGGGTGCAGGTGGATCTGGAGCAGGAGTGGGTCATCCCGAAGCACATGCAGTTCACCAAGTCCAAGTGGACGCCCTTTGAGGGCTTGAAAGTCAAAGGTCGAGTGAGGAGAGTTGTGCTGAGAGGAGAGGTGGCCTACATTGATGGACAGGTGGGTCCCTGTTGAATGAGTCTGTCTGTGCTTTTTTCCATCCCTCAACTGCTTTCGGATTCTTTTTTTTTTTTTTTTTTTTTTTTTGTTAACTTAGGAAAGTTCCTTTCCTAATGAAATGAGCCAGACATATTTTGTAGTAAGGACTGTTTGAATTCTCTAAATGCTTAGAAAAGGTGCGTCAGTGCTTCCTTTTAAACATCCTTTAATATAGTGTATACTGGATGTTCCTATGGAGTGAAAGTGGGCATGAAAAGCCCCATGATTCCTTGCACTAAAACACCATCATCCAATCAGCTTGGCTCAGATCAATAGCACCCGCCTTCCCATAAGTGGATTTGGATTTGGTTTCTCTTAAAATCGCTGCTGTCCTGATGAATTTATCTTTCCTTGACCTCATGACTGTCTCCAGCATGGTTAAGGTAAAGTAGCTAAAGCAAGAAGATGGTGGTAGATGGTGGGGTGGTGGTAGCGTAGTGGTTAAGGAACCTGGCTAGCGTGTAAGTAGCCTGAAAAGTTGTGGGTTCGAATCCCGGCTGCCACCGTTGTGCCCTTGAGCAAGGCACTTAACCCTAAGTTGCTCTAGGGGAGACTGGCCCTGAACAATTGATAGTTGATGAGTTGTAAGTCGCTTTGGATAAAAGCGTCTGCTAAATGTAAATGTAAAATGTAAATGTAAAGAAGATAGGAGAGACTATTCGTAAAGGGCCCTGGTCCCCCAGTGGTGTTGTTTGTATTATTCCAGAGGCTGTTTTTGGATGATTCTTAGTACATGTGCATGTATGTGTTATGAAATCACTGAAAAATGAAATGATTTGTAAACATGTTATGTTTAATGTCATCATAAAGATGTGTAGTAGCATTTGGCATAATCTACATCTGATACATCATTACTGGTCCACATGTCCTGCTGTTGCTGACTTAATGTAATGCATGTGAATGATAGTTAAATGCATAATTTGTGGGCATGTCATGTTGGAAAGAATGCATGTTCTCATGCCTGACTCTGGTTCAAATCTTGTCCTACAGGTCCTAGTGCCCCCAGGCTATGGAGAGGACGTGAGGACATGGTCATCTGTCTTACCAACGCCCATTCTCAATGAACCACCAAAGGAGATTCCAAAGGTCAAGTCACAAGTGTTGACACACATTCCTCTGGGGAATTCCATTATAACCAACAGCTTTGATGCATGTGCAGACTTGACTCTAATACTGATGCATGTGACATCCTATGACGCAGAATGGCTTCTAAACTAAAAAGCAATATGCGTGCATGTGCTTATTTGTGTATATGTATGCACTGTGTGTGTGTGTGTGTGTGTGTGTGTGTGTGTGTGTGTGTGTGTAACAGACCCCTGAGCGTGCGCGCTTGCCCATCCTCAGTGAGGCGCTCCGTGGAAGACCCCCTAGCCCACGCCGCGCTGCTACAGGAGACGGCCGGTTCATCCAGCCTCCCCGCATCCACCGCTCCTCAGACCCTGGCCTCCCCCCAGGTAACCCCAAAGGCCCCAGCTGTCAGGCTCCTTCTTGCAGATCTCAGCAAGGTAGCTATCCTGCAGGGGGGCAGCTGTGAGCCAGCCCTGGCTGACTTTGCTGCTGGACCTTAAGCCAAGTGCTGGCTAAAGGTTTTAAAAATGTTTGTTTTAAAAAAAATCCTAGAACTAATCCTTGTCTTATTAGTCATCATTAGTCTCTTATTCCTAAACTTTTAGGAAACCTTGAAAATTAAGTTTATACTGCTCTATTATGGTGTTATGTACTTTAAGATTTCAAAGTGCCAGAATATAAACTTTTCCTTTCAGGTGTATTGACTGCCTCTTCTCATAGACGTCGGTTATTTGCCATTGGTAATATGTGAGCTGCAACACAAAAATGTCAACGTGGACAAGTAATCAAGCATGATGCAAAAAAATGGCTAAACTCAAGTTGACTCAATTTAAGAGTCTAAAATTCATTGATTTGTCGTTTGAAATGCCTCTTTTTATTCTGATTGGACTTTGGCATTAATCAAAAAATTCAACAAGTCTGATTGGAAGTTTTTTAGCTTGCGTTTTAGCGGGTACAAATCACACAAAATTGGGTGTACTGTACTTGTTGACTGAGTCTAGAATATACCAGTAAGTATGTTTCACAATATGCTAACAACATCTCTAAATCCTGTGTTGGCGCTGTGTGTGTGTGTGTGTGTGTGTGCGTGCATGTGTGTGTGTGTGCGTGTATGCACGTGTGTGCGTGTGCAGAAGAGGACACTGGCAGCGCAAGAAGGGCATATGAGACAGGTTTGGCATTTGTCGTGAAGACGTGCTAGCTAATCGCTAACCTGTCGCCTCACTCCTCCTCCTCCGCTAAACTGTTCACATATTTTTCCTCAACTGGTGTCCCAGTCCCAGTTCCCAGTAAAAAGAAAAGCTGTAGGCAGACACGTTTGAGAGTGTTCTTTGCAGAAGTTGTCTATGCTTTATTACTTTCTGCTTCGCTTTGTTGCTTGACGCTTTTAAATGATATTGCACCGTTTGTGGCTATTGAGAGACATTGAGAGCATTATGGACCATTTGATTGCTTTCAGAATTATGGGTGGAAATGTCTCAATCATTTGCATTTTTTTAAGGTCATTGATTTTTGGCTTATTAGTGTAGTGATTTCTGAAATTTACCCCCTCAAATTCAGTTGGGCAATAGTCAGATAATCTGTTTACCACACCAAGATTTTTCCCCCTGTTGCTTGTTTGTTATTTTATGCATGCCCTGTGCTGTAGTGGTCATATGGAAATGCTGGGCTTTCCAGCAATGTTATCAAAGTCGTCGTCCTCTTGGCACCTAATTATTATTATTATTATTATTGATATAATTTCTTTGTCTGCTCTGTTCTCTCTGCCCACAGACATGGCAGCTTTAGCGGACCCCTACCCCCACCCTCCTCCCCTGTCCAGAATACTTTCCCCCCAGGCAGGCCAGACCCCAGCCGTGTCCCACCTGCAGACCTCCCCCCTTCTGCACCCACTGGTGGGCCAGCATATCCTGGCTGTGCGCCAGTTTAGCAAGGAGCAGGTAGAGTTCAGGACTCTGGCTGTTAGTAGATCTGGTGGTGTACCTTACTACTCAAATTGTCATCCTTGCATTCATCTGTATTTATTTGTTTGTCCCAGATGTCTCATTTGTTTAATGTGGCTCACACTCTTCGCCTGCTGGTACAGAAAGAAAGGAGTCTGGACATTTTAAAGGTAGTAGATTTATAGATTTGTTCTTCAAGACACCATAATAGAACTAAATAGATATTAATGCTCTTGTTCATTAATGCTCATGGTTACCTTTTTTGTAGAACTCTGAGGCACTTCATGGCTGTGGGCAGCCACATGAATGACAGTCTGGCTTCTAGAAGTGTGATTGTGTGTGTGTGTGTGTGTGTTGCATTGTGTTCATCCAGGGTAAGGTGATGGCCTCCATGTTCTACGAAGTAAGCACGCGCACCAGTAGCTCATTTGCAGCGGCCATGCAACGCCTGGGCGGCTCGGTGGTCCACTTCAGTGAGGCCACCTCGTCCACGCAGAAGGGCGAGTCGCTTGCTGACTCTGTCCAGACCATGAGCTGCTATGCCGATGTCATTGTGCTGCGCCACCCCACTCCTGGAGCCGTGGAAGTGAGTTTCTGTAACCATGTTGTCTTCTGACACTCGACACGCTTGGGTTTTGTACACAAATTCAAGATAGATTCAAGAAAAATGAGTATCAAGATTAGTGTACTCTGGCTTGAACAGTAAAATTAGTTTAAATGGTCTTGTCTGTTGTTCTGCACTGTAAGCATGGGGTAGTGCTTCAAATACTAAGAAGTTGTGGTGTTTTTTTTTCTGACTTTCCCACTCTCCACCCAAGACTGCAGCAAAGTTCTGCCGAAAGCCAGTGATTAATGCTGGAGATGGAGTTGGAGAGCACCCCACCCAGGCCCTGCTGGATGTCTTCACCATCCGAGAGGAGCTGGGGACCGTCAACGGCATGACTGTAAGGCAGTAATGCTCACCAAGGCTGTGTGGTTTAAGTAGAATACAAGTGTGAGGCACACACTGAGTTGTAGTTGAATCATACAAAAGCTGGAGCTATTTATATGTTTAAAAGCTAGTTTGTGTAGTTATCCAACTCCATTCTTTTGTCCCCCTCATCATGTCCCCCTAGATCACCATGGTGGGCGATCTGAAGCATGGACGCACGGTGCACTCTCTGGCCCGGCTGCTGACTCAGTACAGAATCACACTTCGCTACGTGGCACCCAAGAACCTCCACATGCCAGAGGAGATTGTCAGCTTTGTGGCCTCCAAAGGCATTAAACAGGTATTTAGTGACCAATTAATATTCTTAGATTATATTCTTGGAGGAGTTAAGGTGTGGTTCCTTAGTCCTCAAGCCTATGCCATAATATTGGCAGAGGTAATATTCCATATGGAATGTATGGGATTTGCTCTGTTTCCTCAGATCAACTGGAATACGTCATTGTGACAAATTCTTGCTGCACACTAGTTTAATGCAGTCTTTATCTGCATACTCTCTAATCTGCAGGAGTACTTTGACAGTATTGAAGAGGCTCTGCCTGAAACTGATGTCCTGTACATGACCAGAATCCAGAAGGAGCGCTTTGCCTCTGAGGAGGAGTACAAGGCTGTGAGTGCTCTCGGTTACCTCTCCACCAATTTAGTCCAGTTTCACTCCTTTCACACACTTTACTGCGCTATTGTGGTTTACTGATACACTCTCTGTGTGTGTGTGTGTGTGTGTGTGTGTGTGTGTGTGTGTGTGTTGGCTGCACAGTGCTTTGGCCAGTTCATCCTGACACCCCACATTATGACTGGCGCAAAGAGGAAGATGGTGGTCATGCATCCGATGCCCAGAGTAAACGAGATCAGGTACCGCTTTATTTCCTTTGCAGCTTCATGATTGTCCACCATGTTTTACAGGCAGATAAAAAGTTATTGCCCCCCCCCCCAAAAAAAAACTAATGCAGCATTAATGCAGCTTTAGAATTGGAATAAAATTTGTAAACAACCAACTTTGAGGCCTTGGTTCAGATTTAAAGTACTAACAGTCCTCTCAATTTCGTCTGTCTGTGTAGCCCTGAGGTGGACTCAGACCCTAGAGCTGCCTACTTCCGCCAGGCTGAGAACGGCATGTACATCCGCATGGCTCTGCTGGCTACCGTAGTAGGACGATGAACCCCACACACACATTCACATCAAGCCTGATATGAATAGTCATATACATACAGTTATGTTCTCTTCTGTGTGAATATTCAACTATTTTTTTTACTGTAGTATGCTGGACTGTCACAAAGGGAAGTTGTAGCAAGGGAATTTGTGCTGTGGTCTGTCATTGATAACTTTTACTTTTCTGAATGTTATTCCTGCTGTTTAACCTCTGACACTTAATGACTATCATCAACCATTGTTGAAGGAACCACCAATAATTTCCAAACACTGTTATCTGTTAGATCAGTCTACCTTGCTACTTACCATGAACTTAACACTAATGGTACATCCAAGATGCAGATGTGACAATGTTGTCTACTGATCCGTTTCCTCATCTTAATCATGTTGCAGTCATTTTCTTTGGTTAAAAGGGGCCTTTCGTATTTTCAGTTTTTACACTGACAGCTTAAAACTGTTTTTGTACTGTGATAGGGAGAAAAAATGTGAGGTATTTTTAGTATGTATTATTAATAAATAAAATGTTTCAGTCAGAAGATTTGATGCATGGACAACATTTTATTGTCAGAAACAAAAATAAACAATAGTTTATTAAACATCAATAGCCAATTAAACAGCTGAACTCACAACAAGACTCACCACAGAAATCTGCATAAATGTATTGAAATAAATTAAGAGACAATGAAATTTTGAAGAGAACTACAAATACACAGGATAGAAGAGCATGACTCCAGTTAGGCCTTTGGTTTTAGGGAAGGTTACAAGTGACCAAATATTGAAAGACTAGAGATGAAAGAGATTAAAAACACACACACAGCACTACTCAGATCAATCTAGGGCTGGGGTCTTTACTCAGGTAAACAGGTACTTCACCAGCTGCTTTAGAGTAACTCTCCAAAGGACTGAAGAAAATGTAAATATATCTCATAAACACAGCAGATATTACACTTGTTAAAATCTCTCTGAAATTAAATATTCTGCCCTGTCTGGCACATTAGGCTCTCTCATTAGACGTGATGTTGGCATTGCACACCAGATTTGGCAATAACTAAAAGGTTGGGTAATATTTTTCTCTTAACAAATGAGACACATAGATCAGAGACACATTAGATCAGAGTTCACACTGTGCTGTAAGTCTTTAAAATGGTAAAAGATGTAATGTTTATTTTCAGGACCATCGCTAATACCTATGTAAAATAGTAGAGTAGCTCTCGGGCCTTGCTGATTTTGCAGAAGTGGCTTAGAGGAGAAAAGGTCGAGGAGCCTTTATACAATCTTCCTCCGTTAAAGTTCACATTACATTTCTGCATTTGCAGACATTTTTTAAAATGTTTTGTCTTCCCTGTAGCAAATTCAGCCTTGATCAAGGGCACAAGGGTGGGAGTTGTGATTTGGTACATTATTATGTACCATACATCATATTGGGTGTTCACATTTTTTTGTTCATGCAGAAATAATCGTGTAGAAATATTAATTTTTGGGTCTACAGCATAGACAGTTTAATACGACTTCTCCTACAGTAAGACGCCTGTGATACGACAGGTACTCTGTCAGATGTACAGTAGAAGGTCTCAACAGGTACACAACAGTTAAAGCAACACCAGAGAACTTTTTGTATCTTAAAATAATGTTTTGATCAGAGCAATAGATTCAGGCACATGGAAAGGGATGCTTGCAAATGAGGACTAGGTGGATCTGTGTATCTCCTAGTTCAGGGCATCTTTAATGAGATGTATGACCAGAGTTATGATAATGATGCCGGTCATAATCATGGCAAAGATCAAACAGTCTGGCTCTGTCTCTTCTACAAGAAATAAAAAAAGAATAGTGGAATTATGTTATTCATATCAGTGCTGTATTTTGATAAATGCATTATGAAATACGATAAATGTGCTGTGGCATAATTCAATCATGAATATAGTCTTAAACAAAACAGATTTCTTTGAGAACAAAGTTCAGCCTTGCTGAATTTGGACACCCTTTGAATTCATCAGTTTCTCTTCTGTACGAATAGTGACAGTGATATAGGAGCCATAAGAGAACTTTCCATTTTCAAGATGCAGAATCTCCTTACCATTCATCTCCAACAAAGGACAGAGGCTTTTGTTTTCCCTCTCTGTGGAGCGGTGTAGGGTGCCTGTGTCTCCAGGTGAGTTTGTCACATTCTGAGGAACTGAGAATCAAAGGGAAACATTCAACCGTGTGAGAATTCAGACCTTCATATTACAAATTCAGGTGGATTAACAATAGATTCCTCATGTGGATCGACATCCACAGAGCCACAGAGGCAAGCAATGGCTAAAATGAACAATGCATCATGGGTGTTGTGTGGTACAGTATACAACAAATAACACAGGATGGAAAATAATGCACAACTGCAATCTTTCCAAATGGTACCACATGGTGGACATAGTGATGTCCTTAAGTTTTCACATTTTCTTGACCTAGGTCACAAAGGCGATTTGCACATGACCTGTTCAGTATCTGAGGTAACATTGTGTGACCTTTTGCCACTACTTGAGGTATTATGCTCATTTGTATCTCTGAATTAATTTGGATGGCCTAAAGTCAAATGATGAGTGGATAAATAAAAATGTTATCCCCCAGCCATTCAGCTTATACATTGTGCAGTTCTGGGTGGAAGGTAGGAAACCACACCACCTAGTTCTAGAAAATGTTTGTAAGGTTTTGTGTGCCTTTAAGTAGCTAGTCCACTCGTTTAACACCAAAAACTACAGTGGAGGTTTCAACATTTCAACATTTATCTCGAAAGACATGAGAAATTCAAGTTATACTCACCAAAAACATGATCTGAACAGTTGTCATTGTAGCTACCAGTATCATAGAAAGGTGCGAAGAAGATTTCACCAGAAGATATCTGGAAGGTAGATATCTGACATGGATACTGTCATTTGAAAGTTTACAAAGCCGATTTAAGTTTACAAAGTTTTACAAAGTCCATTCCAACTTCACTTTGGCCATGTCTGAGTATTTAATTACCAGGTCATCATCTAAAGTCCAATTTCTTGAGCCAGTCTGGTAGCAAGAGATGTTTACAGTGTCATGAAATCCTACTGTTATAACACAGGATAGGCACACTCCGGAATAAGAGGCAAAAACAATGTTTATATTTATATAGTTAAATGAATGTTTAAAAATTTAAATAACAAAAGCAACTTACTGCATGATGCAAAGCATATTAGTAGATGTACTTTCCATGATCCTTTCAGACCTAAAACATTAATTCAATTTCTATTAGGATAAGGATATTTGAGGAACATGCCAAAAGAACACATGAACAGATCGGTTTGGCAGTGATAGGCTACGTTAAATGTGTAGTAGAACCCTCGTCTGGGGCTGGCTCACTCTTGCAGCCCATTTCACCTCACAGTATGCTCACGAGATGGGACTTTCCTTGTCTTCCCTACGCCTCATAGGCTATTATCTGTTGGTGGTCCTATTAAGCTGTAAGATATTGAGTAAGGTATCCATTCGTGCATAACTGAACTCCAAAAATGTTATGGTACAAACTTAGATGCCAAAGAAAATTTATCTGCGTTGTCACTCGCCTCTAGCACCAATTGAGCCATTTTTTTCATCTTCATAGGGGCGTACAATAGGAATGACATCAAATCGTTCATTTTAAACAGCCCAATACTAATACCACTGCACATCAATTTAAGAAACATAAGCAGAGGCAACTGATCAACATTAACTTTCTGTTAAACTGTATGTTAGACATTGTCAATATTCAATTCCAACTTCTGCAGATAGGTCAATGTTTGAATTAAAGTCAACATATTTACCTGCGTTTTCTCTGAGTATGTATAAACTCTGAGAAGAGATTACGCATTTTTGCATTAAAACTTTACCTTGGTATGCCCTGGTTCAGGTGGCACTACTTGCTATTCGTAATAGTATAAATGAGATGGATGGATATCAAGTTATCAAGTCCAGTACAGCTTATAGTACACCAAGTGAGTTCGAGCCGTAAAGTAGTCATATATACTAGGCTACTTTTAAAGCTGATTTGCCTGCTATTGCCACAGAGACGCAGAGGCCTTTGAATTATTACTACGGCACGAGTAAGGTGATGAATGACCTCAACCTCACAAGCAAAAGCAGCCGTCAGCTCAGTGTTGCCAGATTGCGCGGTTGCCTGCCCAATTGGGCTTATTTTGACTTTGTCAGGCGGGTGAAAACGCCTTGGGCGGACAGATAAAATGTGGGCTACTTTTAATAAGATCGGGCGGTTTTTATTTTCGTGTCACTCATACATTTGATCAAATCAAGTTAAAGTGTTGTTCAAACTTAGGCTTTTTAACGTAGCAATCACACTCGGCTAGAGACATGGTCAACAAGACATTTGTAAAAGCGGGCAGGAATAGATATACGTTAGATAAAACCAGGCGCGGTCCTAGCCCGTTTGGTGCCCTGGACTAGCCAGCACCCCAACGTGACCACCCACATGTGTGCCCGATGTAGGTACGGTTGTGAGTGCACCTAGGTCGCAATAGGTGGACTCGCAACCGTACCTATGGGACACGCATGTAAGTGTTCACGTCTGTCAGATGCTGTTCACATTGCCCACCCACAGTTGTCAACTGCTTTGCAAACACGTTACTACGTGTCAGTGTTGGGACAAAAAATAGTGACATGACTTTATTTGCACTGTGCACATTCATTAAACCCCAAATATTCACCAACAACCCAATACTGCTCTCCGAAAGTAGTTTCACGTTTGCATTCAAAAGCCTCACGTCACGACACACCTTTCCTGCCTGCAGTGTTTGCGCTGCTTCTTCCACTGGATTTTTTTTATGCGAACAGACGAATTCATTTAAGTAAAGTTGAAAAGTTTTAAGTTTATGCAAATAATTTTACGCAAGGTAGCTGGACAAACATCAGTTACATAACTTCATTTACACTGTGCAGCACATTCCTTAAAACCCAAATATTCACCAACAACTTCGTAGCCTACTGCTCTCTTTAAGGTATTTAAATAAAACATTGCAATTTATTTGAAAAAGAAGTCAAGTCTCCTGGATGTTAGGGTGGCAAAGAATAAGAACTAAGAATCCCCCTTTCAATTAAAATGTTTGCTACATTTTTCAATCTCTCCTAGCCCATTGTGTTTCTGGTGAAACTTGTGCTTCAGACATGAGAAGCTCTTCTCAACTCCTGCTGAGGTGGCACCAACGGTGGCATGAAGTTTTCTATGCGCCACTTACAGAAAGCAACATCCATGGCTCTGCATGTCACTGATGTTTGTCCCAACACTATAATTTCTGACCACGTAGTATCATGTTTGCTTAGCAGTTGACAATTGAGCAATGTGAACAATAGCACCTAAAAAACGTGAACACCTATGCCTGTCCGATATAAGTGCGGTTGCGACTGCGAGTCCACCTATTGTTCGTCTAGTCACTAGTGGAACTGAGATGAACATGAAGATAGAGCCGTACATGTTTTTTGCCTGTGCCAAATTGTTGTTGGGCGGTTTTTCGAACGTGATTGGGCGGAAATCACTCATTCCAATCTGGCAACACTGCATCAGCTGAACCGAAACTTCTGGGCCACAACAGATCTATCCTGTGAACCCCCGGCGCTCATAGCTCAGTCCAACTCCAAGCGCAAAAACTTGAAATTTTAAAATATTGAGTTTCTGGACTTCTGAACAGAAACCCCCAAGCATACTCAATACAAAAAATAAAACAAGCAGCGGTAATTTGCTAACTAGTCTAAGCCAATTTTTCATACGTTTCATGTAAAATCATCAAATACCATAAAGCACTGCAAAGCGTTACAAGGATCAAATTAGCAAGTAAGGATGCACTTACATTTTGTATGATCTGTAACCTAAGGTCTTCGGCAGGATTCTCTCGCCGGTAATCAAGGGTAGACGAAGGCAGAAATCCTTCACAAGTTGTTAATTGCTGCATTCACAGAACAAAATATGCTCTGAGACAGGCTGGCATTCACGACTGCATGCATATCTCCAGCAAAGTAATCTCGAACTGCAGCGCATATACAACATATACTTTTGCTAGTTTGAAGAACTGCGATGCCTATAGGCAAAAAATGTACATTCAAAATAAGAACGTACAGAATATACAAAGGAAAATGAAATGACATGGCACTGTACCCGGTCCACTTGTAATTGTTTTTTCTGTTGTTCTGAAGAACTGCAGAGATCAAATCTAGTTTTACAACAACCAACACTCAAACTTGCACTGTGCTTTAACTACGTACCTGCATTCACAAAACAAAATATCCACTGAGACAGGCTGGCAGAAGACGTAAAAGAAAAAGACGTAAAAGAAAGCCATTGTCTCCGTAACACATACAGACCGAGCGTGGCTCCCTCCAAACTCAGCACTACTTGAGTTTATACACTATCATATCATGCTTTAGTACCACTCTCCATAATATCTGTTTCTGCAACTTTTTAACACGTATTCATCCACACCTTTACAATGAGACATCATATTTTTCTAAAAACATAAAACTACCAACGGAGCTCTCTCAGATCGCAGCTTACCTCCAGCAAAGAAATCTCGAACTTGAGTACGGGGGACACATGAACTCAACAACAACTGCAATCCCGTAATTTATACAGAGTACAAGTGGGGCGCTTTTTCACCCTATTTGCATCTGACCAATTGAATGTTTTCTTATCTCAACCAAATACCTGTATTCATGAATAATTAATAACATGATATCACGGCCAGCAAAAGTCCTTACAACATTCTGTCCCATGATGGCGCTGTTCAGCCACAATTAAAATTAGATTCTCTCCATGGAGTTGGCCCTTCCTTGACCCCTTTGGTTAGTCATTTCTTAACACATAGATCATGTGTTCTGTCTTCCAGAGTTTCCTAATTAGCTCAGACACTCCGGTCCTCTTCCCTTATGTCAGAGCATCCATATATTTTTAAAGACAGTTAGATGTACAGAAAACGTTATATATAATGCACCGTACATGTGGCATGGAACCCAGTGATACCAAATATAATAAATCATTCATGTGTCCAGTCTTTCAGAATATAACTGGAACATAGGAACATATTAGAAATGTGTGCTGACATGAAACTCAGTGGTACCAGGAACTTCATCATGTTAAACCTTTACATGTTTAAACTGGGTTAAAAGATCCGCCAGAATCAAGCTGAACACTTACTTTGTGTGACTATGATGAGGTCTCGGCCTTGTCTCCTGTAGGTGGCTTGCTTTACTTATCTCCTGCTACTATGATGGACTACACTTGTCTTGCTCTTCCAGACTAACAAGGCCATTTCTATAATAGTGGCCTGTAGTACTTTTCTGACTAGGTAAGAACTTGTTTATATTCTCTTCTATATTCTTCTATTTGAACTTTTGAAAAACAGGCCTGTGCCCTGCTGTTTTCTAGTTTTGTGAAAGACAGGCTTTCTCATACATCTGTGCACATAGTTTCAGGACAGTATTTTAGAAATTCTCAGTTTAGAGAATTGATGCCTGCTTCCAAGACATTCAAATCGGGATTTCCTGTGTTTAAACTCTGATACAGCTGAAGTTATGATGATCGGCCCTAAACAGCTGAACTTCTACCTCTTCACCAAAACTTACTCAGTGGCCTTTCACTGTCAAGTAATACGGAAGGTAAAGACCTCGGAGTAATTGTCATATAAAACACATTTCAAAAACATATTTTTTCCACCTGCAAAATATTGCTAAGGTTAGAAAGTTGCTATCCTTTGAGGATGCTGAAAAATTAATACATGCATTTATTACCTCCAGGCTTGATTATTGTAATGCTCTGATCTCTGGGCATAGTACTACCTGTATCAGACACCTACAGCTACTACAAAATGCAGCGGCCAAAACAATCACAAAGACTAAAAAATATGAACATATCTCTCCTATCCTTGCTTTCTTACATTGACTCCCAATTAAAAGTCAAATCAATTTTTAAATACTCCTGGACAAAATACCTACAAAGCATCCAACATATATTAAAGACTTACTTGTCCTTTACCACCCTCCTAGAAACCTAAAATCCCAAAATGCTGGTCTTCTTGTGATCCTGAGAATATCAAAATCTATGATTTTGTCAAAGTCTAGACGTAAAACTTTCCTCTTTACTGTTTCCCATAGTTAGGGATGGTGCATGGCAAATCATCACTTCTCATGGGTCTTTTGGGAGGGACTGTCTCTGCTGTTGCCCCCAGTAAGCGGCCACTGACCATCCCTGCTGTAGTGCTGGGTTGCCATGCACCATACCTTAGTTATGCTGCTATAGCCTAGTGCCCCCACAAACCTTTCAAGTGTCATGCCATACAACTCTCTCTCTCTTTCCCCTCTCTCTCTCTTTAATTATATATGTCCATATATGTATGCACAAATGACATATGATCACTGATGGGTGAGCCTGGCCAAACTCATTTGCTTCCTCTGTCCATAATCACCTCTGCTGAGTGTCATCCCTGCCTCCTTTCGACGGACTCCTATACCTGTATATACCTGTATATACCTGTATATACCTGTATATACAGGCAGGTCCATTCCAACTGTGTATTTTATAAAAGCAAAAAAAGCTATAGCATGTAAAAAAAGCTATAGCATGTTTTTAGAAATAAGTCCACAGGACTAAATGGGAGACTATGTATTGAATGAAGGTTGAAGCTGTGTGGCTGCATGTAATCAGAGAGAGGATAGAGGAGAAACAAGAGGACATTTTAGAATACATATATCTTATTTAGCTTCCGCAGTAACAATAAAGGCCTAAATGCATAGGTTACTGTCTTTGTATACAATGCAGCTCTACTGTGAATGGCTTGGAGGAACATGGGAGATATCTCAGTTGAAACTATAACACATTTAGAGGCTATATCATTATAGAAAACATAGTTTAGGTGTCAAATGAGCTGACTGCTAATTGTACAGGCCAAATAGCATTGACGTAGACTTGATTTACAAATACACAATACAAGCCTATGTATGGCTCATGGTCCTCTAAAGTAATCAAACTATGTATTTTCTAACAGAATGAGTCATCTACATGTGGTAAGACATCAAATTAGACTGTAAATATGTCCCATCTTCATCCACACCATCCACAATAGTACAGACTTATATGATGTAAGCAAATCAAGGAAGTAGGCTGTATATTTCAGCCTCTCCTATTAAGGTAAATTCAATGAAACCCCAAAATGATATACTTTCTAAAAGCTTGTACAGTCTAAAGCTCCTGTACAGTTGATTAAATGTGCATTACGATGTGTCCTATTTTCCCCTTGACCTAGCCCTCTGTTGTATTGGTGAATCCTTTATGAGTGTTACATTTTAAGGATCATAATAGTTCCTGAGTATTATCCCATAATATTACATGGTAGTCAGTCCATATCCATAGGTGGTTATCAAGAATTATGGCTAGACAGTGTAGGAGTCTTGCTGTTTAACCTGTTCCCTTTAAGGGTCTAAGGCCAAAGTGCATCACTGGTCCATATATAGGTCTATTAGATTTGTAAATCAAGAATGAATCAAGAATACCCTACATAGTCCACTCAAGTCAAGGTTTTGTTTTCCTTTCAACCATATACATTGTGTATAGTGAGATATGGTTGAAATGACAATTAAACCCACTTGATGTACCCTTGAGACTACATATTTTCTGAAAGCCCATGATCTCTAGATGTGATTTGAGTCACGTCCCAACTTCCTCCATGCCATGGACTATGTATAGTTTTGTAGTGTATTTCGGTAGAATTAAATGGCTTTAAAAGACATTGATTTTTTTAAAAGACATTTCAAATTTCAAAAAAAGTTGGTTTTGTAAGGAGATGGGGTGCACTATGATCTTTGGCCTTTGGCCTACAACCTAAATGCTCTAAATGATAATGTCACTAAGCTGTGAAAATGACAAGTAAAACTTTGAGGACAAGTTCTACTCCAGTTCTTATCAATTAAAGCAAAAAAAGCAGTTTTAACAACAAAATCCAGTGAGAATACACAGGCACAGTAGTACTGTCGAAGAAGCCTACAAAGAGAAGCTTAATTACAGTTTGGTGTCTACTCAACACGTCTTGTTACCAGTATCTGAATAGCTCTGGTTTAAGTCAGGTAACCTTTTTCGATCAGTCTTCAGCTCCATCTTACATGACTTACATCTTCCACCCCAGATGACAAAAGCAGTTTGGTATGCATCGGAAGCATCACTGCATGGTTTAGAGGTTGCTCTACAAAGCAACAACACAAAAGGCACTGCAAAGAGTCATGCGCACAGCACAAAGCATCTGTGGATGTAATCTGCCCTCCATCCAGGACTTGTATAAGAGGTGGTGCACCAGGAAGGCTGAAACAATCAGTAAGGACCACCATGGACTGTTTCAGCTGATACTATCTGGCAGTGATATCTTAAGGTTAAGTCTTAAGGTTCGGACCACCAGACCAGAACAGTTTTTTCCACCAAGCGACAAAGGCTTATGAACACTGAAACAATGACAGTCTAAGCATGTGCTTGTCAGTCTTTTCACTGCAATAATTTAAATTTCTTCCCACACACACACACACACACTCAACACTTGGCACACTACTTATTTATTATTTATTTTTGAGGAGCAAAAACAAGAATTTTACTCTCTTACACTAGTATAATGAGATGTAATAAAGAATCTTGTTTTTTGGATGTTGAATCCTTGAATTTCCTTAGCTGACAAAGAAAGAAGAGTTGTTGTCTGGACTTCTTCAGAACATGTTGGGTGTTAACAGTCCATGTTAAGTCTTCAGTAATGTGGACACCAAGTTATTTAAAATTTGTGACTCCCCCACAGATTGCCCGCTGATCTTTAGTGAGGTGTAACTGCAACTCTTCAACCTGATTCAAGTAGGCCTGTTTGCCAATTAGGCCCATGACCACTGTGTCATCCGTAAACTTGATGATGGAGGTATAACTACTGTTGTGTTTGCAGTCATGTGTAGATGTTGTACAGCAAGTGGCTCAAAATGCAATCTTGGGAGGCACCAGTGCTGATGTCAGATGTCAGACCACCCACTCTAACCACTTGTGAACAGTTGGTGAGAAAGTCAAATATCCACTGACACAGTGTGGTGTTAAGTCCCATTGCCTTTATTTTATAAAAATAAGAAGTATAAGTACAAGTAGCTTTACTGTCAATTTCTTCACATGTACAAGACATAAAAAGAAATCAAAATATATTTCCCACTCCCCCTGTGGTGGGGAGAGCAAGAGGTCGCTGCGTTAGGGACGCTTCACCAATGTTCCAAAATTGGTGGATGAAAGGCACAATACAGCATAACACGAGGAGAGAGAAGAAAAAAAAGGCACCACCAGACTATGCTCCAGTGGGGAGCACAGTGTAGGGGGGGGCAAAACACACCTCAGCACACATAAGCACATATAACATAAGATACATGACCTGCAATAGGGAAGGGAGGAAAGGAGGTGTGTGGGTGGGAGGATGTAGAGATAAACAGTCAGCATGGGCAAACAGTGTACGGTCCTGCAGCCATCCTGGCGCTTGTCCCAGACCCCCCTGTCACACTGAGGTTATTTCACCCTGCTGATTTGTAATGTGAAGTGTAGTGGCTGTAGTGGAAGACTGTGTGGTTCACTGTTTGGAATATTTTAGAAAATGTACGCAGGTGTATTCTCCCCTTATAGAAGTATGACTAATTTGGGGTCAGTTAAGTGAACTTCATGAATGTTGGTTTTATCAAATTTTAAGTTGTATTTCATGTCTGAGGGTATGAAACGGCGAGGCCGTGGGGTGGTGGGTGAGGGTGGTGATTGCGTATCAGTAGAAATGTATAAGTTTGCGTGTGTAAGGCCAGAGAGTTGCTTCTCCTGGCCTCCAATCTGTGAAGCTCAGTTCACAGGGTGACATAGCAATAACACAGCCAGTAGCCATGGAGACAACCTTGATCAGAACCCAGGCAGAGACAATAATCCACCGGTCTCTTGAAGGTGGAAGAAGGGAAGTGAGAAAGTCTCCCCGCCTTGCTCTCCGAGGGAGCTGTTTTCCAACGATGGCCTTAGCCAAGGCCTTAACCTTAGGCTCACCATTTTTAGGCAAATCCTTTTGTGAAGCAGTGAGTACCTCCATGATGGTATCCATCATCTTGAACTTCTCCAAGATGTGATACATTTTGCGGTCTATAGCCACAGTTTGAGTGCCCACAGTTTCCGCAGCTCTGCCTCAACCATGACGGGCAGCCGAATGGGGCTTTCAAAAGCTGTTGCCGTCTTTTTCATTTCTCGATAAACCAGGCCAATGCCCAATCCAATCAGCAAGAGACCTGCAATCATGGTTCCAAATAGGTAGATGTCTTCAATGGTAGCTCTCTCCGTGGAGGACAGACACATGACCTTCCACCTCTCCCAACCGCCCATCGTGTAGCCAGCTGCAAAAGGACAATCAGGTTCCCCCGAACCCAAGCTTCTCCTGAAGAAAATGGTGTCAATTGCATTTAGAGACCAGTTGATCAAATCCATGATTTTCAGTTTGAAGAACAGGGTGGAGAGAGTCTCTCAAGACAGATTTAGTCGAGAAGAAAGAAGCAAAGCAAGCAAGATAAGGGGAGGAAAGGGAGAGACGAAGAATGCAACCGCCTCTGCTGAAAGCCAGACCACAAAGTCTGTGTGATTAGGGTGACTAGGGTGAGGGATACTATTGTGTTGAATGATGAACTAAAGTCAATGAACGGCATTCTCCCCTTCCCCTACTCCAGGTAAGTTTGGGTGGTGTGCAGGAGGTTTGAGATAGGATCTTATCTGGACATGTTGGCTCTGTAGGCAAATTGGAGGGGGTCAAAAGAGCTTGGGATGGATGAACAGATAATGTTTTTCACCAGTCTCTCAAAACACTAAATCACTATAGACGTCAGGGCCAAAGGGCGGTAGTCATTAAGACATGATGGACTTTTGTTTTTTTGGCACAGGAACAATAATGGACTGCTCAAAGCAAGTAGGAACTGTCTCATGAGCCAATGACATGTAGTTGTAGGTGAACACAGGAGCTAACTCAGCAGTGCAGAATTTTAGAACCCTGTTAGAAATGCCGTCCGGTCCAACAGCTTTTCTGCAATTAACCTTCCTGAAGTCATTGCTCACATCAACCTCAGAGACACAAGATGTATCCCCACTAGCATCACAACACACTGGAGCTTGTACAAGATCTTCTGTGTTTTTAACATCAAAGTGAGCATAAAAAGCATTTAGTTCATCGGGGAGGGATTTACTCACACTTGTCATTGGAGGGGACTTTTTTAACATGTAAATATAAATTAATGATGGTAGGTAAATACCTCTACATAATTTAAACATTATGTAAACTTTGACACATCACCTATGTAAAGATGTTACACACTACAACTTGAATGTGAGGTTTAATGTAATCACTTTGAAATGATGAGCTGGTGAGTTTCAGAATTGTTGCCACATTATGCATCTACATTTTGAGCCAAATGCTTTTGTTGGAGGACTGAAATACCTTTGGGCCTGTGCACTGTACACAAAACAAAATTGTTTACCTGAATGTACACACAGACAGACAACTTATATGTATTGTATTGAGCTCCAGAGGCAACATCTCATTGGCTAAGGCATGTCAAGAGTTAAGGGTGCAGCCTAAAAGAGCAGGTTCTTCCCTTTTATATATTCAGCTGGAACCAGTAAGAAATGACCACTATGTGGAATAACAATCTCATCCCTCCCCCTAAGCCCTGAACCCTGAAAGACATAACTGGCATGAAAGCTTCAGGGCTTGGTTTGGACACAGGGGTTCAGCCCATGTCTCAATCTGTAATCTGCATACATAACATTATTAATCTCTGCATTGACAACCCTCTCCTGTAACAATGTGAAGTACAACATATGAGTGGTTATATGAGTGGACATATGGATGAACAGACCAAATACAAGACACTCTTAGATTACATCAATGTAAATAATTTCATTTTAAATACAGTGAAATAACTTGATGGTTTATAGTGAGTGATAACATGAATAATGTCTCCAGCTTCTAGGTTTTCATCGACCCTCTCTGCTCTGACAGACCCTGATGGTACTAGAACACTGATTTGGGTGTCCTTTTCTCCCCACCAAAAATCCCAGAAAAAAACGCTATGACTATCAGAATCACAAGTAGGGTTACCACAAAATTTGTTGTTGTCCTTGTCTATGTTTCTTCAAGAAATAAGAATAGGAATTGTTGTATTATATTATTAGAATAACATTTATAACACAAAACAATAATATTTATATTTGCCCTATACAATACTTTTTATAACATTCATACACAAGTGTATGTTTCGTTTCATTACAGAATTGACACAAAGCACTATAACATAAATCCCAAGTAATACCATTTCTAATACTGACTGTGACATTGTTGGCACTGAGGTTGGTTTGATCTAGAAACGAAGCAAACATACAGATACTCTCATTACTGTCTATTCATAGTAACCCTGCTTCATGCCTAATAACTGTAATTCAAACCAATTGCCATGACAGTAAAAACTAACCTTGCACTTTGAGACTTACTGAATGTGGACCCCCTCTAAAATGATCTGTCTCCTTTGTCTTTGAAAAAGCTATAGTCACAGTCTTTGGTGCAAGCACCTGTCACCAACCATTATGGCAACAGTTCATGGTGTAGGCTCCTGATGTAGATCGGTGTAGTGGTGAGCCGATCATATCCTGCCGATGAAAGAAGGTAGGGCAGAGCCTACCCCCTGTATCGAAGCAGCGACCAACTGATGGCAGTGGCTAAAAGAGGATGTGTTGTAGATAGGGGTGGCCAGAGTGATGAGCCAGAGACCAATTAAGATGTAGCTGGACAATAAAATGTCTGTACTTGGTACCAGGTGGTGGTAATACCTGGAAGACATGTTGAACACCAAGCATCCTGTTCAGATGTCAAGATGAGAAGTAACGTAATAGTGCTGAAGGGCAGGAGGAGACGTCAAAGTCAGCATACTCCATGATGATTTCAAGCACCTGCATGGCTTCCTAGGAAGGAATTGAAAGAATGAAAGACATTGATTGGATAGAGGTAGATTGAATTAATTAATTAATTTCAAGTTCCTTGTAGAACTTACGCCTAAGCTTCCATGAAGGCTAGTTTACTATCAGAGGAGCAGAGAGATGATGCATATCCGAATCACAGGGTGAGATACATGCATGCCTGGGGATAGGGTGAGTGATGTCAGAGTTATGAGTATCTTCTCCTGCAATGTCATTGCCTCTTTGCACATGAGGCGCTGATTTTTTTCCAGTGGGACAAGAACAACGATCTTGGTATTTTTTCAACAGTAAAGTGGCAGCAACTCCCACACAAAATCCAACCACAAACACAATCAGAATGTATTCTTCCTTTGACCTGCACTCTTCTACAAGAAAACAAAAAGCACAGTGGAATTACAAATCAGAGCGTTATTCATTTCAGATTGCATACTGATGCAGCAGAAACCTTAACTATGGTGCATTTTGATTATAGCTTTTCCAAAAAGTAGTGTAGCATTATTCGACAAGGATGTTCAAATGTTGAAATCTGATTTCAGGAAATAAAAAAATACCTTCCAAAATCAATCTGACAGAATTTGGAGCTCCTCTGAATTGATCACCTTCTCTTCGTTTTGAGTACTGGCACTGATAGAGCCCTTGGTCTGATGGGCGGACATGGGTGAGACGAAGGGAATAGTCACCTTCCTTGAGATTGTCTATAGAGACTGACAGCGTGTTTTCCAACATGGGGGCATAGCTAAACTTTCCGTTCTCAAGTAGCAGGACAATCTTCCCATCTTTCTCCCACAAAACAAAAGGGTTTGGGAGAACTTTCTCTGTAGTTGCATAGCATGGTAGGATCACATCCTTTCCAGGGAATGTAGTCACATTTAGGGGAGCTAAAATTCAAAAGTAAAACATTTAGAATATGGTTAAGGTCATGCATTGTGTGTGTAGATACCAATACTAGAAATAACACAGGCAGGCAATGGTAAAGCAACCCTTTCTCTGCAATGTATCCAATTAGTAATGTCTCTCCAAAATGGTGTCATGTGGTGTCATTTGGCCTGTGCCAAAATATTCAAACAAAGTTCATTTAAGCTTTATATACTGTGGTTCACGGTCTGCAACTCAAAATAACATCCATCTCCAACAACTGACAGAGCAGACCCGTCATTCAAAGTACATTAGCCAATGGGAATACATCCCTGGAAAATGAACCCACGTGTTAATTTTGTGCCAGAACAACAAGCAAAAAGTCAGAGAGCGCATCAATAAATCTGGAGGCGTAACCAAAATACGGTTTCATACAACATAATGTTGAGAACAAAGCGGAAGCATTGTAAACAAAAAAAAAGGTGACCAAAGCTTGTGGCTGGTTCGAATCATCAGTAGGAAAAATTTTGATGGAGAAGTGGTTGAACACTGCTGTCCCGTCCATATCAATGGCTGAGGTGCCCTTGAGCAAGGCACCTAACCCCTCACTGCTCCCGGCCATCGCAGCAGCTGACTGCCCACTGCGCTGGGCAAGTGTGTTTTACCTCACTGAGTGCTCACTGACACTCAAAAAAAGTGTATATACTTATATTCTATGATCTCCTCAAGTAAAGCCTCAATGTGCTTACTGAATCCAGTCCCTACAGTTCTTCTTGAGACTGCTCTCTCTCTATTGGCTGAGACAATACACAAATTAAAAATAACTCACTCACAGCATGGCATGGCCCAAAAGACATCAGTTACTAACCCATCTATTAAAAAATCTAACCTTGATCCTGATGTCCTGGGTAATTACCAACCCATATCTAACCTCCCATTGGTAAAATAGTCTACACTGATATGAATATTCGGGAAAAAAAATAGTCTCTAAACAAATCTGTAGCTTTCTAAACAAAAATAACACCCAGGAAACATTTAGGCTTCAGAACTAATCATAGTACAAAATCCACCCTAGTTAAAGTCTTGACCTCCTTATCTCATCTGATATGGATATATATCAATAGTAATGCTGTTAGATCGTAGTGCTGCCTGTGACACTATTGACCATCCTACTACACAGGCTTGAATACATGATAGGCATCAAAAAATCTGCCTGAGCCTGGTTCAAATCATACCTCTCTAGTCACTACCAGTTTGTACATGCTCACAATGAATCATCATGAATCATCATGCCACACCAGAGTAAAGTATGCTGTACCCCAAGGCCTCTCTGTTACCTTTGGAATCTGTTGAACATGGCATTACTTTCCACTCCTATGCTGACTATACCCAGCTTAATAGCTTTAAGTCTAGACTTCAAACCTTCCTCTTTACTGTTTCCCATAGTTAGGGATGGTGCATGGTAGACCATTACTCCTCATGGTTCTTTTGGGAGGGACTGCGTCTGCTTTTACCCCCAGCTGTGAGGCATGGGTGCCATTGACCATCCCTGCAGTAGTGCTGGGTTGCCATGCACCATACCTTAGTTATGCTGCCTTGTGCCGTACAACTCTCTCTCTTTTCCATATACGTATAGATTCTCCACACAAGACGGGACTGATTCTCCATCCTAGAGGCCCTTCCTAGATGCCTTCCTAGATGACCCCCCGTCACAATGGTACTGTCAGATGGACCCTTATTGCTACCCCCATGACCCATTCCACTCCTTGAGTTTAACACTATGTCTGGCTACTATTACACTGTCCAGCCATAATTCTTAATAACCACTATGGATTGACTACCATGTAATGTTCTGGGATAATATTTTGGAACTATTGTGATGCTTAGCTAAAACCATTGACTATTTGTAGTCACAGTTACTACTGATACTGTACTTTTCCTGCACGACCCCCAGGAGCTGGGTTAACCCTTTGAGTCGTGAAGCCCAAGGTTTCTTCCTAAACTAACTACCACAAGGGAGTTTTCCTTGCCCCTTTTGAGCAAGCCCAAGGTTTCTTCCTAAACTAACTACCACAAGGGAGTTTTCCTTGCCCCTTTTGCTCTTGGGTTCCCCCTGCTGTAAAGCGCCATGAGACTAATACTATCGTAAAAGGCGCTGTATACATATAATTGAATTGATTTGAATACCATTATGTACTTAATATAATGCAAGCCAATGGAAAGATGCAGTAAAGATTACTTGAAACCGTAATTCCCAAAAGGCCACACAAAGTAGCATTAAAGTCAATTAGACATAGCTGAATAATAACTGGTGACATTACCCAGGTTATCTCTACAGGTTAGTCTGCACTCTGGGCAGTAAAAAAAAAAAGCATGCAATTAGAATGATTTGCACTTATACAGGAAATACTCACCCAGAACCTCAAGGGTGTGGTAACAGTATTTGTTATCACAACTACCAACATAAGATCCCTGGTCATTGAACCTGACCTGACTGATTATGAGATCCAGGGAGGTCTTACTTGAGAATTGGGCCCGCTTTTCAAACCCCTCTCCAAATATACACTTGTCATCATCTGAACATTTAATCACTCGGTGTTCATTATTTGTCCATTCCCTTGGACTTAGGCAGGACAGATTGCAAGTTAGCGTCACATTCTCAGAGAGTGTTGTTGTTTTCACACAGGGCACCGGCAGGGACACTGTGGAGGAAGAGACCAAAAACAATATTATTGTGCAGTGGTGGGGTGTAATATGTTTCTGACTTTATAACCTTTATAAGTTGTGCACTAAAAAGACTATGAGATGAACATGAACATGTTTGAATTATATTCCAAACTTTCGCCAAGTATTTTTGTTTATAATGTGGTCATTTTGATTGTAAATCACTTGGAGAAAGCATCTGCCTGTATATGTGTGGGGGCCTAATGAATTGCCTATTTAATTAAAAGGAACTTACTGTGTATGAAGACACATAGGCCTACAAGAAATGGTGCTCTTGCTTCCATGATTCTTGCAAATCGGACAGAGAGAATCCTGCAGACTGAAAGTCAGCATAAAACATTGATTGACATTGATGTAGATATTAGTGGGCTAGGACTCATAGGCCCATTTCACAGCAGCCATTTTTCCAAGAAGTAGAACGGTAAGCACAGATTCTAATTCAGTGTATAATCAGATCCTTATTTAGATGTCATCAAGATGTCATTCGAAGCCTAACACCTGTGATTACCGTTACCTTGCTACTTCCTAGTAAATTGGCTGCTTTGGGTCCATTACTAAAAGCAGACATGAGCACAGATGTCCAGCCTTTGGTGAGAGTTTGTGTTTTACTTTTCCACCTGTGTTACCCTACTTGTTTTGGTATGCGAGAACAGTAGTCTGAAATCCATTGACGCTGCCTTTCAACGTGCTTTAGTGGAAATTGCAGCCACACGATTCCAACAGTGAAATCACGTTAGGTGACGACCGGTAGCTGTACAGTCAGACCGTGCAAGCCGAACTGACTGTAGAGCTACCGGTAAACACTCAAACGGATTTAACTTTTTCGCGCATGCTCACTGCTCATCTTTTAACATGAACAAGACTATTTTGTGGAGACAGAGCCTCTGATAGCCATTTCACTCTCACTTTCAGTTTTCAGTTCAGTTTTATTTATTTATACACCGCCTTTTACAATAGTATTGTCTCATGGCGCTTCACAGAAGGAGCACCCAAGAGCAACAGGGGCAAGGAAAAACTCCCTTCCCTCTTGCTGTCATCAGTCACAACATTTCGATCACACTCCGGACAACTATGGGAGTATGTGGGCTGGTGATATTTTCACCAAGGTAGCAATAGTTTCTGAGACATCTGACAGCAGTTTACTGTATTCAGCTCTCATTCCAAATTCGCCCACTTAGGTGTGATGAGTTACCCTCCTTTAGTTACCTCCTCGCAGCACTGGAAAGACGTCTTTGAATACCTTTTTGATTTAAAAAATAGGATAAATGTATGCCCACATCACAGCCCTAAATTAAGCCTTGTATTAAAACCAAGGTGGAAATTACAAGTAAAGAGCATCTCTGTATCAGCTACAGTTCGCTATAATAACTTATTTTATAATTAACAGCATTAAACGTAAAAACCTGGCCATCATGTGTAAATCCACTTCTCTATTTATATAGGTGTAGCTGGACGAGCAAAAACGACAGGCAGAGCCAAATGATTAGACAATAGTGTCCTCTACTTTTTCCAGTCATCACCGTTCTGCCACACCCCTCTTACAGTTTAGGCCCGTACGGCCTGTTTTCTCAGGCTTTACAGCAACACCTCAGATAGTGTAAAATTTTGCTACCATTTTTTGTACGCTGGGGGGGGGCAGTGGGGCATGAAAATTCTCCCCCTTCTGAAGTGGGGAATGACAAAAAGTTTAAGAACTACTGGTTTAATAAAGGCCTTTGAGGTCACTGGATGATCTTTCTTATAGCCTAGAAATCTAGATGTACCCAAGCTGTAGCAAATAGTTTTGCTCTGCTGGTATGTCTGGCTACGAGCCGTAGGGCCTCGGTAGGTGTTCTTCCAAGGTTTGGTCGGACCAGTCACATCGCTCTGTCCTTATAGAGTCGCCTAGATGTACCCTAGTGGTATCTTATCAGCTTATCAGCGTTTGAAAGACAACCAATGGCCAGACTATACATTTTGATGTTATAGTCTGACTTGTCAGGCTATGGATTCTACTGATGACAAGAACTGTCCATTCTATTTTAGATCAGACATTCTATCTTCTTGTGAGATTAACTTGAAGCACTATTGCCTGTTTGGGAATGCCATTTTTAAACTTTGTCTATTGATTGCTCATCTGGATAGTAGTTTTCTATGCAACAGGACACTACAGCTCACACAATGCCCCTCGGCAAACCAGGAAGTACAGTACCTACGTGAAATACTAGTCCCTGCGATTCATGATTAATCAAACATTTGAAAGGCAAAGAAAGCCAACATGGATGGAACAGCAATACTATAAGTCCAAACGTTAGCTTTATGACCCACAGCCATCATTTCGTTAACCCTTAACTTTGTTATCAGTGCCCAAACTGCTTAGATCTACCGGAGCACAGCGTTGTCTAGCGTTACAACATATGGGAACAAACGTAAACACGGTGCAACGGAATAGCATAGTGATAGCAGACAACATGAAGCATGCAACATAAATAAATGTAGCGCAAATGTAGAGAAATATGGAGAGCTTACCAAGTACCTACACACCGGGTTGAATGTAAGTACAAACTGAATGAATCTTGCGCTTCCTTTTCACAGCACTGGTCACATGGGCCCACTGCGCACTCTTTGCTTAAAGAGGCACTACACTATTAGGCTACTGAACCTCAAATGTTTGTCAATAAGTGTTACTTGCAGTATTTCTTAGCTCTAGTTTCACGTAATCGTTTAATTAGAAATGTAAATAAGAAATAACAAACTCCCACAAATGAAAAATCTCCACAGAAAACACAACATAGAGTGTTTATTTAGTATCTGAGGTTTGCTCTTTTGTTGGGACACCTCCTACTATTCGTTGCCAAGGTTGTTAAGTAAAAGGTAATCAACCTGACCTGTGTGGCTTTTTGGATATCCCTGTACCTCTGGCTTTGACTCCATCTTTAATGTTTCCAATTACCATCGGCGTACAATACAATAAAGATGCCCATTTAAAAATGCAAGCTCATGACAAGGTAAGACTATTTCATTATAGTGTATTTCATAAACAGTGTAATTAAAGTGCTTTATGGACAGTCCAAAAACAGAGAGCAGCATCACAGAGAAATGCATAGGTAAAAACAGGGAGGATGAAATCTAAGTAGATGCGGCAGACAAAGACCTAAAATGTAATAGCCTTAGAATATTAAAATAAAATAAATGAATACATACCGGTAAATAAATATGTAAATAAAATACTAAATACTAAAAATACTAAAATACTAAAGTAATAAAAAGCATGTGTATTAAACAAGTTAGCTGAAGGGATCTGAAAACAAATTGGTCTTTCATTTAGATTTAAAGCAGGAAAAGGTGAGGGCATTTTTGATATCCTCATGGAGTTGCTACCAGAGATTAACCACATAGCACACACTTGTGTATCAACTCACCAAACCTGTGAATCTTAAATGAACCGTCACATTAACATGGGCTTATAAACAACCTGATGGACGTTCACAGCACAGCAACACTGCAACTTGTGACTGAGTTGTTTTTTTTAGCAATGTCACATTGTGGTTGGAGCATTTGGATTTTGAAGTCAAGACTGGATAGATCCTGGGATATGCTGCATGACCACCAGCAATTACTTTCAGATACACAAATGCTGTGTCCCTCATTATAATATATATTAAAATTACATGCAAATAGGTTAGATGGGCAGGCAATGAGATATTTTTTAAAAAGTGAATAAAGTGGAAATAAAAGCAATAAAACAATAAAAACAATATACAATAAAAAACAATAACCACATTTCCATGTAGTGGAAACATTACATAATGTAATGTACATACTGTAACATACTTTTTACAGAAAACAAAGAAAGGAGAGGTACAGTGTTCAAAAAATACAAGTATGAAAGATTTTTGTCTATAATAATAAAAACTAAATAATTTTCCTCACACAATCACACACCTTTTGTGTTCAATGTCAACATGTCCTCAATATGAGGACTGTTTCCTCTCAAAGAACAAAAAATGTCTCTTAAAATTAGTCTAATTATAGTTGCCAGTCAGTGTCTGTGGGACGAACAGTAGAGTAAGCCTTAATATTCCCATGAGAAGTGGAGGTTTCCACATTCTCTTCAGCCACAGAAACTCTTGGAGCCTTCAGACTAAGATGTGAGATACCTTTGTACAGGCCATAAATAATAGCTTGTACAATCAGTGTACTGACAAAGGTGACCACTGCACAGGACCAAAACTTTGTCTCTTCTGCAAGAGAACGAAAACAATGACCATTCCATGAATCATTTCAGATTTACACAGGACACATTTACAAGGCTAAACTTTCACTAGAATGTTATAACATAGTGTCAATCAACATGTCACAGCAGGATAAAGACATTAATGACTATACCACTTTTTAAAGTAAAGGCATTGTAGAATGAATGCTACTGTTTGTCAGTGTTAGTAACACGACAACCAAAAATACTGTATATATATTATAATGCCGACTTATTGACATGAAGTAAACTTACCTTGCACATTGAGCCTTACTGAATTTGGACCCCCTCTGAAATGGTCTGTGTCTCTGGTGGGTGAGTAATGGCAGTGATACACTCCTTGATCAGATTGACGGACATCTGTGATGCAAAGGGAGAGGTCACCATTCTTGTAACCGTCTTCAGAAACGGACACTCTGTTCCCCAGCACCGGGTCGAACGTGTAACGTCCATGCTCAAGCAACAGAACTGTCATGCCATCCTTCTCCCACAAAATATAGCCAGCTTCATCATCTTTTTGTGTGGTGGCATAGCAAGGTAGGGTGACAGAGTTTCCAGTGGTCACGCTCACAGCAACAGGCACTAAGAAGCAGAGTGAAACATCCATCATTGTAGGTATTCTAAACTTTCACTTGTTAAGAGCAAAAAAACTAAATATGAATTTCAAAATGCAAAACATATGACTATGTACATGTGTGTTATGCATCACAGATGTTGAACACCACTGATGAATACCTGTTGACATTTGTTGGCTTTATTGATATAAGTAGACAAATGAATTGGTTCAAAAGAACTTAGTACTTAATACAGAATACTTACTCAACACCTCAAGCTTGTAATCACAGTAGTGGCCCTCACACGCACCCACGTAGCCACCCTGATCATTAAACTTCACAATATCAAAGATAAGGTCAAGGGAATGTTTCCCATCAACCCTTTCATCTGGGATTCTAACTCTGTTTTCAAACCCCTTTCCAGCCTGGCAACTTCCATTCTTACAGTCAATCACAGGCCTATCATCGGCTGATCTCCATGTCACATGACCACTGCAGAAGTGACTGCAAGTGAGAGCAATGGATTGGTGCAATACAGCCGTTTTTCTCTTCATATCCACCGAAGATTCATTAGGCAGTATACACACTATACACACTGTAGAAGAAGTTGCAAGAGACAACATTTATTTTACAATTCAGATGGTTAGATTACACTAATTATATAAAAATCATATTTAACCAAAATTAACTTACTGCATGAAATGAAGATGAATACCAGTAAGAATGTGGTTGATTCCATGACTTGCAAACCTAAGATATCAATTCAGTCATGTCAGGATAGATGGATTCTTGCCAAAACCACACATGAGAACAGAGCTATCAGAAAGCTGGCAATACATGCAATGTAGCCAGGACCAATTCGCATTTCAGAGTCATATATGTATTATCATTACTAGCTGACTTTCACTTTATAATTTAGGCATAGGGTGAACATTGGTAAAGTGGGACAATTTTTGAAATTTTTAGTTTTTCACTGTTTTGTGCAAAAACCTTAATGCCACATGTACAAATATGATATACATATTTAAGTTTAGACTGTCTTTTACACAACTAAGGAGAAAAAAATAAAAGATTTCCATTATAGATGAAATGGCAATGCTTTAAACATAAACTGGTCAAATTGTAAATCAACTTACAAACACTGGTAAAGTGGGACACTGTAGAGAGTGGCATAGATGTAAAAGAAATATTTATTATTTGTGTATAATTAATACAATTCTGTCATTCATATAATTTACTAAAACATAGCATGTAAAAAATTTTGAGTTGATTTTTGTTGAGCCAACTTAAAAAAGTAAGGCAACCTGCTGCGAGAGATTTTTAAGTTCATTCAACTTCAGGCCTCCAGTAGTTTTGCTGATTTGTCCTAAGCTCACACACAAAAGAATTTTAAGTTGACTCAACTTAAAATCACAAGTGCATTAAAAACTATATCACTGGTAAAGTGGGACAGTTGGAAATTTACCCCTACTTAAAATATTTCATCACAGAAAATAATATTTTTTTAATTTCCTGCTAGCTGAATAAGTCACTTTTCAGATGAAAACATTTTTTAGAGTTAATATCAATATTTCAGCCTTGGGACCCTTAACATTTTTTACCACAGGTTGCTGTCATTTCACTTACTATTGTTTCTCGTGGTTCTGCCTTTGAATGTAATCTGACCACGCCCCCTAGCATGACATCACACTCATGATGCTTTTAATAATTAACCACTTACACCTCAGAGGAAAATTAAAAACCAGTTTTAAACAGTTAAAGTATAAGCTCTTAAAGATATTGATGATGAACCTTAACTGTCCCACTTTACCAATGTTCACCCTATGTAATTTCTGCATCAACTCTAGTCTACTGCGTATTTTCCACCTATCTATGACCCTTGTTTTTTTAGATTGTAATGAATGCTACAGTGTAGTGGATGAGAGTGTTCTAGTATGATGAGACAACCTTAATTAATGAGGATGGTGCACAAAATTATAAATTATCGAGTGTTTACAGATTATACAATTATGACTGTTACCCTGAACAAATGCCGTAGTTAGCGGAAGCTAGCTCCCTTGTTGCTCGCTAGCAAACTTCAGGTTTCACCAAAGATTATAGATCGATACCACTGATCTCATTAGGAGGAGTTATTCTTTAGAGATCAGTGATCGATCCTCTTTGGTTTCAGAGACATTTTGTGGTTGCCGTTAACGTTAGTTCTATTTTAAAACGAAGGCATCTTGAACACGATTGTCTGTGGCGTGCACCCTAACGTTTTCTATTTTTGTACTACGACTATGGTAATATTGCCATAAACTTGTCTGTGTGAATTACATTTTCAAATGTAAAATGTATTTTCAAATCTCAAGTTAATTTTGCATATTCGTGTCCGAATTTCAATCAATTGTTTTACCTTTGCTGATGCTTCAAGTATTCCAGTTTCCCGACCGTTTCCTTCCTACAAAATGGATTACACCTTGGAACTTCTGAAGATGTCTGCTTACACTTTGATGATGACATTACACCCTCTGCCGTTAAGTGGACAACAATGCGGCTTTGTTTCAAGGCACTTTCCCACGCCCGTACTTTCACATGTGGGAACTCTCATATGCTCTGCAGTTAAGGAGCAAGCAGATCATATGATCAACTGGGTCACGTGGTAGATGCGGAAGCGCTCGCTGAATGTCAACCCGACAGGCAGCATGCACGTACTTTGTGCATGTAGTTAGGTCAGGATATTCAGCCAAAGATTCTTTGCCCGCTGCCTTGCGTTCACCAGTGGGCTCCCATCATAACTACACGCATAGTGTGGTTTCATGCTTAGTTAACCAGTTTTGAGTTTCATCGTTAAATTCTATATGGCTTGCTTTTTCAGGAGACAGATAGCCATTCAGGTAACTGACTGTTTACCCTTCTGCTCTTTGGTAATGGTATGAAAGACTTAAATTGAATTCATAATGTGAGCTAATGAAGGTTGAAATAGTAATCCGCAGCTAATGACGCGCTTTTCACAGCTGTCTAGGATATTTGGACATAAGGAGGATGCCTTTTTACCAGCCATCTCAGCCATCCCGGTGTCAAAGAAACAGTTAAGCCATTAGAGAGAGCCCTCTCTTACACACACACACACACACACACACACACACAAACGGTATATCATGGTAGTGACTAGTGATACCATCTACTGCCTGGTGCTTTTGCCAAAGCACTGGTATGCTGTAGGATAGATTGCATTATGTTGGCTTGACCCTGTCTTCCTCTGGTTCACTGTAGAATAAGTCCAGACCTGCAACTGTCTATAAATTCTCTTATGAGTATTGGCTGCCTCTCTTCTGACGGGGACTTCAAGACAAAGACAGAGTGGCTGGCAAGACAGGTGTGAAACCTCGTTGAAATCAGACAAAATATCAAATCATTTGGTGGGAAGTTTGCATTGGCAGTCCAGTCACAAGTGACTATTTAGGTCATATCTATCTGACATGCTTGCATCACTGTTTAAATTCTCTTTTTAGTTAAAACAAGATGAAGTGATTGAAAAAGTCATCCCTTCAAGAGGAGGAATACACTTCACGATAAACAAAATAATACTTGCTAAGGTAAAAGCTGTGGTTTGTTCATTTAGTCTTTAAAGTCTCATCTGCCGGCTGTCTTTTTCTCCCTTTCTAGATTTCATCCTGTAAGGAAGATGCATCAAAATAGGTGTTTTTCTTTCTTATTCTGGTTTAGGTATTAGTCACACAAGATAATTTTTTCCTTTCATTGCGTTTACAGAAACTGTTAGAACAACTTCATAAGGATCCTCAGGGGTTTGGAGTCCAGAGTGAGCTCTTCAGAGACATCAGTGGGAGAAGAACACTAGTGGAGTTTAGGTCTGTCATCTATCAGTAGATGTGTTATCAGTATCTGCTCCCAGAGAGTTTAACACCTGGCTGTGACAAATTACAGGTCAATCGAAACTCCTGTCAATATTAATTTTGTTGAATAAACTATGTTGTAGGCCTATAATAGAAGAGGCTATAATGCCAGTGTAAGATATAGAAGAAGACGTGTCACAAGAAGACAATGTAGTTCGAAAAGATATAGAAGAAAGCACTATTCTCTCCTTATTTGGATTTGCACTTTTAACATTTTTGCACATGTGAAAAAAAACATCAAACACAATCAACACAAGCTACAAAACACCAAAACACAGACTTATCTTTTATTCCTGTCTGCCAGCTCTCCCAACATCGCAAAGAAGTTTCACGCTGGGCACCTCCGCTCCACAATAATAGGTGAATATTCACAATGATGAAGAGCAAAGTTTTGTCAACATGAAAACAGCATAATTGTATAGAATAACTATGACATCCCTCTGAAACCAGTAGTGGGCGCATTGTGATTCTCAACTACCTCTGTTGCGGACATGTCCTAAGGGAATGTTTTCTGTGTTTTTACTCATCTTAGGAAACTTCATTTCCAACCTAAAATTGGCCCTGGGGAATGAAGTCATCAAGGTGAATTATTTAGGAGACTGGGGAATGCAGTTTGGTGAGTCAGTTCACATATAGCATATGCGTGAACATATAGCACAGTAAAAGTGTAGTGTTGACATGTCAGTAGCCTACCATGAACACCATGTATGGACACCATGTAATAAACATTTACTTTATTAATGTCTATTGGACCAAGAATGCTGCAATAATATTTTAAAGGTCAATACTCTTTATTTCATTAAATGCTTCAGGATTGCTGGGAGTTGGCTTTCAGCGATTAGGATCTCTAGACAAACTCAGAGATAACCCCTTACAACACCTATTTGATGTGAGTTTTTGGTCTCCCCAGTGTCACATGGCATCACCTTTTCAAAGTATACCGTAAAGTATTCAGTGTTCCTAATATCCAGGATCAGAATGAAACTCAACTCTCCCTTTTATAGGGAGATATATATATATCCTTATAGTTACCACTTACTTTTATTATCCTGTAGAAAATTCTGGTACCCTTAAGCTTTAACATGGCATACACATTACATACATACACTGTAAAACTACAGAGAAAGAATCCCATCATGTGTGCCTTTTAAAGTACTAATTTGTGTGGTGTGGAAGTAGTGTGGAATGAAGGATGCTATGGTAACCCTAGTGCAAAAGTGTTATATGTTAAGTGTAAAATTCTAGTTTTTGGAAAAGCAAAAAGTTATTTACTCCATGTAGCCCTAATAGGTTAAATCCATTTTGCCTGTAGTTGTTTTATGATCATCATGGCAGGTGGCACATTTGCTTGTATCTCATTCTGATTGTGGACTTAAAAAACCTGATTATCTTGTCAATGTATCACACAGGTGTACGTTCAAATTAACAGGGAAGCTGAGAATGACATAACCATCCAGGAAGCTGCACGGGAATTCTTCAGATGTCTGGAAGAGGGGGACGAACAGTCTCTGTCACTATGGAAACAGTTTCGTGAGATTACAGTCAAAGAGTACAAACGTATTTACAAGGTAATATCGTAAAGAGTTTTCAAGGGTGCTTAGACAGTGCTCACTTAGTCATCTCAGCTTATCAAATAATTCATTTAGAATTTGTGCAAATGTACAGTGTTTAGTATACTGGTACAAAACTGATCTAAAACATACTACTTCCTATCCCAGTGTAAAACCATAGCCATTTTCAATAATGTTGTCATTGTGTTTCAACGATAAAAATAAAAACTTTCTTGAACATTGCTCTGAAACTACTTCCACTACACTAAGATCACATAGGGAATATTTAAACAGAAACCCTCAAGGAACAGCTATGACTGTAATAATCAAACTCTCTTGAAACAGGCTATACATTGAATGTCACTCGCTTGTTGCGAATGAAAATGGGCTTTAGCTTTATAGTCTCGGCCTATTTTGCTTAGTGATATCGTTTACAGATCCAGCAACCAGCCTATAATAGGGAAATGTAATAAAGTGTTGTAAATATAATGGATGCAAATTTAATAACTGTTGTGTGTGCTTTTGCTTACTGGTCAGCGCTTAGGTGTTCACTTCGACCACTACAGCGGTGAGTCCTTTCACCAGAGGAGAGCACAGAACGTGTTGCAGCAGCTCAAGGCTCTCGGTCTGCTGAAAGTCACAGAGTATGTCATCTCCACATAAGTTTCTGGAGTGTGTGGGTGTGTGCGTGTGCACACACATGAGTGTACACCAATAATTTCGCCACCCTTGATTTTTTTTGCCTTTCTTCTGTTTGTCTAGAGAAATGTAAAGCAATATAAAGCAAGCCTGATTAGTGTGCAGCACGTGATGTGTGCTTGTGTTGATTTAGTCCACAGTCCCTCCTCTGTGTGACAATCTCCAGCTGTTTCCCAGTTTATTGCTAGTTATTCTCCGCTTTGTAGGAAAGGGACTGGTGTTGTGGATGTTTCTCCCGCTGGGGACATGTCAAGCTATGCCACAGTGCAGCGCAGTGATGGCACCTCACTCTATATAACAAGGTATATAGGCTTCCTATGCATGATTTAATATTTACAGGACCAATTGCTGCACATACCAGTAACCAAATGATATACTGTATGTGAGCAAAATATATATATACATATATGTATGTGTGTGTGTGTGTGTAACTATATATATATGTGTGTGTGTGTAAAAATATATATATATGTGTGTGTGTAAAAAAAAAAAAAATATATATATATGTGTGTGTGTGCATGTGTATATATGTACTGTACAAACTGTATCAAAATTGTAACTGATAAACACATTTGTAACTGATTTACATGAAATCATATATTCATCAGACTCCTTTAACTTTGTCAGTTTATAACTGAGAAATGTAATTTTCAGAGACATTGCAGCAGCATTGGATAGGAAGGAACAGTATGACTTTGATGAGATGATCTACGTGGTAAGACATTTCTGATATTTAAGTTTGGAGAAATGATTAACGTTCCCGTTATGCATTACTTAAAAACCTCTAAATTGCTCTTGTTCTCTTCTGCCTATAGACAGACAAAAGTCAAGCCGTCCATTTCTGCCAGCTCTTCCAGATTCTTCAGGCCATGCGGCAGCCGTGGGCCGAGAGGTACCTTACCACATACTCTGGGCAAAAAACAGACAGATTGTAGAATTAAGGCAAAATAACACTGGAAAAACAAGCCAGTCAGATTGTAGAATTAAAGCTGTCTTTTCCCTTGAGCTTCATTGAAAATACTTTGAACGCTAAACAATATTCGTCCCAAAGCTACAATCAGTTGTCAGTATTGTTAAAATAATTTTTTTTGGCAACTGACTCACAAAATGAAGAATTGCACCCAAATGTGTTACTTTTTAAGTACTGTATGTCATGTCCCTGAAGTAACTGCATAAGATCTTGTCATGTGTGTGCTTTGCTGGTTTGATAGCTACTATATGTGCTCTTGCTGCAGATGTCACCACGTGCCCTTCGGCCTGGTACAGGGCATGAGCACACGGCGGGGTGAGGTGGTCTTTCTGGAAGACGTGTTGGACGAGGCACGGAATCGGATGCTGAGGAACATGATCCAGAGCAGGAGTATGAAACACACAAACACAACACACACACATACATACACTAGTACTACTACTGCTATTACTACTACTACTACTACTAGATACATTATGAATGCAGAAATGTGCTCGTACTGAGGTAATATAAGAGTGCTCAGATTGGCTGTTTGTTCTTATGTACCCATTTCCATGCCAACACTGATTTAAAACTATGAGTCATTTGAGCCACAAGAATAACTGTCTTTAAAAAGAGAACAGTGAGCCACATTTTCTCCTGCTGTCTTTCACCATCAGCTACTAAAGACCTGGATGACCCTGAGAACACTGCAGAGAAAGTAGGAATCAGTGCCCTCATAATTCAGGTAGGGGTGACTATATGAAATTGTCTTTATGCTGTTTCTAACCACATGTTATTGACTGAACACTGTTGCCTGAGAATGATTATGGTTGTTTTGTGTTGCCTACTGACATTTCTTCTCAGGACTTCAAGGGTCCTATTACGTCCGATTACAAGTTTAACTGGGACAGACTGTTGCAGTCGCAGGGAGACACGGGGGTGTTCTTACAGTACACACATGCTCGACTGCGCAGGTGAGAAGCGCTGTTAGGAGTTTCATATTTACTGTAGTCAGTAAGTTAGAGTTACAAAACATGCACAAACTGTAGTATAAAATGAATCTGAAAGATCTAAATTTCCAAATTTGATCAACATCTTGCCCCTCTCTGTGTTCAACCAGCTTAATCCGAATGCATGATGGAGGAGAGAAGACCAGCTGTGACCCGCTGCTTCTGCAAGATAAGAGGAGCATATTGATTCTCCAACACCTCCTGCGGTAAGAGATTCTGTCAACCTGAGTGATTTAAAGAGAGTGATTAAAAGGGATGAATGTCAAGAAAGCACAATCTCTCCATTTCTGATGTCAGTCAGATCACGATTTTTGGCAGGGTTAGGCTCTGTTAGATTGGTATCTGACTGGCCTGTTGCTACATGAATATAATTAACCTACTGTATATAGCAACTCTGATATAATTTTAAGTTGTATGGTATAACATTGTAACCTAATGTTTTTGTTTTATGACCTGGGTAGGTATGATGAAGTGCTCTATCAGTGCAACCAGGAATTACAGCCCAGATATTTAGTTAACTACCTTATGACTCTGTGGTAAGTTGGTTTATATCCTAAGCTCCTGACAAGCCCTTTACGCTCTGTATCCTCTTACACAGTTACTGTCTCACCTGCAGACTGTGCTGTATGTCTAAACACTGCCTATAATCATACATTTTTAATCGATTGACTGTAGTCACCACATGATTATTTTTCTATTTACACAGCTGTCATTTGGAGGTGTTTATTTTGATTATTATTATTGAATTCTTTAAATTTGTCATCTCCGTGTCACCATAGCCACCTGGTGGCATCTGCACACAAGGAACTACCTGTGAAGGGGAGTCCACCAGCTGTGGCCCAGGTAGATTCTCACCTCATTCATCATTACCAGAACAGTTCAATGAATTACTAGTCAAGGTTGGGAGAACCGCTCATTACTAGGTTAACCAGGTTTTCGATGGTGCAGTTCTTTATTGGTAATTCCTTCACAGAATGACCCAGGCATAAGGCAGGAAACCCTCTTTCCTCAGATGCTGTGACTCATCAGATTATTGCATCAGATTATTTGAGGCCTGTATAGGGAAGTTGAATTGAACTGAAGCTGTCATATGATCTTTGCTTCATTCAGTGCTGATCTTGGCATGCTCCTGTTTTTTTCTAATTTACTTGTTATGATGTCAACAATCCTGGACTTAGAAGAGGTCCTTGCACTGAGATGTTTTATTTGTATAATACTGGAGTGTTTGTTTGCTGTTCTGTCCTCTCCTCCTGTTTAACTACAATATTGAATTAACTGAGTGTTCCGTTTCTGAAAAACACCAGACTGACAGGTTTAGCTGTAGCCTGGTAGACTTCCATTGCTGCAGATCTTTTCAGTTATGTGATCTGTTCTCCAGTTTCACTGCGTCTGTGTTCTCTCACCAACAGGCTCGACTCCATTTATTTGGCAGCGCTTGCACCGTGCTGGCCAATGGCATGGCTATTCTGGGCATTGTTCCAGTGGACAAAATGTGACAGGAGGACTTAAAGGTGCTTTCACATAAATTTATAAACCACTTTTTCTGTTTGGGTCATACTTGTGAATTAAACGATGGAGAGCCTGTCACAAAGTGGTCATAAATGTGTATGCCTTTTAAAGAAATCTGGATCAGTTCTTGTAAACTGTGGGTTTTGTGAGCTCAGTGCTAAACAACCTTGTTGAATGGTTATAATTCTGGATGTCAAAGACAGTCAAAAACAATCTACCAAGCTAATAATTGCAGGCGAAAGAATTGTCCTTACATGTTCTACAAGCTATGATGCTGGTAATGTACGTTAGGATAAACTGCTTCTGAATGTCTTCTTGCTGTGTGTTTACAGTCATACAGAAAAACACACCTAGAGCAGTTTTTTCTCCCCACATCATGTTTATGTGGGACATTCTAAAGACATTCAAAACCACTTTAAATGGTGTCATTATGTTGAATGCAGGCCTTCTACCTTCAGCATTCTCATTTTGTTAACTACTTAGCAGCTTTCACTGTCAATGAGGGTCCACAGGGTCTGACTCTCATGAGGCAGTAAAGTGATCTATGCATGTTGGTGCATGCATGTTTGACTATCTTGGTAAACATGATACTTTCCGCAAAGCATTTCAATGCTGCCAAGCTGAAGAGGAGTGAACCCAAGTATTGTTATTAACTATTGTTACTGTATGTATGCTATAAACCCAAGCATTGCTATTGCACAGAGCTACAGGTCATTTTGAATAAAGGGACACTACAAGAAATGTCTAAACATATGCCATAATTCCTGTCTCAAGAGCAAAAGGTGGCACACTCATTCAGACTCTCCAACAGATTTAGACTTTTTCCATGTATGCATTTATCCAAAGCAACTTACATTTAGCAACTATCAATTAATTCAGAGCCAGTCTCCCCTAGAGAAACCTAGGGTTAAGTACCATGCTCAAAGCCACAACACTAGCAGCCAGGATTTGAACCCACAATTGTCAGGCTACTAACATGCTAGCAGGTTCCTTAACCACTATGCTACCACTGCCCTATAACACACTCCCACACAATGACGTCTGAAACATATATTCTTCAGTCAGAGTTTAACTGACAAAACATTTAATGTGTTTTGTTTTTGGAAGTAGTGCAAAGTCCAATGTCAATGCAATACAGAAACAATGATGAGCAATAAAATTCACATCTTTACAAAGGACAGTAAACTGGGCATCCTCCCTTGTCCTTGGAGCTGATGCTTTCAGAGTCCTGCTTGGTTGCTTTAAAAAAAAAAACAGTGGTTCTTCCAGCCATACGTATTATTCCTGGCTGTGTTGAACAGATTACAAGTGATTTGTTAGAAATACTAGACATTCCACACTTCCTGTAAAAAAAAAAAAATTATAAAATAAAGAACACTTATAAAAAATTCAATTTAGCTACCAATGCCTTATAACTGTGTTGCCACCAAGAATGGAGCAGTCTATAGATTTGACTTGATTGTCAGCTCTACACAGCTGCCTGACTTAAAAATACAGGATGTCAGAGAGCCCAAGGTCACAATAACAGCAGATTTTCCAAACATCTGGTGTTACCTCATGGGAATACATTTCTGCAGAGTATTGGCGATTTTCAACTTTAATGGTGGAAGGTGGTACATTTGATGTACCTTAACATTCACATAAATATCTGGCACCTTCTTCTAGCGTAGATAACGCCTGCAAGTAGCTTTCCTGTCATTCAGAAAGCCACTAATGTAGGGGGCGCTGTCTTTGGGGTATAATCCCATTGAAATGAATGAGGGAGTCCATTTCAGAGCATTTTCGTGAGACCAGTGCAGCCGGATTCCACGCATCGAGGGATCTCCCTTCTCCCTAAGATCCTCAGGAATCAGACCGTTATCAGTTTTTGCTTGGACTCACTGTTCGAGTCCACCTTTGTGACCTTGCTGGTGTCCTGTTTTGGCAGCCCATACAGATAGATGGAGACACATACCAGTAGAGCGCCACTAGCAAAGGTGACAGCTATGAGACAAACAGAGCACGAGTCAGACAGCTATTTAAAATCTACACACACACACACCAAAAAACAGTCATCATATTCTTCATGAATGTTTTCATTGGGTCTGTTATTAGGTCTGTCTCCATGTCAAGTCACAGAACTAAGTGTAATGAAACATGGTACCACATGGTTAATGATTGACTTACTTATTTGAAGGCCAAAAAGGGTAACAGAGGCAACTGTGGACAAAACAATGGCAGCAGCTGCAGAGAAACCCTTCATGATGTTGTCTGTGTACTTCACCACGATGGATGTGTACAAACCGCCCACACTGGACAGGACTAGCAATAAAACATAACCAAACATAAGGTTGAAAGATAAGATAACATGTAAAGGTGCAAAGGGATTGTTCATTTTGAGGAAAGTGAAGATTCCTTCAAGACTTGTGTGCTACCTGTTGACTGCTTTCCATTTTAAACACGTTTAATTGTTGAAATAAATATATCTCAGACTATTTATTATTATCACTCTGACAAAATGTGATGTCTGATGTGAGAATTTTGATATGGGCCTCAACATCCTAAAACAGTAACATACCAGTATATGCATGAGTCGCTAGTATTCAAAAAAAGCACTTTCACAGCATAAAATAAACAGGAAGGAAAAAATTTCCCACTCACATCCCACACACAATATATATGAATGCAATCATATCTTCAGAACTGAATATATTTGTACAACTGGGCAAAATATGAGTACAATGGTTAAAAATCTGAAACACTGAAAATTACTAGCGATGATACTCACAGACCACAAAGACCACCCATGGTGTATAGCCAAAGAAGAAGCCTTTCTCCATGACCTGTGGTCCATCGGTCATGAACACCCCAGCAAGAGTGATGGCAATGCCAGACAGGTACATCTGCATGTTCCTCACCCACAGGGATGTGTCAGAACTCTTTAGCACCTTCTCAAAATACACACCTGGTGCAAAGGACAGAAGATGTTGAGCACTCTGACCCATACAAAAGATGGTGTAGGTCTGCTTGTGTTGTGGGTATAAAATAGTCAAGGAAAGGGTACCTGCAAATCCAGAGCACAGGACAGCCACTGCAATTGCCATAAACCCTAAAAATGGGTTCTGCTCCACCTGAGAAGTGAAATAATTGATACTGGGTAAATTATGTACATGGATGACAATGACATGTACCAATGAATGAATGAATGTACATTACAGTGATTTCCTTCCTTGAGGACCCAAACACACAGAACTCTTGAGATTTTGAGAACCGTGGCCTACCTGCACTTTTGTGGCCTCAGCCGGTGTCCACTGTACTAGGGTCACCCCCACGCAGAGCATGAAGACGGAGAACCACTGGAGCCTGTTCAGCGAACGATTCAGCATCAAGACTGTACACAATGCTGTGCAGGGAATCTTCAGCTGGTAGGTCACCTAGAAAGACAGAAGTGGTACACAGTACAGGAAAAACAGTCAGTTTGGTGATACAATTTTAATACAATACAAGTGATGATGTATGGCCATGTAATATGAACATGCACAAAATGATCCTCCAATGTAATCTACACTGATATCACAATTTACATTGCTATGTTGACAATGAAACAGGTGATCAACAGAAGGTACGTTAGGGTGGTGACATCATCTTGGTTATATGTATTCTGATCCGTTAGATTTTCTTAAGCAACCAAAGTTCTCCAGAAAGATCGCTGTGGGAGCTGTATCAGAGGGAATATACTCAGTCAAGAACAAATCTGCTCAAGTTATGTTGTATGTGATAAAGTTTTCAGTTTACCTGGTACACAGCTGCATCCAGGTTGCTTAAACCAATGAAGGCCATGTTATTCTGTATGGCATAGACCACAGATGGCACGCTGAGTTTAAGAAGCTCCTTGGGACTGCGGAAGACTTGATCAAGTATTGTATTCCTCAACCTACTGAAGTTTCCGGTCTCTCTGTTTGGACAAAGTGAAATGTAGGAATCAGTTTCAGCTGCAAACAATAAGGGCATTATTTTGACCTCATCTGATGATGCACATATTAAATAAGGTTTCATGGTAGAACATGATCAATGCATCGTAACAGCGTTGTGCATGCGGTGACACCCTACCTGGCGAGCATGCCAATACTGAGGAAGAGTTTTATAACCTCCGTGAGACACACGGCGGTGGTGGAGAAATACAGGTCCGATGAAACGGTCCTGGTATATCGCAGGGCCACGGTGTAAGCTGCAGCCACCAGTGTCATCACTGTCAGGCAGTACAACTTGAACAGCACGCTTACTGGTTCTGTGGAGGCACATGACAACCACCTTAACTAAATGTAGGTCAGACCAAATTAACAAATTTTCTACAGGTAACTTAATTTTCATGATCGAGCGAGTTGCTTCCCAGACGTTCGTTCTCTCGGTAGGTATAGCCTGCCTGTTTTGCTATCTAGTAACGTTAAACAAGTGGCTAACGTTAGCTGGTGAAAATGCCCCGAGTACAACGTGTACTAAGCCAACGTAGCATTTAGTTTAAAATAGAATTACACATAATCTATGCCCTACTCACGTTGTTCTAATGCGTTTAAATTAGAATTTTAGCTTGCTAACCTGGTGACTATGTTTTATTTCATGATCATAACATTAGCAAAAATTAAAATAGATTGGCCTTACCATTGCCCATGTTTAAGTGCGCTCTTGAGCAGTGATGAGGAAGAAAACTACGTCCACACTACAATACCGACCGTCTGCATATCTGGATTACTAACCTTACCGTCCTTCAGGGCCGTTAAACTAGTTTGATAATGAGAAGGACGACGTCTCACTGGAATGTAAACGCTGTTGATGAATGGGGGCAGGAACACCGCTGTTACACAGCTGTAGTCTACAAACTTCCGGCCATATGTCGTGTTAAAAGTCCCTGAGACAAATTTCATAATTAAAGACGACGTAGCGGAAACTTTCGTAGCGTCCCTGTCACCGATGGACTGAGTATATAGAGTATAAAGATTTTTTTTTTAAATACGCATTTTACTTGGTTTGTAGGTATCAAAATATTGATATTCAGAAAGATGATCCAGTGAAAGGTAAAGGTTGCTCAGAGTAAAAGACTGAAGATTTTGAGCCATGGTGTAATTGGAGCAATATATCCTGATCAAGCACAGCACTCTGTTATGAGGAATAACATAGGCTAATATTATTCTCTGTTCCGGTAGAGTAGGCTATTGTTTTTTTCAGTTACTGGATTGATCAACAATATTCATCACTGACATGGCAAACATTTCACAAAGTTGGTTGTACTCAAAGGCATAAGAGGCCCCTAACACACAAAGACAGACACAGCTACACCCTCTCTCACACCAGCCCTCTCTCAACACTTAATATGGTTACTTGATTACCACTCTCAAGTTTGCCTGTTTTTGGTTGGTCTTTGTGCAGCTTTTTGATGTGTAAATGAAATTCATTTATATGGACTGCATTGATGTATGGCTTGTGTCCCCTAAAGCGCAATGCAATATAGTCAATCCTGAGAAGATTTTCAGTGAATCAACATCACAGATGTGAGCTTTTGCAAAATGGGAAAAATTAATGTAGTCAGTCAATGAATGAGACTGGACGACAGAAAGAGAATTCAGTTATTGCTGAAAGTTAAGTAGGCAAGCCTGTGTTCATTGCATTCAAACGCAACTGTGATGAAAGGCAACATAAGGAGTTCCCAAGAATTATGTTCTGGCATATTCCAACTGATCCTTGGTAATAATTTATTTAATGAGAATGATCAGTGGGGTGGATTATGATATATAATTTAAACTGGTAACCCCCCAACTCCCACATCCTGTTCTTTGAAAAACCGACAACAACTACTACTGAAACCATTCTGTGTGCATGCCATGGTTTAAAAGGATTGGGAAAAGGGTTGAAAAACACTCAAAATTCTTTTGTTTTCATTAAATCCCTTAACTTAATTTGTGCAGCCTGTAAATTGCTGTGCCGTTTTACGTCATCCATGTCCATATCCATGCATTATGTTTGGGCACCTGTTCTGTTCAGCCTTTGGTGTTTTATGATCAGAGAAGTGCCACTGATCAGAGAACAGCTGGGACGCAGACTCCTAATAAAACCAAAAACTTTTGTTTTGTTTTTTTAGTGCATTTATACAGCTGATGCCTCAATAATATAAGGCCGGCATGTTTTACTAGCCGGGGATCCCTATAAGCATAAGCTAATGAGGTGAATATGAGTTTCAGTTAATCAACCAATAAGACATTAGACAAGGGGTGTTAATTGGAAGCCAAACCTTCTTAACTACTATCACTACATCACACAGCCCCAGAAGTGGATGATCCTGATTGTGCCTGGAAAAGGTAAATTGTCTGGTGTTAAACTGTTCCTACTTTAGGTCTTCTATGGAGCTCAAATTATTAACACACACACACACACACACATACGCACAAATCATTTTTGTTTTGTGAAGGTGCAATTGGCAGAGCTGGCAGTTTGGATAGACTGTTTCAACAATGGTAAGTGCCTCTTGCTTCTGTTAGGTCTACATCATATATTCTAGATCAGTGTTTCCCAACTTTTTGGTCTTGTGTACCCCCTGAGCCCTTTTGTCATACCATGAGTACCCCCTCACTCATACATGATCATTGATGATTCTCCAAAAGTAGAATGTAACACAACTTATTATTATTGGCGCTGAGTGCCACAGGTTATTGTCTCCCCAGGGAAACTAGTTGTAGCGCACACATACCATTTTATTGACAGACTTAAAATGAAATGACTGAGAATATTTATTTATCATCTTGGAAATAAATTATTATTAAATAATTACATTTCCACATACCCCCTGCAGTGTGCTTGGTGCCCCACTGGTTTCAAGGTGGGTATCAACTACCAGCCACCAACAGTTGTGCCGGGTGGTGACTTGGCCAAGGTGCAGAGGGCTGTGTGTATGCTGAGCAACATGACTGCCATCGCTGAGGCCTGGGCTTGCCTGAACCATAAGTTTGACCTGATGTACTCCAAGAGGGCCTTTGTGCACTGGTATGTGGGGGAGGGCATGGAAGAGGGGGAGTTCAGTGTGGCCAGAGAAGATATGGCTGCACTGGAGGGAAATTGGGGCAGGTTCAGAGGAGGCAGAAGAGGAAGAAGAGGAATACTAGTGTACAAAGAAAAGAGGTTTGTCAAGATCTCTCAATGTGTGTATAGTCTGGTGCTGTGTTAACTTGTTTAGTTGCAATGGAAAATGAAGCGTGCAAGTTAATTCAAATAAAATTTGCAAGCATGCCTAAATCGTGAGTTAATTCTTGTAAATCTAACATCCAAACCTGTCGTCAGTACCCTCATTCTGGCTGAGAGCTTGCTGTTGTGGGTATGTACATGCATATGCGTCCATAGAACAAAGTTGGTGATCTAAAATCAATTTCCTTATGCTTGAAACCATAAGGTTTCAATAAATTAAAGGTCCGTTCATCATCCATGTTAAGACACAGCTTTGTCTAACCATATTTACAGCGCATAGTTACAGCAGTGCTGTCAACTGTGCCATCAATGGGATGAGCTGGTATAGGCCTACATTTGTATTATCATATGCCTAGTTTCTTCATCACCTGGCCTAGCTAGAGAGGTGGCTCTGCCTGCCTGTTGTCTTTTAGCTCAGCTGCGGCTGCTGTGGAGGTCAGTGAGGTTGAATCCGGATGAACGGTGCACAGGCGACAGTAGCCTATGACAAATTAAACAACAGGCTTGTCAAATGTTTAAACAATAGCTTATGTTGAGAAAATTCAATATCGCAATGTCTTAGTTTTCTTTCATAGGAATAATCAATGGTATTTCATCTTACTAAAAAATTGAAGAATGAATGAATGAAAAAGTACCAGACCATTAAACCATACCCTTCTTGTTTTTTTTTTAAAAGCTTTTAAAAACACGCTCTGGGAAAAACTTGCAGCACAGCCATGTGATTGGTCTGTTGCCAAGGAAATGGAAGTGAGGAGAGATGACTCTAGGCAAGTTGGAATTGCAGACGGCCATCACACACATGTATGTATGTATGTATTTTAATTTTTACTCCTGTCACATTCTAAGACAACTCTTTCAATTTAACTGTTTTCTATTGAGCTCATTTGCAATATCTATATTTGGTGGTGTGTCGTACCTCCATACAAAAGGTCTATCTCAGCCAGACTATAGTAAAAATATGGCCCTTCATCTATTTATAGGTATGAACTTGGAATATACTCATTCTTCACACAAGAATACACATTTGGGCAACCCTCTCCAGACAAACTAAACTGTCCATCTCAGGCTTGGCTTGTGGTCTGCATTCTGAAACCACATTGGCTGCCAAGTTGATGGGGTGGCACAAAAAGGTGTCCCAACTCAAATAAGCATCTTTCCCAGAACAACTTAAATGTTTTTAGAGGGAATCTCAAAAAGAAAAGTGATAGGTCTTATGCCCTCAAAATTTTGTCTCAACTCTTGAATCAATCTTATAAAAACATTTTGAAAGGGATAATAGAAGTTTGAGAAATATTAATTCAGTCAAGAATAGTTTACATTTATATTTATGCATTTAGCAGATGCCTTTATCCAAAGCGACTTACATTTTTTGTCAACTATCAGTTGTTCAGGGCCAGTCTCCCCTAGAGCAACTAAGTGTTGAGAGTAGCCCATTAGCCCATAGTGGTACAGTTTAACACCAATTTAGACAATTTAGGTGATTTCTGTCAACCACCCTGACCTTCCTTGATAGTCCTGTGTCAAATTGGAGTAGGTTAAAATAACTTTTTAGGACATGTGAAGGCCAAAGGCTTCTGATGGACACCCTGAGCAGCGTACACAATAAACAGAACTGTGCATTAGCTAGTCTACGGCGCCGTCCTTAAAATTATAATCTAATTATACACCACAGTGACCCCCAGCTTTCTACCAAAGAACTACAATCGCATTGAAAAAATATTCCTGACTGTACCCTCGTCCATTCTCACTACTGAAATATTCCTGACTGTACCCTCGTCCATTCTCACTATTGAAATATTCCTGACTGTACCCTCGTCCATTCTCACTATTGAAAACAAAATTATGTGTAGTATAGAGCATACAGTATTTTTGAAGTTTGCAGTCACCTCCAACTGTTGGGTACAGGACTAGAACTTCTAGAATTTTCTGCAGGATAATAAAAGTATCTATCTATGTATCTATGTATCTATCTATCTATCTGTCTATCTATCTATGACTATCCGAATGTAATTTCATGTGAGCCAGCCAGTGGTGGTACCCCTGGGGTACCTGAATCAGTTTTAGGGTACACAAAATAAAACTGTGAATGGGTTTTCAGCTCTCACCAGCCTAATGATAATGTGGAAAAAGATTTCATACTCAAACTAGCAATATGCAAGATGTGTTTACATTTTGTTAATACAGAAATATCTATGCAAAAATCTAATTGTTATAGCAGGCAGTCCATGGTGCGGGGAGTACTAGGCGGGACCAGAGTGTCTCGGGGGCACATGACAGTTAAAAGCATGGAAAAGCATGCATCTATAACACAATCACGAGAAAAATACTTTCAATTCCTCTGTATGTCTAGTATATGTGGAGAAATTGACAATAAAGCTGACTTGACTTGACAGATCATCTCCTCCATCACTGCATCTCTGCGCTTTGATGGGGCTCTGAATGTGGATTTGACGGAGTTCCAGACCAATCTTGTGCCCTGTCCCCACATCCACTTTCTCCTTGTCACCTACTCGCCAATAATCTCTGCAGAGAAGGCTTACCACGAGCAACTTAAGAGTGTCTGAAATTACAAATGCTTGTTTTGTACCAGTCAACCAGATGGTGAAGTGTGACCCAAGGTGTGGCAAGTACATGGCCTGCTGTTTGCTCTACTGTGGGGACGTGGTGCCCAAAGATGTCAGCGCCACCATTGCGAGCAACATGACTGCCATCGCCGAGGCCTGGGCTCGCTTGGACCATAAGTTTGACCTGATGTACTCCAAGAGGGCCTTTGTGCACTGGTATGTGGGGGAGGGCATGGAAGAGGGGGAGTTCAGTGAGGCCAGAGAAGATATGGCTGCACTGGAAAAGGACTATGAGGAAGTTGGGGCAGATTCAGTAGAGAAGGTGGAAGAGGAAGAAGAGGAATATTAAAAAGTATTTGTGTCAACTAATAAATCTGTGCATAGAAGAGCTGTGTGGTTTATCAATGTTTGTTCGCCTGAAATGAAACTTGGCATCTTGAGACACAGAAGCTTAAGATGAAACCACAGTGTGTGGTTAAAATACCATCCTGCTTAACAGGTGCAAAGTGGCTGATTTCACATTGTCAACAGACATAAACCAACAAGTGTGTAACTTGGCCAGAGAAGATGGTGTAAAAAGTAAGATCAGAAAGTTTTCTTTATTATTTCTTAATTATTATTCATAGTGTAATGATCCTGCTGTGCAAAAGATAAGTGGAGCAAGATACTTCATGGTAGTTCATGTCTATGGGAGCAAAAGTGATTGCTTCTGGTCTGCATGAAGGGGTGTGCCGCCATGAGGATCTAACATAGTTCTAGAATGTTGAATGAGTTGGATTCCATTTTAATAGTTTTAGTAATTAATGTCAATGATTGTCATGTTTTTGTAAAAATATTTAGTAAGCTTGTTTCTAGCTTTAACCAATTGACCACTAACTGTTGCCAGGCAAGCATGCACATAGCAACCGGCCGGCAGATAGCAGAAAAAGCTTTGCACAAACCTGATATAAAGTCAATGTTTCAGTGTTGATGTAAAATGAATGTAAAATTTCTACTTTAAAACATTTTTATGGAAACAGTGACTAACATCAGTTAAAATGGTATGGCAATTTCTACTTTGAATTTTTAGTTTATGATTTGTTTACCTTTATTTAGAAAGGAGTTACTCAACAACTGATCTGGTCAGATTTGTTTTGGTCATGATTGTTGGTCCTGGCTTTCCACCTCGTAACCCTGCAAGATACACTTTTGGTTTAGGTACGTTGGTCTCGCCATCTTTTTTAGTCTGGCACTCAACATCTTTTGGCTGGTATGTCTGCGTCACATTGTTTCTCCTCATGTGACTCAGGTTTGTCTGCACTGAATGTGTCACTTTGCTGCGTAGGTTAGCCTGAAACAAGAACAATAACACCTTTTCATGCCATTTACACTTATGGGAAAACAAGTCTTGTCTTGTGAGTTTACCATACTGCAACATTTGAATGTGGAGTCAATAGCTTTGAGGGAATTATTGGCTGTGTGGAATATTTTAGATACAAGCATCTTACATGTTAGTATTGCACATTACACGCACGCACACACACACACACACACCTAACATGTAATTTACTGACCAGCTGCATTGCTTTCCGCCGGAGCTCCCATTCATTCCACTCGTAGGACTTGACGATGTTTGTCTCCACCAAGTGGGTGTCTGTCTGAGTGCTGCTGTCACATTTGGAGATGGGTTTCACCAGCAGTCTCTCACTTGATTGCATCTGCAGTGTTACAGTGAACAATCAAACATGTATGTCAGTTTTTCCTAATGGTGCAGCTGTGCTTTTGGTTACTGCTACAGTGACCACCATATTTAGGCAGGGTTCCCTGCCCTGATTTCCCTGGCCTTTCCGAGGTTTTCCTTGACTAAAAAGCAGAATTTCCATGACCTTCTCTATAAACCATTGTTCAATATCCCGTCTGGATTTGGAGCTGAAAAAAAACAAGGTGTTTTAAACCACACAATCTGAAATCTCCATTTTGATGTTCACATGTTTTCAGTCCAAAATTTCAGAAGTTAATACCTACTGAGGGAAAAACACAAATAAATGATTTTGTCAACCTCACTGAACTGTGACCTACATTACACTGCAGTATTATGTGTGGCTGTTAATAAACGGGATGTCTATGTGCATAATACATTTACTTGGTAAATATACATTTTCAGAGATTAAATGCCTGTAAACAGACAGGCACAGAGGGAGGCCCACCTGTGAGTATGGGGTGACACACGCAAACTGCTGATGGAGCTCCAGAAGCTGGATTAGTTCTGGACATTTCTTTGCCTTTTCTGTGATGCCTTGTATGTACTCGTCTGGCTTGGAGGCAAAGCTAAGCGCTGCCTCTCTGGAAGAGAAGGCATAGAATTTCTCTCTGTGTTTCAGCACCCCTATTTGGGGATTCCCTAAGAACAGGAGGGAAGACAAATGCAGTTGGAGGAATGGAGAGCAGTTCGAAAAAATATGTAAAAAAAAAAGAATGGATGTAAGAAACGACCACTTCTCATGGAACTGCCAGAAGACTGCTGGAGGGCAATACCATGAGAAGTGGTCTTTTCTTACATCCACAATGGCAATAAAATCCCACATATTTTTTTATGGTGTAAATCATTACCAAATGACATTTTAGGATTTGCTCTCTTGAGTTGTGGAAGTTACATGAAAATGTGTACAACATACTTAAATAATAATAATAATAATAATAATAATACTATGCTTTCTCATGTTTCATCTCATCCATATTGCTGGAATTGCCCTGGAACATGATCTAGAGACAGTCATATTATCTTTATACCTGGGATTAGAAGTCCATCTTTCTTTACAAGTGTGTAACCACAGATGCCCTTGTACTGCAAGGGCAGCTGGTCAAAGTTGGCTGTGGTCTCATGCAGGAACCAGACCTGTGATTTACACTCCGATGGGTTGATCTTGTCCTCTGTGGGAAGTGAAAGGACAGTTGAAGATTGTTATGAGAATAGGCACTTACAAAAAGGGGAAACAAACATGAATGTCCTTTATGTGTTGCAGAGATCATCTCTGCTTGTTCTGATTTCACATGGTGCAGTGTTTCTCCAGCTCTTGCCAAGTGGAAAAGATGTGCACTTTAACATGTTAGCAGCACGTTTTCAGGTAACGAGTGTAATGAAAGTTGGCTAGATTTTGTCCTATAAGGAACTTTGCTTACAAGCACTTGTAGTACTCTTTGTTTGTGTTTCTCCAAATATATTTTTCAGTGCACTGACAACACACTAGTGTTTTAGAGTGTCATTTTAGAGTGCTTAGGCATACATTTTTGAGGGCTTAAGCAATGCAACTAAAAAGTGTCCCAAAGAAGTCAGAAAATGTACTAGAAGACGAAGATGTACTGCAGTGCACTGTAACTGTACACACAGCCCACCTGCACTCTCACGCAGTCTGTCATCATCATTCTTCACGTCCACTCCGTCTAGATAGGCCTCCAGCTGGCCCTCAGGCAGCAGCCGTGACTGGGCACTCAGGAAGGGCCTCAGGCTGACCACCATATTGTTGAGGATGCTGAGCAGGAGCATCTCGTCCTGGAAGCCGTCCCAGAGCTTCGACAAGGCTGTGAAATGAGGCTGAAATCAAGGCAGGCCAAGGTGAGCGAATGTGAGCATCAGGGCCTGCTGTTGTGACACACCAATCACAAGTGTTGATCCAAGATGATTTGGATGTAATGCTTTTGTGCAAAACCAGCATGTAGGTTTTTGAGGTGAAGTTGATAATGTGGTACAAACTAGCTGGTGATGATGTGACCCCCAGGGATGATCTGAGATCACCCCCCTGTGTAGAGACACTCACAAAAACTTGTGCAGTGGGCACAGCTGTCTTGGCGTGTACAGTGGCTTTCAGGAGCCTCAAGTGGGTTGTGAGGTCAGATTGCAGGGCATCAACTTGTTTGGCACATAGGATAGTATCAGCCTGATGGGAAGACATACTTACTTAAACAAAGTTATATTTAAGCTCACCGCAGCACGTACAAAGAGATATAATAATACATATAATGAAATATAACATAAAAACATAAAAATTCACTTATACTTGTAACTTGTACAATTCACAACATTGTAAAAAAATATATATTTTAGTCCATGGATGTAAAAAACAGATGGATATTTGAGAAAAATAAACGTTATATTCAGTATGAAAAATGCTGACTTCTGGATGATATACTGGATGATTGTGACGTCAACTTATTGACATACAGGCAGCTTAGATCTGGTCTTGTGTGATTATGAAACCTATGCCGTGTACCACAAGCCCTTTTACTATGGGTCGACTTACAAGTGTGATTTTGATGAAAGCCTCATGTTGCCGTACATTATACAGGGCCTGCTGCAGCAGATCTACGCTGACGGGGCAAAGAACTGGCTTGTCACTGGGGTCAGCAAACCTCTCCAGCAGAGCAGTGTACTGCCAGGCCAATCCCTGGGTTTCCTTCAGCTCCTTCTCAATGTCCCTTGTGGTGGCAGGTATGGCTTCATTTAAAATTGAGGGCACTGCACTCATGACAGAGCACATAAGATTTACCAAATATGTAAGAGCACCGGGCAATTAAAACAAGATGAAAGCATGAAAATAGATAAAATGCAAAAATGCATTCTGCAAAGAAGGGTTAGAAAACATGCTTCTCAATTATATCTATTGTCGAATATTAACACAAATATTATATTATACACTTATATTAATTATATATAGTAATATTATGTTAATAATGTGTGTGTATCTTATGTTAAATGGGATGGGAGTATTCTTACAGTCCTCAATGCCCTCCCCGCCCTTCCGGCAGTCCTTGTTAAAGAGGCGGATGCCTGAAACTATCATGGTAAGCTCACTCAGTTGCTGCTCCTTGTCAGCCCTTGTGAGAGACATGAAGGTTGCCAGCTCCGACTGTGGGAAGACACTCTGTAAAGCAGCTGCGACAAGAAAACTTGTTTAGTTCAAATTCAAATTCAAATAGTTCAAAAAATTGATGCCATAAAAAACTCCTATTCACACAAATTTGAGGAAATAAATTCTGGCATTAGTTCACCGGTGGCTTCCCGCACTGTGTTGATGTCCGTTGGTGAGCCCAGGCCAGAGCGCAGTAGCACATAGCTGACTATTTTTCGGTAAAGGCCCTCGAGGGCGTCCCGGGTCCTTACTCGGCTGTCAGTAATCTCGCGGCCAACAGAGGCTAGTCGTGACAAAAGTACTCTGTGGTGCTCATCCAGGAACTCACCTGCAGTCAACATGACCAACAATTCATACATACGAGCCACACGTCTGTATACTCATAAGTTGTATAATAGCTGTTAGACTACACTTACGGCGAGATGTGTAATTCATGTCAAAGTAGACTTGCATTTTGATGGTGTCAAGAGCCGGACTCCTCTCGTCCATGAGCTTGACCACGCACAGCTGAAGAGTCGACATTAGGCCGATAATCTATATCAGTTGTATCCATACATTATTTCATTGTGTAATTAAACGCTACTGGTGTTCACATGAAATGTACCTCAATAAGTCGTTGTACATCTTGCTTGGTTAGAGTGCGATCAACATTGAAATGATTCCGTGGATCTAAAACAATAGCCTTGACCTTAAAAAATATAAAGCAACTTATCATCTGGATATGAATGATTAAATACAACAGTGAAATTTGAGGTAGCCTAATGTAGAGCTAGGTTACCACTTACCATAAAAGCAACCAAGGTTTCAGAAACTATCTCTCCTTTACCTGAGCATTCCTGCGCAATTTCTCGAATAATACGTCTTATAACACTCTCTGCTTGAGCACGAGCCATGGTGGTTATCCGTAGGTACTTACATCGGGCAAGGAAAACGAAAGAATTATTGGTATCTGGTAATTGTGGTAACTCCAAAATCCACCTTTTAGCTAGCTAGGAACCTCAACGTTTACAACAAAGTGTCAACAAGTTGTCATAGTAACTTCAAACCCAGACGCTCACAAAAGCATCAAAAAATGTGTGTAACCACCAGGGGGAGATAATGTACCCCAATCTGCATGTATGTGAGAACAGCAATATTAAAAGGGATATAACAGTGTAAATATAATTTATTAAATATTTACATACATTTCTAGTACAATATACTGCTCACAGTTGGATAAGTCAAAGTTTTATAGAGCAAAACTTGCTCTACACTTGCTGTGTAGGTTAAAATAGTGCAGATTCTATGTTAGCAATATGCACTCCTTGTTCTTTCATCGTGTTGTAGCTTGAATGTTTTTGTAAGTCGCTTTGGATAAAAGCGTCTGCTAAATGCATAAATGTAAATGTAATGTAAATGTAAATGTAGGTTACTTTTTTACATTTTTTTACATTTACGTTTATATTTTGTAAGGGAAACACTTTGGCACATACATTTTAGTACTTCATACTAGGACTCTGTGATTAACTGCTGAAAAAAAGTGCTCATACTAGTCAACTTCATCACATAAAACATTACAATGTATAGACTATATCATACCTTCCACATAGACATCTAAATTATACTTCTAAAAGGCTTTTTGTTCTCCCTATATTGTCTTTTTTATCAGGAAAGAACACTGATATGCCATATATTACTTCTGTGCAATCTCGTTTGTAACCATCAGTGTGCTTATGCATAGTCATCTGGGTTATTCATCCATGTTGACTTGTAGTTGCCAGGTGGTCTCCATTCGTAAAAGACCATCCTCCTGCTCACAGCTCTCTTGTGATGGCTGTCTCACCACCAGGCTGGAGAAGATGCTTCTGGGCATCCTCATATCTTCTTCCTCTTCTGCCTTACGCCTGAGCTCCAGCAGTGGCATGGAGCTTAACTCTGGGATACGCAAGATTCCTGTGCTGGGGCTCCAGTCTACCAGCGTTGGCCCATCCTCGTCATCTGGGTTGCTCTGACACGCCGACTGGCTTGGATTGACGTTATTTTGCATCATGTAGTGGTTGGATCCACTGACAGGAGGTGCTGGAGGTTGTGGGGGCCGGCCAGAGTCATTGCCTTGTCCTGTCGATTCCTCTGGAGGTGAGCGGATGACAAACCCATAGTCTGGTGGCATCTCGTCTTCGTCTTCCTCAATCTCAGCGTTCAAAAGCACGTGGTCTTCACTTACGGCTCCTGAGGACTGCCATGACTGTAACTTATATGCTGGTGATGCTCTGTTGGTAGTTTGGGGTGGTGTGCAGCTGGGCAGCTGGGGTTCCTGTGCTTCAGTGGGTTGTGGGAGTGCTAATGCTAGAAGAGGCTGGAAAATGGAGGGCCATGGGCCAGGAGGGGGCTTATAAATCTCTTCTGCCACAAACAGGAGGCTGGGTTTGTAGACGCTAGAGCTGATAGCACCAGCTGACATGTCAGGTGCCAAATTTTCCACCCTGGGTGATATGGTCTGGAGGAAGTGAGAGAGGAAAAAAGTATTGGTGAGAACATTATGACTGAATACATTATCAACAGAAACTTCTGTTCACTATTTTACCAGTGTCTGAACAACTGCATATTTTTTAAATTAAATTCTGCCTCGTCTGAGGCTATATTTGCAGCATCCATGGCAAGACAGTCCGCTGTAATTCTCACTGACATCATTCAGTTTCAAACAACTGCAATGTAGTATTTCCAACAAGAAATCTATTAAAACAGTCCGCTGCAATGCCTATGTCCTCCGCAGTCTGATCACAAAAGAGTAATCGAATTGGCCACATCATTCACTATTTCTATTTAAAGACTGTAATATTGTCTTACCGTACAATGAGGTGGTTTCTGCTTGTTACCATATATGTAATGGTACACAAGGCAGAGGGCCAATACTAGGACAAACAAAGATATTGCTGATGGTAGAAGACCACCTAGAATCACCAGCAACATGTGCCTCTTGAACGGATCTAAAATCACATGAGAGGGGAGTATTTTGGAGAGAAAGTTTAAACTGGTTCAACAAATGTCAAGATCAAAACAATCTTCTATTTCATAGAAATAACAAAATAGCACTTCTCTGAAATGTATGCAAATTACATGTTCAGAGAGCCTGAGACTAAATCTGTAAATTTACTTCCTTTAAAAACATACTCTATACAATGAAACTATTGGTGTTGAATGTCAGGGAGTTCCCCCTGTCTGTCAGTCTCACCTGTTGGCGTTTTTTCACACTGCCATTCACTTGTGTGGGATTCTAATGGAATGAACCGTGAGTAGGTCGTCGCAGAGATGCAGTACATGGTATCATATTCCAGCGAACCAAGTCTGTAAGACTGGTTCTTTGTAATAATTTGTCTCTGGTTAAAAAAACACGCAGTTGTAGCTCTTGTAAGTGCAGGAAAGTATTAAAATTACTGTGTTCTCCTATGCGATTGATACCTAACAATACTGCACAGTGTTTGCTTGCAGCATTCATCTGAAACTTAGTTACAATAACTTTTGAATAAAATGAACTGAAAGTTCATTCAACTATAGTCAACCAACTACAAAAACAACACATGGCATATCTGATGTGGCGTTGCATATCTCTTAGTCTCTGGGTTTCTGCAAATTATACACTGAAAATCTGCTATCAGAATAACCACTTTCCACTTGCCACAGAAGTGCATTTGAAACACAAGATAAGGCTTATGGCATATCAAACTTTAATTTGGGTTAAACATGATTGGCAAATGTGTAAATAGGCATCAAGAGCTGTATATCAACCAGCAAGGCATCAAGCCATCAAGAGCTGTATATCAACCAGCTTTATGAGGGTTATGCAAGACTGTTTATGGGGTCAGAGCAAAGGTGTATAACACAAGCTATGACTCCAACGCAACATGTTGATGAAATGGTGTGCGTGACCAGACTAGATTGGTGACAATTGTGTGTGAGAGGAAGAGAGACAGCAAGTCTCTTTTGTACATCGGTTGTTTCATACAGTAACACTTACTGAATGTCTGCTTGTGTTGACATAGACAGTGATGTTGTACCATATGTCATTTATTAGATTCTTCATAGAGCGCTCTTTCTTCATGTGTTTGTTCTTCCATCGCATCGGACCTCTCAGATTAATATCGAGGGAGTTTGCACTTACATGAACAGTAAAGTGAGGGGGACCTAATGCCGCTGCACAAAGATAGAAAGAAAGAAAAAAAGAAACAGCTTTACTGCTAATTTGTCTACAGCCTACTGCTTGAACATCAAAGCCTAGGTTTCATTAACTGAATTCAAAGAGCACAGGTGTGTACTTACTGTGGAATAGAGGCTCAAATCTCTGGGTCACTGTCCAGTTTGAGGTGACTCCGGAGTCTGTCATTGCTCTCACTCTGGCATAGTAAGCCTCTTCACACTTATGAGTCTGATCAGACAAGTCACAAGAGGTCAGGAGGATCGATGTGCAGTGCTTCACTGGCCTCCATAAAAGCTGTCCCCTTACCATCTTGTCTTCATCCCCATAACTATGGAGGAGGAAGGAATACAAGTGAGGCATATAATTTCATCACAGGACATCGCGGTGTTGAGACTTGAGTGCACTTTACAAGGAAATAGAGAAAAATAAACTATTTAGTAAATAAATGTCTGTCAAGAACTTTTATAACAATCTTAAAAAACACTGCAGTCTCTGTAAATACTGTATATTTAAAGGTCTCTGTTAAAGTTAAACTTCCTAATATTCTGAATAGAATAGAGCACTACTGCATGTTGATACTACATGTGTGCAACTGCAGAGTGTGTGTGTGGTTTTTGTGGTGGCGTCGGGGAAGGCCGGGGGAAAATAAAAGGTGAGTGTTTGGGGAGGGTCCCATGCTTCCTCACATTGCATACTCCACTGAGTAGCGAGCTCCCTCCATGACGGGATTCCACACCACAACATTCTGTAGGTTGGTGGAGTTGAAAGAAACTCCTTCAAGGGAAGCAATGGCAATGGATTCTACAAGCAAAAGAGGTAAAGAACAAGAGAGAGATTATTTCATTACTTTCATTACAATTATTAAGACATTGGTAGGTCAAAGACATTGCTGACAGTGGTCATGCTTGGTTGCTTTAAGAAAAAATTAAAGTCCTGCTCAATGAATTCTTGGTTCCATTACACCCTCCCTAAATGTGGAACAGAACCAAACAACAGGAAGTGTTTTGACAGCAGCACAGGTGCCTCAGATGAGGATGAATTTTGAAACCACTCATGTTTGTACCACATTAAAAATCTTGACTTCCTGTGCTTCTTGAAAGCACGAGCAATGAATGTAACCTAGCAACATTACATGTCAGATGTTGAGATTTGACTCATTGCAGATAGACTAACACCATTAGAACGTCAAGTCTTTTCTGATACAGGCTAAAATGAATCATGAGAATACGTGCTTATAACATTCAATATTTATTTTAATGAGATTTTTTTCAGTTATGTTTATATGTGTTTTTAATTAATTAAAGACTGTTATAGGGAGATGGCCCCTTTCTTGTACTGATCAATAATTAACAACGAGCAACAGCGCAGGTTGGCATTCGACAGTGACATACACATAACACTATAAAATAAATAACACCCATCTTTACTATTCTAACAACAGACATTACGGGATAAATAATCTATATTTTGCTATACTTTACTTATTACTTACTTAACATTCCATGAAAACATGATCGAAGACTTCACTTACCTGGTGTGTGTAACGCCAGAAAAGTTAACACAATCAAAAACATGTTCAGCATTTTTATCGTCTACATTATGGTCTAGAATCTTTCCTTAGTCAACTTAAGTATTTAGAAAGACGAAGAATCGAAGCTTTTCGTCGTGGACGAGCTAAAGCACATCGCGAGAGAATTTCTTGGGTTACAGGTGAGTAACTATAGTAGCTGGACTTGCTTGGCAGCCTTGAGAACTGGGCGGGGTATATGTTCTTTGAAGAGTAAACCGACACGTCCTCCGTTTGCAAAAAACGTTTGAATTTCTCTCAATTATCACAAATATTTTTGTAAGAATGTATTAGTCCAAATAAGTTAAATGGGTTATTGCGCTAAGCAGTCATTAGCAATGCAATATGACATAGCCTATGTCCATAGCCATGCAGAAACATAAAAAATGTATTTTCTTAGATTAGATTCAACTTTATTGTCATTACTCATGTATAAATACAGGTAGCGAAATGCAGTATAAAGGTAACGAAATGCAGTATACAACTGACACCTCTTTGAAAACGAAAATTCATCAGTGCAAAGCCCAATAATTTAAAACAAATAAACCTAAACTTCCTGTAAACCTACTGACATAGTATTAGAACCATCTTGGCTACAGGCTACAGCCAGATTACAACATACCGGCTAGTCAGCATTCTGATGGGCAGAAAACATTCTTGCTCTCTCAATGATTCAGACTTGATTAAACGTGATTGAACCCGTAATAATTAAACTTGAAGTGGAGGCAAGTTTTAAATGTTATTATGATACAGAAATTATATAATGATTTGCCTGCCCTACTTCTTCTTTAGTTCTTTCCCAAAATCCTTTAAAAGGAACATCTGCCTACAGCATAAGGGTAAACAGCGAATGAATATTTACCAGCTCAACTGATCACTCCTTCTCTGACTATCTGTCTGTCTTTGCGTAAGGGTAGTGGGAATATACTACTTAAGAACAGGGTAACCACGTGTGGTGCTGTAACCAGTTTTTAAAATTAAGAGTGACAGTATCATACAATCATCTAGAGCACTAGGTGCTCTAATGTTCATAACCATAAACTAACCTGTAGCCTAACTTGACATCTCATTACCCCCAAAAGAACATAAACTTAATTCCACACATAAACGCAGGGTAGAAATGCATGACTAGTTAGGCTACTTTGACAGTGATTTAAATATGCTTGTAAATTATGTATTATATATAGGCCTATCCCATGATTTAGTAGCTGCAATAGGCCAAATTAAATCAGCAATTTCCAAACTGAAGTTTTATGGTAGCATATTTTAGATTATTTTCAAATAAATAAATACATGCAAAGTTAATGTATTACATGTTTGCATTTGATAATTTGATGCTTGAAAGTTGAATCCTACTGTTTCGGGTGTAGGATAGAAGATTTAGTCCGGAACGGTAATTTATCTTTTTTGTAAGTCACGGTGTGTTTTCACGGTAGTACACACTTCCGGTCTTTCAACAATTCATTTTCCCGCAAGGCGATGTTAGCCTGGCAAAACCAGTGCATTTAATTGCAATCCAGTTTATGTTGTGATGAAATATAACATTAAGTTTACATTGAAATATGGCGATTTCAATGGAAAGTCAACTTCAGTCCATATTCGAGGACGTTGTGGTATGTCCCCCGTTCAATTTTAGCAAGAAGCTAGTTTACAAGATGCTATTGATAAGAGATATGGTAATGGTGACTTGTTATTAACTCGTCATATAATCGATTGTGTTGAAGTTACATGTAAGTATTCAGACTTCTGAATATTAAAAATTGTGCATTGGAGGCAGAAGGGTACTCGAAGAAGCACACAGTTGTTTGATAGCACAGATGTTTCCTTCCTGCAACAGTAACGTTAGCTAACGTTAACGATCATCATGCAAACAATATGCACAATATGTGTGGTCCCCATAATATTTTAAGATATTAACGTTATATGAAGACCTTTGTTAGCAGTTGTACAACACATCAAGTTAAGGCTTGTATCACAGATATTTTGTAAGGAAAAAGTTAATCACAGGAATTTGCACTCTTTGTTAGTTTCTTTCATTGTGTTGTAGCTTGAATGTTATCCTCTTTTGTAAGTCGCTTTGGATAAAAGCGTCTGCTAAATGCATAAATGTAAATGTAAATTTGTGCTCTCGTTTAAGAAAACCGAGGTAATAGAGGAGGCATTTGCTGGGTAAGCAAGACATCCATATCTACTAATAATGAGTGTTTTAAATAGCTAACAGCTAATAGCTGCAAGTTGATCAAGTGCAGCACTTTAAGTAGCAATGTATGCAACTGTCTTGTGCACACAGGATGTTCATGGACACAGCTGAATCAGAACGAATGAAGCTGATCAGCTGTTTAGGGGCTTTCAGACAGTACTGGAGCACTCTACCACAGGTGAGACCATCCACTCTGTACTAGGCTACTACTGGCTGAATGTATGACGAAAGATGATCAGTCCTTGTCACTTAGCTTAACTGTAAATAACCTCAACAATAATTACAGAAAAAACAATCCACAATAAAGTTGCTCTTTGGGTGAGTAAATTTGGGTGAGGTTATTACTGTCAGTGCAAAGTAAGGATAGGTTGAATGTATTTTGTCATATTTATTGTATGGCAAAGTGTACACCTGTGCACAGTTTTTAACAGAGTGACTATCTGTGTGCCCTTGTGCACTTCAGGAGTCCCATGAGCAATGTGTCAAGTGGATCGTTCGGTTCATTCATGGACAGCACAGTCCAAAGCGCATCTCTTTTCTCTACGACTGCTTGGCCATGGCTGTTGAGACTAGCCTCTTGCCCCCAAGGTATGTTATGTGAAGCTCTCGTAAGTACCTTGTTAGTAATAAGAATGGTCCTCACGTTGAACCTTAAACATTGCAAGAATGCATGGCTGCAAAAGTACAGCAAACCTGCAGTTTGTGTGTGGCTAAGAAGCGCATAGCAACAGCTCAAGATTTCAGAATAGTTTCAGCAAGACTGTCAGAATTCTACATGACTGGTTAAACTCAGTCAAGAAAATACAATCACTGACAATGCCTCCATGAACCAGCATGCTCAGCACCACTGCAGTGCTCTTTGTGGTGTTTGGGCATATTTGATGATGGATTTGTGGTTTCAGACTGTGGTGGTGTAATACAGTAGTTTATGTCTGTATTTGTCTTCATGGGATGTGCAGAATGGTGTGCCAGGCGCTGATCAACTCTGAGAGCCTGGAGTGGGAGAGGACCCAGCTGTGGGCCCTGACCTTCCGACTCTTCCGCAAAATCATCGGAGGAGTGGATTACAAGGCAAGAAAATCTTTTTCGTCACCCCTCCCTATCACTTTCTCTTATTTGATAGTACAGCATTTTGACAGGCAGCTCAACGCAGTATTAAGGACACATATTTACAGTGCTTGCAAGATACCAGTGTCTTCCTGCAGAATGAAACCGAAAGTATCCCACTTATATCAAGAACTCTTATGCATCAAAAGATAGCTTCCACTAAGTTACACCATTCAGTGAAAAGTGAATAATCTCTGTTACAGGTACAGTTGCATTATCACGTATCTGACATGATGACACTGACATCTCTTTTAACAGGGCGTGAGAGATTTATTGAAGACCGTTTTGGACAAAATCCAGACCATTCCCAATATCGTCAGTTCAGCTGTGGTCCAGCAGCTATTGGCCGTCCGAGAGGTATGTCACAGAAAGACACAAACAGAGCCAATGATATCTGAGCCTGTCCCTACCTTCTTGGAGAGCCTTCGTACAGTATGTTACATTTACATTTATGCGTGTAGCAGGTGCTTTTATCCAAAGCGTCTTACATTTGCCAACTATTAATTACTTAAGGGTCAGTTTCTCCTAGAGCAACAGTATGTGAGTAATCTTGTAATTTAGTGTGCTTTGTTTACTTGCAGGTGGTTGAGTACATACTTGACAGGAATGCCTGTCTCCTGCCGGCCTACCTTGCCGTGACTGAGATCAGAAAGCTTTATCCAGAGGGGGCGTTATCGCACTGGGTATGTACAAACAGGGCTGGAGTGGAGGAAAAAAAAGAAATAAAAAGAATTCTAAAGCAAAAAACATTCAGTCACTGTCAGCCAGTCTGGCATTTGGTCTATAGAACATCTTCAGATGTACTCTAGCACTGTTGTGCATTTCAAGCATAACACAACTTCCTTGTTTTCCTTCCTTGTGTTGTTTTTAGCTCCTTGGTAGCCTGATCTCAGACTTTGTGGACAGTTTCCGTCCCACTGCCAGGATCAACTCCATCTGTGGTAAAGCATCCAGTATACACCGTCCCACAACCCTTCTCCAGCACTTGTCTACTCTTGGTGCGAAAGACTTAGTTAGACTCTGCCCTTCTATCCTTCCAATTCTGTACTTTATGTCTGTTGTATAGGGAGATGCAGCCTACTGCCTGTTGTCAACAACTCTGGTGCCATCTGTAACTCCTGGAAGTTGGACCCCACCACGTTACGCTTTCCTCTCAAGGGCATGCTACCTTACGACAAGGTAATGAGCATAATGCCCCTGGTCTTTCCTGTAAGATTCACTTGAATGGGTGTGGAAGGGTTTTTCCCCAATGTTTTGACCTTCCTTGTTAGAAACTTAGGGCAATGGTCACAGTGCTTAACAAGATATTGCAGTCTTAAAGATTAGTCTCGGAAATACTTGGAATATGAGACTGATCCTAATCTGAGTTGTGGGGTGTGGTTATATATTATTCCTTGTTTCATTTTATGTTTGTGCATTGCAATTCTTCCTCCTTTATCTCTAACTGTTTCTTCTTCTTTCATTATTTCGTTCTCTCTTTCTTTCTTTGCACAATGCCCCCCCCCCCCCCACACACACACACACACACACCATTCCTGCACTATCATCTCCAGCCAATTTCCTGGAAATTGTACTCTTAGTAAGGTTTTTTAACGGCTTGAATGTTAATCCTCTTTTTCTAAGTCACTTTGGACAGAAGCGTCTGCTAAATGCATTAAAATAAAATAAACGTAATGCAATTAAAATAAACTTAAATGTTCTTTCTTTCTTTCTTTCTTCCATCTGTCCTTCTGTGTCTGTTTGTTTTAGGACCTATTTGATCCTCAGACGGGCCTCCTACGTTATGTTCTGGAACAGCCCTACTCTCGTGACATGGTCTGCAACATGCTAGGACTCAACAAACAGGTACTGCGCCGTAGACTCCCCCTCCACCTCACCCCCACCCCGCCTTCTCCCTGACTCAGCCAACCTAACCCCACATCTCTCTCCCCTTCCTCCAGACTGTTTGTTGTCTCTCATTCATCCTCTAATTCTCTCTCTCTCTCTCACACACATACACTCTCTTACTCTCTCTCTCTCTCTCTCTGATGTTTGGAAGAAGTCATGAAAAGGTTTCGCACATAAGAGTGAGAGAAAGAGAGAGAGAGACAGAAAAAGAGAGAGGGAGAGAAGGCACACAAAGGAGAGATAGGGGGAGTGATGAAAGAGAGAGGGGGGTTGTTTAAATGAGGACTTTTTTGGTACCTCTTTGCTTTGGTTTGATTCACCTTTTTTCTAAAAACAATGACCTCCTGAGGCCAGCTGCTGGACACTTCATGCCACATCATAACCCAGCACATGCTGTAGGAAGCACTATTCCAAATAACCCAGCACATGCTGTAGGAAGCACTATTCCAAATAACCCAGCACATGCTGTAGGAAGCACTATTCCAAATAACCCAGCACATGCTGTAGGAAGCACTATTCCAAATAACCCAGCACACGCTGTGGGACACACTATGCCACATCATAACCCAGCACATGCTGTTGGACACACTATCTCAAATAACCCAGCACATGCTGTTGGACACACTATGCCAAATAACCCAGCACACGCTGTAGGACACACTATGCCAAATAAGCCAGCACACACTGTTGGAAACACCATGCCACATCATAACCCAGCACATGCTGTTGGACACACTATGCCAAATAACCCAGCACATGCTGTAGGAAGCACTATTCCAAATAACCCAGCACACGCTGTGGGACACACTATCTCAAATAACCCAGCACATGCTGTTGGACACACTATCTCAAATAACCCAGCACATGCTGTTGGACACACTATGCCAAATAACCCAGCACACGCTGTAGGACACACTATGCCAAATAAGCCAGCACACACTGTTGGAAACACCATGCCACATCATAACCCAGCACATGCTGTTGGACACACTATGTCAAATAACCCAGCACACGCTGTAGGATACACTATCCCCAATAACTCAGCACACGCTGTTGGACACACTGCCACATCATAACCCAGCACATGCTGTTGGACACACTATGTCAAATAACCCAGCACACGCTGTAGGATACACTATCCCCAATAACTCAGCACATGCTGTTGGACACACTGCAACATCATAACCCAGCACAAGCTGTAAGAATCATCTGCTCTCTCTGCCAGAATGCTACTTTAAGATCCTGGGTCTTGTTTGTGTGTCAGTGGCGATTGCTTTAAGACTGGATGGGAAGCACAGCTTTTACCTCATGTTGCTTCTATGAAATTTTAAGGTATTACCCAAACCAATTAGTGAATTATCGAAGTATTCAGTAATTTAGTAGTCAGTGATTAGTCGACTAATCAATTGTTACAGCCCTTGCACTCAGATTCAGATGCATAGAATCCCTGGTCACAGATGGGAAGGTTTCTCAATTAAATTCTGAATCGGTTATAGTTGTTAAACACTAATAAATAGCCTGATATTTTAAAGCTGTGATATGAACTTGGAAATCATGTGTTTTTTTTTTCTTTAAGTATCCTTAAAAGTGCATTTATAGAATGGCAATAAAAATGTTTAAGCAGGGGAGCTGAGTTTGCTACATACAAAATCTGTTACATACATAATCTGTTAAATGCCATAGAGTTTAGTGATAAGAAGGCTATCAAGCTCATGCCTCTTTATGAGAATGTCATGATAGATAGATAACTTTATGCTAGGAATGCACTAATTTTAAATTTTTTACATGATGAGGTTGTCTGCCAGTGTGGATAAAATCTAGCCAGGCTAACGCCGCCTAGCACTTCCGCTCAATTTATCATTTAGCTCCACCACTGGTAAGGGTTTGGTTTGCACCATTCTTGAGCTTGGACGGGCCAATCAGCAAACAGTTTGCACCATTCCTGAGCCTGGACGGGCCAACAGAGGGAGGGTTGAAAGCAATAACGTTGAAATCAAACGGTGCGTTCCAGCGCGTGTCATATGTCACGACCAAACAGTAGCGATTGGTTGATGCAGAAAGTACCTGCCCACCGTGGAGCAAACTCTTGCCAGTGGATACATTTTAGACGCTTTGCACAAAGTGAAACAGTGTTTAGGGATTTTTTCCCCCAATGAAGCGTTTGTTACAACAGCAATGTGTATGTCATTTTGCCATTAGAAAATCAGATTAGCAGTGCTTCCCTTTCGTTTTAAACGCACCAACCACCACTGATGTATGCGTGCGTATGGATGTGTCTCTTGAGATGGCAGAATGCACTGACCTGTGTGTGTGTGTGTGTGTGTGTGTGTGTGTGTGTGTGTGTGTGTGTGTGTGTGTGTGTGTGTGTGTGTGTGTGTGTCTGTGTCTGTCAGGGAACTCGCACAGTCCTGCCTGTCTGTCAACCTCTCTCGTTTGTGTCTCAGGAGTTTGGCTTGACTTTGACTTGGAGTGAATTTTGATTGATGAGGCTGACAGGAGGAACTTGGGAGCTGGCCCTCCTAGTCACTGTTTTTTTTTGTCTTTTATTCTTTTTCTTTCTTGCTTTCTTTCCTTTTTCTTTTATGTTCTGTCCTGTCTTGGTCCTGCCCCCCCCCCCCCCCCCAACCCCTCTCTTCCTCCTTCCTCTCCTCCTCTTCTCCCCCTCTCCTTATGTCTCACCCTCCACTGCTCTAGACCTTGAATATTGCTCAGGTATGTTCACAATCTTCCTGTTGTATTTTGACTAACAAGACAAACGGAAACTTTATTTTTGTAGACCAAATGTTTTTCCGTCTAGTCTGTGCACTGACAGGAAAGAAAAAAGAAGAAGAAAAAATAGCTTCAAGGCTAAAGAAGCAAGAGCAAACCACATCATAGGGCTTGAAATTACCTTTTGCAATTACCTTTTGTGACTATACTCATATTCAACAGGAAACTACCATTATAATTCCGCCACTTTTATGAAAAAGGTTCTTTTTAAGATATTTAGCTGATGTTGAGTAAATAGAGGAATATGTCTTTGGGTTGTGATTAACTTATTAAGGAAACCCTCACTATAAGATGCTTGAGTTGATCAACACTCTCGTTCGTCAAATAAACACACAACAGGTTTTGATCTCTCTTCTCTGTTCTCCTCTTGTTTGCTTTTCTCTTCTGACCTCTTCTGTATCTGTCAGATTATCTGGTAGCATTTTACTTGACGGATGAGTACATAACACATTCCTAGCAGCTGTCATAAAATCACAGTGCATTAAGGATGGTTTCATTCAACAATACATTCATACCCAACATTACATATATGTTCAAGGCAGAATGATGATACCTTATCAAAATAAAAGTCCCAGTGTCTCAAAGTGGTTATGAATACTTCCCAACTTGTATAGAGAAGTGACATTTGAAATACACTTCAGAAGATATTCACGAAGTATTTACAAAGGCCGGAAGGGATTATGTGGTTAATAATATGGAAAAAGATTGTAAATAACATGCCATATTTCTGGACAATATTCAGTACACAATGATCCTCTCAGGTCTTTGTAATAGATTTTACCAAAATGGCAATGCTGCTTTTGAGACCGCTAGACTTTTATTTTGATTGCTGTCATTCCAACTTTCACTCTTATGTGTTGGGTATGAATGTTGACTCATGTCAGACGAAACTGTCTGGAAGGCTTTCTGAAGAATTTTTAAGAGCTGCTGTGAATGTGTTATGTACTGCCCATGTATTTATATACCCGTCAAGGAAAGTGTTTCCAATTATATCTACTTCTTATCTGCCTAATGTTGACCTAATTGTGCGTATTTGGCCTAACTAATTAAACCAAATGAGTTAAATTGCCATTGACTAACTGAAGATCTCACTTTAGCTTTTTAGATTTGAGCTAAAGGCCAGTTGCTCTACTCTCATAAGGAACAAGGAAGAGATCCCACAGTCTGAGTCACACTGATTTTCAGGCTGTAAACAGTGGTTTATGTAGTTATCTAGGCAGAAGCCTGTTTACTCGAGCTACTGTGGCTTCCAATATTACTCTCAATTGCATGCTGTTGCCTGGTACTTGACTTGTTATTTGTAGCGAGGCAAGAAGCTATAGGAGAATTGGTGGTGGCTAAAAGCATCTTCATACGCAAGTTTAGAATGTCTGTCTTGGATTTGTTCAGTCCTGAATATTATTGATATTGCAAAGGTGAACGACTTGCCTATATGGATAAAAGGCACAGATTAAATGTGAACATTCACAATTGCACACTATATGCATTTTTTTGGGTCGTGACGGTAGGCACAAATTTCATGAAAAGTGCCACTTGATTCTATTGGACATGGCTTTGGCAGTTACACATAATTGTCATCATACCAAAACTCTAAATTGGCTCATAAAAGTTAAACAAACTCGTCCTTTGACCTGATGTAAAACGTACCTGAGAATGAGAATGCCATGTTAATTTCAAGCCCTGATCAGCTTGCATGCCTTATTGTAGTGTGTGCGCGTGTGTAGTCTTTTGTGTATATTTGGTGTTGTGTGTTTGTGTGTGTGTGTGTGTGTGTGTGTGTGTGTGTGTGTGTGTGTGTGTATTCAGACATTGTGATGTGGTCCATGGTGTCCTCTGTGCTTCCTTGAGACATTTGGCCTCTTCATTCCCTCTTCCCCTTTCCCCACATCCATTTAGCCACATCACCCCCTGGCAATACCCTGCTTCAGTCAAACCCTAAACTAGACTCTTATTTGCTGCCCACCCTCACAACCCTCTGGTGTTGGTGAGATCCCTCCAGTGATGGATGAAATCCCTCCCAAGTCCTGCATCAGAATTCCTGGTCTGACTCCTGTGCTTGGGAATGTTTTGTCTAAGCCCAGGGCCTTTCCCAGCGGTGTTGTTAGCATCCAGATACAGCAGCAACATGGCAGCTTAATTGGTCCTGATTGATGAGACACATGCCCGATACTGAGTTTTGGCCCAGGGCTGAGATTGGAGCCAGTCTGACCTGCAATAACATGATGGAACTCAGACAGCTCTAAGGGACTGATGCATTCCAGACTGCCGGCTATGATCTGTGTGTGCGTGTGCGCTTGTGTGTGTGCGCTTGTGTGTGTGTGTGTGTGTGTGTGTTTGTGTGCTTACCATCCCAGCATGAAATCATCTCACTAGAGGAAGCTGCAGTGTATGTGCCTATCAAAGCATTCTGGCCAGACCAAAGTAGAAGCACTAGGATTTGAAATGGCAGCGGAAATCCCTATCGCCACGTCATGGTTGTCTTTGCATTTGTAGTCAGTTTTCCATGCCAAAAATTGCTCTGTTTGAGCAATATGTACCCCTTGAGCTCTTTTACTAGGTGAAGGCATAGAATGGAAGATGAACAAATCAGTTATACAGTGCAGCTTCCTAGGAATCAGGGCTTTTGTAGACAGAGACATCGTCTGACATACCCTGTTGTGTATTGTGTATTTTGTGTGTGTCTGTGTGTGTGTGTGTGTGTGTGTGTGTGTGTGTGTCAGCATCAGCATACAGTATGCCAGAATCAGTACAAAATCAATACACCCCTCACATTTTTGCAAATATTGTCATATCTTTTCATGGGATAACACCACAGAAATGAAACTTTGATGCAACTTGATGAGTCATTGCACTGCTTGTATAGATGTCCTCTGAAAATAACTCAACATACAGCCTTTATCATGGAAACAGGATGGATGTTAGACACCTTGCCCTCCTCCACCTTTTGCTCAAGGATGTGCCACAGGTGCTTAAGCAGAAGGTGGAGGAGAGCAAGGTGTCTAACATCCACCAGCTCTATGATGTCATCATGAAGAGGGAGAAGGTTCTAGTAGAAACCTGCGTAGCTCTGGTGTATTTTAAGCCCAAGGTGATTAAGGCAGTGCATAATAATGGTGCTCACACAAATTATTTTGACAGTTTGGGCACAGTTTAGACACATTTGCAGTAAGGTTTACTGACCTTTGTTGCCAGCTGTTTTGATGTTAATGGCTGTACGTTGAGTTGTTTTCTTAGAAGACAATAAGTCTGTACTGCTATACGAGCGGTACAATGACACTCCTTTAAGTTGTATCAAGGTTTCATTTCTATACCATTGTCCCGTTTCTGTCTGAGATATGGCAGAATATTTGCAAAAATGTGAGGACTGAGCTCACTTCTGTGTGATACTGTTTTTTTTTTGTTTGTTTGTGTGCCTGTTGGCAATGTGTACTCCAATCCTTTTTGGGACCGAAGCGTCATGAATGTATGACTTTAATTTCACCCTGTTGTGTGGCCCTGCGGATGGGTTGACTGGCGTGGTTGACATGTTTGTCAGTGCTGTGTCCAAATGTAAGGGAAGAAGCAAGTTGCATTCAATTTATCCATTCGAACGCAGTGAAACTTGCATAGCAAAAAGCACTGTGCCTCTCTGTGCGAGATTCACTGTCGACCTCCTGTTTTCAACAGGAGGTGCTCTTAATAGAACCCCTTCCTTCGTGTGACCGCAGTGTGGCTGCCTCTAAAATGAACATAAAATAGCCCCACAGTGCCCCCTTGTGTGTCATTTCCACACAATATTGGCTGTCTAATCTCGGTCGGACAGGAAGAAGCTGAGCCCAAATCATTATTCGAAGACTGTGCGTGTGTGTGTGTGTGCGCGTGTGTGTGTGTGTGCGTGTGTGTGTGTGTGTGTGTGTGTGTGGTCGGTGCTGTAGGTGTCAACACGCCAGCTAAAGTCAGTTGGATTGAGCGCTGTGAGATGGACTCTGTGTCTGTATGCACTGTGTGTGTCTGTACTGTACATGTGTATTGTAGTGCTGTCTTTGTTTAACATTGGTAGTGCTGTCTTTGTTTAACATGGAGACCCTCTGACCATTGAGCTCCATGTCTTTCTTGGGGCTTGACACCCCCTCCACCCTTGCCTACCCCCCCCCCCCCCCCTCTCCAGCACAAGCAGCGTTGTCCGGTGCTGGAGGACCAGCTGGTGGACCTGGTGGTGTACGCCATGGAGCGCTCGGAGACTGAGGAGCAGTTTGACGACGGCGGCACAAGCCAGCTTCTGTGGCAGCACCTCTCCAGCCAGCTCATCTTCTTCGTGCTCTTCCAGTTTGCCAGCTTCCCACACATGGTGCTCTCGCTTCATCAGAAGGTGCCGACTCCCCATCCCTCCAATGGCTCCCACACACCACACACACACACACACACACACACACACACACACACACTTGGAGACATACCTTTACTCGCAGATATGCATATGGATGTAAACATGTATGTCTGTGTTAGCTGATTCACCTCTTGACACATTTGAGGATGATGCTTCAGTTGTGCAAAGTATGATTAAACTCTTCTTTGCACGGGTAAACAATGTAAACATATACACACTGATACGTAGAAATATAAACGTGGGAGTGCACATACGCACATTGGTTTAGCAGATAGACATACCACATTGGACTAGCAGATATACATATGCACATTGGACTAGCACCTTTGCTCAGAATAAAGATATGATGGTACGCATATGAATGATGGTTGATCACAGTCGCTCACCCTCACATGTATGGAAAAACATATGTACTTGAGTACATGTTCAAGCCCACAAAGACAGTCTGCTTGTCTCTGGTTTAGCCAGCTAGTGGGTCCCATTTGAGCTTTGTGATGTTCTCACAGGCATCCCACAGGACTTCCTGTCATCTCACTTTTCGTTGTGATGTTGTGAAAGTACACTAGTATTTGCTTTTGACAACTAACCCTTTGGGAGGTAATTACATTTAAAACAATAAGTGACTAAAAACAGATATAAAGTATGTGCGTGTGCGTGTGCGTGTGCGTGTGTGTGTGTGTGTGTGTCTTCAGCTGGCAGGCAGAGACCTCATCAAAGGCAGAGACCACCTGATGTGGGTTCTGCTGCAGTTCATCTCCGGAAGCATCCAGAAGAATGCTCTGGCTGACTTCCTTCCGGTCATGAAGCTCTTTGACCTGCTCTACCCCGAGAAGGAGGTATGGTGTGCACTGCACTGCAACAACAATAGCAATAATAACAATAATAACACTGCAGCAACAATAACAATAATAACAACAGCCTAGCCAGAACAACAAAAGATTTTTTTCTTCATATGACTCCTCCAGTCACCATGAAGTACAGCATACTTCATCTCAAAGCCCAACAAATATATGAGGCCACTGGATGGGTAGATAGAAATGTGTTTCTACAGACAGTTGCTAACTGCTAAATTAGATTAGATTAGATTAGATTAGATTCAACTTTATTGTCATTACACATGTATAAATACAGGTAACGAAATGCAGTTTGGCATCTAATCAGAAGTGCAAAGAGCAGCAAGTGCAGTATATACAGTATGCAGTATGAACAGCAGTAAAGAGTAAATGTCCCTGTTGCTAAGTTTATGTGGAGATGCTGACTGTTAAAACCTTGGCATCTGTCATGGTTTAATTCCTTGTCACTTTTGTTGATTTAGTGGAAATATTGCATCAGGAGATGTGCTACAGTTGATGGATGAAAGCAGTTTTGTCTGCAATGTGTGAAGAACAAATACTCCATTGTGTTGGCCAGAAGTGAGTTCTCTTTGTCCTGGCTGACCAAACTGTTTGTCTAAGGTAGAGAAGCCAAATAGAGATTGCATTTGGAGATTATGCTTGCCTGTGCGGCTCACCACTAATTTGGCTTCAACAAATTTGGCTCGTGACTTACACAAAGACTATGCCAATGAACGGTCCAAGTTTTTTTTTTTCTTTTTTTTTTCCTGTTTTTAATTATTGCATTGAATGTAAGTTGAGTTGTAGTCATGGATCCAGTTGACTATGGAAGGTAAATGTGGATCTGCTCACAGACTCAAGGCTTTGGACGTGTGTTCAGTCCAGCCTGGAGTTGAAGGTGAAAAAACTGTGTGCGGGCGTGCCTGTCTGCCTGTCTGCCACCTGAGAGCCTCCACCCTCATTAATAGGCTGTCAGGAAGGTCCTTGTTAAGGTGCTGTCTGTCCACACACACACACACACACACACAGTTTGTTATTCTTTTTGTTTCTCTCCCTCCTCCTCATTTCTCTCTCCTTCTCACCCTCTCTTTCTCCCCTCTTATCCCCTTCTCCCCTCTTTCTCCCTCTCTCTCTCTCTCTTCTCTCTCTCTCTCTGTCCCTCTCCCTCTTCTCTTTCTTCTCTCTCTCTTTCTCTCTCTCCCCTCCCTCTCTCCCTTTTCTGTCTCTTCTCTCTCTCTCTCCCTCCTTCCGCCCCCCCCTCTGTCTTCACTCTCTATCTCTTCTCTCTCTCTCTTTTCTCTCTCTTCTCTCTCTCTCGCCCTCTCTCTCACTCTCTTTCTCTCCCCCTCCCTCCTCCCCGCTCTCTCTATCTCTCTCTCCCTCCTCCCTCCCCTCTCTCTCTATCTCTCTCTTTACTCTATCTCTTCACTCTCTCTCCCTCCCTCCATCTCCCTTTCTCTTCTCTCTCTCTCCCTCCCTCTCTCTTCCACTCTCTTTCCCTCCCTCTCCCTCTCTCTCTCTTCCTCTCTCCCTCTTCCTCTCTCTCTCTCTCTCTCTGATTTCTCTCTCTTCTCTTTCTCCCTCCTCTCTCTCTCACTCTCTCTTTCCCTCATTCTCTCTCCCTCTCCCTCCCTCTCTCTACCTCTCCCTCTCCCTCTCTGTCTTCTGTCTCCCCTCTCTCTCTCCCTCCCTCTCCCTCTCTCCCGCCCTCCCTCTCCCTCTCTCCCTCTCTCCCTCTCCCTCTCTCCTCCCTCCCTCTCCCTCCCTCCCTCTCTCTCTCTCTCTCTCTCCCTCTCCCTCTCTCCCTCTCTCTCTCTCTCTCCCTCTCCTCTCCCTCTCCCTCTCCCTCTCCCTCTCCCTCTCTCCTTGGCCATCTGTGCCAGACTCTGCCTGTCTTAGTCTCTCTTATTTCTGTGCCATTATTATTTCCTCCCTTTCCTACCTTTTCTCCCACTCATTTATTCTGCCTCTCCTTCCCTCTCTCTCTCCCTCCCTCTCCCTCCCTCCCTCTCTCTCTCTCTAATCAACTCTCTTCCTAATTGCTCATTAGCATGTTAAACAGGTGGTCAACACCCAGGCAATATTTCCCCCCCCCCCCCCCCCCCCCCCCCCAATCTCTCCCCACTGCCTGTTCCCCCTGCTTTCAGTAGACCAGAGGGCTAGAGAGACGCACACACACACAACCGCAGTGAAAGGGAGAGATAGAGAAATAACACTCATTTGCGCTCTCTCTGAAAAAACACAAATCTTCGCTCTTCTAGAAGAACTACACACACACACACACACACTCACCTACGCACACAAACAGTGAAAGGGAGAGAGAGATGGAGAAGGTGGTTCTAGATGGACTGCGCAGATAAACACACTCTGGGGGAGTTTAGCCCTTAGACTGAGTAAAGAGTTTCCATGCACTACTCGCTCCCACCTCTAATACATGTCATTAGGCAAAGGTGAGTTGAAATGAATGGAAAGGAATGGCAGCAGGGTGGCTAAGGTCATTTAGCTTGAGCATCGTCTGCAGAGGATTGTGCTGCTTTTCCTTTCCCTACCAACAATTTGCCTATTTTGGAGTGCTGCTCACCTTAGAAATCCAGGCTAATTACATATCTTGATTATACAAGGCCCTGATACACGCTGAGAATGATGAGAATGATTTTTATTTTGCAGCAGTGCTGTAGAACACACAAACACACACACAAATCATATCTAATGACAGAAAACCAGTGTATGCCACAGTCATCACTCGCCTGCATCACAAGCCAGTAACTCACTTAGTAATTAATGTCTCATGCAACCTGCTGATGTTCGGTAATGAAATATGTCTTTTGGGGCTCATCTTTGTAATAATTCCTGTAAGAGCGGCTTCCAACGGAGAGCCAGTGTGACCTCTTTAGTGCTCAGCGTGTGTGTGTGTGTGTGTGTGTGTGTGTGTGTGTGTGTCGGTGCATGCCTCACAGCCCCTGTCATCCCAGAGGACCCCAATCAGATTTGGCTCCAAATAAGCTGCTCCTGAATCTCTCCTGGACACTTGCCGCCATCCCCACCACACTGTGGAGAGATCCTGAGAGAGAGAGAGAGAGCAAAAAGGGAGACAGACAGAGAGAGAGATTGCTATTAGAATGAGAGAGAGTGGAAGATATTGCTTTTAGAAAGAGAGAGGGAGAGAGAAAGAGGTTGGAATTAGAAAGAGAGAGAGAAAGATAGATGTTAGAAAGAGAGAGGGAGATAAAGATAGATAGAAAGAGAGAGATAGATGTTGGAAAGAGAGCAAGGGGGAGAGAGAGTAGAGTGTTCTTTACTGGATAAAAGGAGAGAGAGTGCAAGTGACCAGCATTGCTTAGAGGAAAGGAATTACCAAGGCCATCTCAGCCAGTGATTGAATCTGTGGCTAGGTTTGATTTGCATGTCCTGTCGAGAACTGATCTGAGGTCTGTTGGTTACCGCTAGTTTTCTCTCCCCTGCGCATCTTCTTCTTTGGCAGCTGCCAATGTAGTCACCAGCGCCTGCCTGCCAAGCCTGGTTACATATTAAAATAACTTTGATATTTGCTGGATGAGTGTCAGGATGCAGAGGAAATCAACAAGAACTGAACATTTGGGTTTAATTCTGTGGGAAACCTTAGACCACTGCAGTGGGACTGCATATGTGTTTTTGTGTATGTGGCGAATGACTCGATGAAAAGCTGTTTTGATCGTTTTCATTGCACCTGGGGAAATTAAAATATACCTTACCTTGCTTCAGCTTTGTAAGCTTTTCATTGTAACTGAAGCACCCTTGTGTTGTAGTTTTTGGACTGGGCTCAAGCCAAGCTCTGCTAAGTGTCTTGAGAGATATTCTTCATTATGTGAATTAACAACTGATTGAACCTGAAAACTCATTCCCATTGGTCCATAGTCCTCCACACAGACAGACACTCACACCTCCTGGTATTGGTCTGTTCTCTTCTGCTACAGTGCATCCCTGTCCCGGACATCAACAAGCCCCAGTCCACACACGCCTTCGCCATGACCTGCATCTGGATCCACCTCAACCGCAAAGCCCAGAGTGACAACTCCAAGCTGCAGATCCCCATCCCTCACTCACTGCGCCTGCACCACGAGTGAGAGAGAGAGAGAGAGAGAGAGAGAGAGAGTGTGTGTGCAAAATGAATGCAGCTCTCCATGCTGGGAGATCAGACCTTAGCCGCTACTCACCTGAGTCTCCAGATCTTCCTTTGGTGTTATACAGGCTAAATATCTAATGTGATTCTGATGTTGGCTGCAGACATTTGTTCATCATTCACTGTATTCCACAAACATATCGGAGACATTTTTACAGGAGGTTTAAGACCTAAGCAATATGAGGAGAAAGGCAAAACCACTTGAGTTTGTTTCTCGACAGGGCAATTAATGTTAATGCCTGCCATCACTCAGCATCCCTCCCTGGATTCTATTTTAATAACATCAGTATTCCTTACTCCTCCTTCCGATGCTTTTTTTATCGTTGCACCACAGTTGGGTTTCTTTTAAAGATTTGTATTTAATCATAGTTTCTGCTCTGTGTGTGTGTGTTTGTTTGTGTGTGTTTGTGTTTGTGTTTGTGTGTGTGTGTGCTTGTGTGTGTGCTTGTGTGTGTGCTTGTGTGTGTGGTTGTGTGTGTGTGTGTGTTTGTGTGTGTGTGTGTGTGTGTGTGTGTGTGTGTGTGTGTGTGTGTGTGTGGCCGCGCCACCACCCCTTCCCCCCAACACCCCTAGATTCCTGCAGCAAAGCTTGCGCAACAAGAGCCTGCCCATGACGGACTACAAGATTGCCCTGCTCTGTAATGCCTACTCCACCAACTCAGAGTGCTTCACTCTGCCCATGGGCGTGCTGGTGGAGACCATCTACGGCAATGGCAGCGTGCGGATCCCATTGCCTGGCACCAACTGCATGGCCCAGGGCTCCGTCACGCCGCTGCCCATGAACCTGCTTGACTCACTCACCGTGCACGCTAAGATGAGGTGGGTGGGGTGCTTGGGTACACTCGCACTCACACTTGCACACACACACACACACACACACATACACACGCACACACACACGCACACACTCGCACTCACACACACACACACACACACATACACACGCACACACACACACACACACACACACACACACACGCACACACTCGCACTCACACACACACACACACACACATACACACGCACACACACACACACACACACACACACGCACACACTCGCACTCACACTTGCACACACACACACACACACATACACACGCACACACACACACACACACACACGCACACACTCGCACTCACACACACACTCACACATACACTTAAACACATCTTGCCAAAATGAGGTGGGTGGGGCACTTGGTCACACACACATACACATGCATGCACGCACACACGCACATACAAGTGCGTAATCTTTCTCTCATGTCTTGTTGGGTTGGGTGTGTTGGCCAATTATCACAGAAGCCCAGGAACACAATTGAATTCTTCTCGCCTCATGTCACCTGTTTGAATAAGGTGGGAAGGTGTGCAGGTTAAGTGTCCAACACCTGTTCACACTCACACACACAGTGAAAGGGAGCAAGAGGTAGATGACACACATGTGCTCTCTCCAAAGAACCGCAGATCTTCACTCTTCTAGAAGAACTGCGCACGCGCACACACACACAGACACAACCGCAGTGACAGGGAGAGAGAGAGAGAGAGATAACACTCATCGGCTCTCTCAGAAAAACCACAAATCTTCGCACACACACATACATACATACGCACTCACCTATGCACGCAAACAGTGAAAGGGAGAGAGAGATGGAGAAGGTGGTTCTAGATGGACTGCGCAGATAAACACACTCTGGGGGAGTTTAGCCCTTAGACTGAGTAAAGAGTTTCCATGCACTACTCGCTCCCACCTCTAATACATGTAATTAGGCAAAGGTGAGTTGAAATGAATGGAAAGGAATGGCAGCAGGGTGGCTAAGGTCATTTAGCTTGAGCATCGTCTGCAGTGGATTGGGTTGCTTTTCCTTTCCCTACCAACAATTTGCCTATTTTGGAGTGCTGCTCACCTTAGAAATCCAGGCTAATTACATAGCTTTTATACAAGGCCCTGATACACGCTGAGAAGAATGATTTTTATTTTGCAGCAGTGCTGTAGAACACACACACACACAAATCATATCTAATGACAGAAAAATAGTGTATGCCACAGTCATCACTCGCCTGCATCACAAGCCAGTAACTCACTTAGTAATTAACTTAGCCGGGGTCTCATGCAACCTGCTGATGTTCGGTAATGAAATATGTCTTTTGGGGCTCATCTTTGTAATAATTCCTGTAAGAGCGGCTTCCAATGGAGAGCCAGTGTGACGTCTTTAGTGCTCAACGCGTGTGTGTGTGTCTGTGCACATATATGAACCTCTTCCTCTGTGTGCGTGCGTGTGTGTTTGTTTGTGTTTGTGTGTGCGCGTGTGTGCAGCCATGGGTCAGTGCCACTGGAGCTCTTTTCCAATATTTTCCAATTATATGTGTAATTATGCAGTTAATCTCCGCAGCTCCACGACCAATCAGAACAACGTTGGTAAAACAAGAAATACTCCATCATGAATAACTTACTTCAGTACATGTACATGCACATCTAAAATATAGCAAAATAAAAATATAACAATTCGCAATAACCAAGCTAATGATTTAACTGGAGAATCTGAGTAATCTAAGTGTACATTCACTAGAAGAAATTTTAATTATTGACCTCAGTGCATTTGACTCTGCAAAAATAGGTGGCGTTATACTCCCATTCGCATCTACCAGCCTAGTCGTGCCTAATTTCATACATACTTTACTTTTCATTGTTTTGCAGGTAAAACAAAGGCTGTACATGTACACAAGCCAGCAGTTGTTGCCAGCAGCTGTTGTTGTTACCAGGGCCCATTTACTAACCTAATCAAATCTTTGTCATTCAAGAGGGGTGTGTTAGTTCGCTCTTACCTGCTGCCTGCCTGCCTGCCAAGAAAAATGCGATTCCAACCAGATTATCTGGGTGCCTTAGCTTAATTATGAGTAGGCCCGTTCGCTTTGATTTCAGCCGGACTAAGGTGTATACATGGCATTTTAAAAGTTCGATTTTAGGCAAACTAAGGTAAATTTTGAATTTGATTTTCTCTTAGTGTATGTAAACGTACTAACTGATGTGGTTGTGTAAAAGCTGCAGAGCAGGTTCCCCCACCCCTCCATCTCTCTCTCTCTCTCTCTCTCTCCCTCTCCCCACTTTATGAGAAGGAGGGATGAGTCACTAATCAAATGAATACTCTCTCTCTCTGGTGGGTGAGAGAGAAAGAAAGAGAAACAAGACAGCTCACTGCTGAACACACTCAACTTTGTGCCATCGCAGGAGCACGTTCACGCACCAAAACAAAAACACTTGCCTGTGTTGGAGATTTTTTTTGCACCGCTTAGATTTAGCTGCTCTGCTGATTTGTTTGGTAGAAGGGAACTGCTGTAAAGTAGTCTGGCAAGCCAAACCACAACATCAGAATGTAGGGTCTGGCCATGGCCGATAGACCGGGCTCAATCCTAGGGGCGGAATCAGCGGTTGTCCTTCAAACTGCCTCTACACACAATAGGATGACGATACGACCAATCAGAGCAAAGTCAGCAAACAGCAAATACTCCATTCTTTGAAATGAATTACTTTATTTTTTTTGGTAAACTTTCAAAGAAAAGCCCAAATCAATGCCAAAGCCGATTAAAACGACTGCTGTTCCTTGGCCACAGCCATCTTAGTTGTTTTGCACCATCACAGCCCTGTTGTCATCGTGCTAAGTCCGCTTAGAGAATCCTTACAAAGAAAGACATTGTGATTGGTCCTCCCAAGCCTTGGTAGAAGACCTACTGAGAGGTGATGGCTAGACTATTTGCAACGTCTAGATTTCTAGGCTAGCTGTAGCCTGGTAATAAAACCAAACCCTCGTTTACACTTTTGTTTCGCACAGAGGGTCTGGACATTCGGTAGTGAGATTCGATTGCTTGCTTGAGGTGTTTAAATTGATTGGATCAGCCACTGACTGATAGCTTGCCTTGACTGATAGCATTCTAGCTCTGCATTCACAACGCCTCCCTCTGTTCGCTGATTGGACAGGTTAAAATGCCTCCTGAGACAGCGAGCTCAATGGGATCAAATTCAGATGAACATGATCAAGCGGAAGTGCTAGAAACGCATGGCCACGCTAGGCTAGCAGTAAAGTGGTGATGTGCATGTCAATAGAGTCGTTATCTTGCAACACCTGAGCTCATTACCTTTATGACTCAATGCAGGAGATACAGCTTGCATCAGAGTTTGGGACTGACTCTGTCCAGAGAATTAAAGGAAATCAGAAAACTCCTGAGGGCCCAAAAAAAATTCTGTCTCTTCTTGTCTTTCTCTGTCTCCCCCCCAATCCAGCCTCATTCACAGCATCGCCACGCGGGTCATCAAGTTGGCTGCTGCCAAGTCCAGCCTGGCACTTGCCCCAGCCCTGGTGGAGACGTACAGCCGTCTGCTGGTCTACATGGAGATTGAGTCCCTGGGCATCAAGGGCTTCATCAGTGAGTAGTGAACACTGACAGAGGGAGGAAGCGGAGATAAAGGGGTGGGGTGGGTTACCAGTTCTCAGTTCCTTTGTGCTGTCAGCATAGTGAGTCCCTTGTACTGTCAAGACAGTGTCTCACTCACTCACACATACACACACACACACACACACACACACACACACACACTGGAGACTGAAGATTCAATGCACTGGTGTGTGAAATGGGGTAGGTGTAGGTTTAGCTCAGGTGCCGCTGCTCAGTAGTGCTTGTAACGGGGCCAATCATGCAAATTAGCCTTGGGTGTGCAGACAAGATGGAGTGCTCTCCACTGATCTGGAATCTGTGTTAAGAAGGCAGTATTTGTCCAGTTCAGCTGTCTGTTTGAAGTATATGTCTGTCTGCATGGTATGGTATGGCACGGCACAGCACAGCACACCACCCTGACCTACTGAGAGAGACTGTGTTTGTCGTTCATTAATAATTAAAGGAATTAATTCATTAATTCCTCAGAGGGATGCACGGATGGAGCAAGTCATTAACACACACACACACACACACTTTTATGTCGGTTTGATGGGGATTGAAGCAGATTTTGAAGTGGTTGTTTATTTCCATCTACTTGCGTCAGCAGTGTGCTCTCATGTGTGCGTGTGCGTGCGTGCGTCTCTGTCTCTCTCCCACTTCTAGGCCAGCTCCTGCCCAATGTTTTTAAGTCACATGCCTGGGGCATCCTGCACACACTGCTGGAGATGTTCAGCTACCGCATGCACCACATCCAGCCGCACTACCGAGTCCAGCTGCTCAGCCACCTGCACTCACTGGCCGCTGTGCCCCAGACCAACCAGAACCAGCTCCACCTCTGGTGAGGAGGCTCTGCTGTAGCTTCTCCACACACACACACACACACACACACACACGCACGCACACAAACACACACACAAATTAGCTACTTTATGTCTGCAATTTGTGATAAAGTACATAAGGTGTATGGTGGGGACCTTAGAGGTTGCCTTGGCCAGTGAGTGTGTCCCTAAATGATGTACTTATATAGAGTTCTGTCCTGATTTAGAAACTGTTCAAGTTATTTTCCACTGCTTAGGATAGATTTACGATTAGACTTTTGAGTACATGTAGAGCCTGTTTTTCTTTTACCCGATGAGAAGGATCAAGACGAGCTACGCTACAACATCTTGGTCAACTCAAGTCAAGTCAAGTAGGTTTTTATTGTTGTTTCAGCCATATACACAGTACATAGTGAGACGAAACAACGTTTCACCGGGAACAATTGGTGATACACTTAACTGTTAAAACACAGTAAGACAGATACGTAATAGTGCCTACATACACTATTGCGGGACTAGACAGATTCACTCACCCACTCACACATGCACTCCCACACACAACTACACACGCACGTGTGCACACTCTTGTACTCATATGTACATACATTAAAACACAGTTGTAAACAATTTGCAGGTCAAATTGCAGGTGACCTTAAACAAACACGCTTTTAGCAGAGCACTGTGGCTAGTGGTGTGATTTGTAAACAGAAGACTGTTCTACATAAATATAAATAATAGCAGCAAGGCTAGGGGTTATGGTTTGTAAACAAAAGACTATTCTACATAAATATAAGTGATAGCAGCAAGAAAGTGCGGGGGACATAAAGGTGCAGTGTGCTGTAACGCGCTGATTTGCATCCTGAGTTACTAAGAAATTCCATTCATTGAGGCAGGTCACTGTGGGTTTCTTCGGAACGGGGATGATGGTGGTGGTCTTGAAGCAGGTGGGAACGTCGGTGGTGGCCAGGGAGATGTTGAAGACATCTGTGAGGACGTTTGCCAGTTGGTCCGCACACTCCCTCAGCACACGGCCTGGTATGCCATCCGGCCCAGCAGCTTTCCGTGGGTTGACTCTGAGTAGGGTCTTCCTTACTTCAGAAGTGGACAGGCACAGCACTAGGTCGTTAGGGGGAGGGGTGTCCTTTCTCACCTCTTTTCCTCAAACCTTGAATAGAACTGGTTTAGCGCCTCAGGCAGGGAGTCATCACTACCACAGGAGAGGGGGGCAGGCCTGTAGTTGGTAATAGCTTGAATGCCCTGTCATAGGCACCGTGTGGCGTTAGTGTCTGCAAAGTGGTTGTGGATTCTCTGAGCATGAGAGCGCTTTGCTGTTTTAATGGCCCGGGACAGCTCAGCTCTTGCTTTCCTCAGGGCTTCCTCCTCCCCAGGCCTGTAGGCAGCGTCCCTGGCTTTCAATAGTGGCCTCACCTCTGCAGTCATCCATGGTTTCTGGTTGGGGCGTGTGGTGATGATTTTGGAGACCGACACATCCTCTGTGCACTTGTTGATGTAGCTGGTCACAGTTGAGGTGTATTCCTCCAAATCAGTGGTGCCATTGTAGGTGGCTGCCTGCTGAAAAATGTCCCAGTCAGTGCGCTTGTTTCCCTCCGACTTGGTCTGATACGTTTGACCAGGGGCTGATCTTGGTCATCCTGTCTCAACTTCGCAGAGCAGAGCAAACCATACAAAATATTTTTACACTACTTTGCTGTTTCTCAAGTACCAGAGAAAATTGATGTTAATGCAAAAGATTGATTTGATGATTGGTGTTTACTGAGACAAGGCACAAGGTTACTGCTGTTGCAGTTGATGATTCACCTGAGGTCTGGTCTGAAAGCCATTGGCACTTCCCTGTTATAACTATTTGATGCAGGAAGGACACAAGATTAGGATGGTACACTTGGTGCATTTGTGAACTCTGTTGTTGAAAGTTAAGTTAATAAGGGTTAAAAGGTTTAAACTTAGGTCAGTGTTTGGTGGAAAACATGTGAAAAGACAAAAAATGTTTTCTCTGAGAACACAGGCCGCTTTTTGGTGGAAATGGTGAAAAGAGACCAATGACTGTGTATGTATTTGTTATGTAATCATCCGTGTGTGTGTGTGTGTGTGTGTGTGTGTGTGTGTGTGTGTGTGTGTGTGTGTGTTGACAGTGTGGAGAGCACTGCCCTGAGGTTGATCACGGCCCTGGGCAGCTCAGAAGTTCAGCCCCAGTTCACGCGTTTCCTGAGTGACCCCAAGACTGTCCTGTCCGCCGAGTCTGAGGAGCTGAACCGCGCACTCATCCTCACGCTAGCCAGAGCCACACACGTCACAGGTCTCACACACACACACACACACACACACACACCACACACACACACAGAGAGAGTCTCTCTCCTCATCTGTCTCATCTGTCTTTCTCTCTCTAACTAGTCAGTCATCGTGTCCCAGTCATTGTGTCCAGCCTTCCTAACTGCTCTGTCTGCTTCAGTTGGAGAGATACGGTCCATTTAATGAGCTCATCTCTGAGATCTGGTTTGGCTTCTCGGTCACCTTACTAGTAGGAAAACAGCAGTGCACAGGCCAGATCTGTCCTGTCTGTGTTGTAGTTCCTGCATAAGAAAGGGTGATATAGAAGATGGAAGCGCTGGATCTAGCAGTAACGGCTAATGAAGTCAGTAATGATGAGAATGAAATGTGTGGGCAGATGCTCGTTCATCAGGCATGTTGTGGCTGGAGCTCCTGCCTACAGTCGCCTGCATCTAGACTTCCTCCCTGTCACCCACGCACCTGCTTCTCTCTTTTTCTCACTGTCTTTGTTTCTCTCTCTCTCTTTCTCTTTCTGGCTCTCTTTCTCTCTCTGTCTTGCGTGCTCTCTCTTTCTCTGACGCTCTTTGTTTCTCTTTTTTTTCTACCTCTCTCTGTTGTTCTCTCTCTCTCCCTCTATCTCTCTCTTGTTTACTGTCATCCTCCTATCATATAAACCTCGTAAACACTGTGTTTACACATCTCCAGTCCCACATCAGATCTGTTGGTGGGGAGTTCCAGTTTCACAAACAGGAGCTTGTGGCTTGGAGCAGGCAGACGGCTGTATCTGGTCTCTCTCTCTCTTTCTCTCTTTCACACACACACACACAAGCACGCACGCTCACACACACACACACACACACAAAAGCACACAAGCACGCACGCTCACACACACACAAGCACGCACGCTCACACACACACAAAAGCACACACGCACGCTCACTCACACACACACACGCATGCTCACACACCGTCACAGTTTTCATGCCACCCTCAAACTCATGCATAATTTGTGGCATTAATACAGCAGGATAATGGATTCTGTCATTTTTATGGGCATACATTTATTTATTTGTTTACTTGTTTGTAAATGTTGCCATTGACACTTGATACTATTATTCTGTGTGTGTGTGTGTGTGTGTGTATGTGTGTGTGTTTGCTCCTGTCATGCAGATTTCTTCACCGGTTCGGACTCCATCCAGGGCACCTGGTGCAAGGACATCCTGCAGACCATAATGAACTTCACCCCCCACAACTGGGCCTCCCACACCCTGAGCTGCTTCCCTGCCCCACTGCAGGTATGGCTAAGACAGGAACCTAAACCTCCCAGGGATGGATGGACCTACTGAGAGGAGGAGGAGAGGGTTGATCACTAGCCTGGTGAACCAGACTCTTTTACTTCGCTTCACTTTGCAAAATAGTCTGGACACTCTCGAGTGGCTTACTGTAAGCTTACTTTGCAGTGGGTGGCCAATTTGTTTGAACTTCAAATCTGTTGGTTCTGCCTCCAACTTCTGTTCGCTGATTGGTTGCTGATAATCTATTTGGGGTTAACCAAAGCTTTTTAAGAGTATCCTAACTCTAGACTAGAGTGAAATACAATATCGAGTGAAGGTACTCAGCAGGGTTAAACTAGCTAGATGATCAGTACTCCTGCTTGATATCTGTACAAGCCAGTCTGGGAACACGTTGATTGTACATCCATTCAAAACAGCTTACCGCCTGTCCTCTGTATTCTACAGGGATAATAGCTGAGTGTTTTCAGTGAAGGCTAATGAACTGAGCTGAATATAATTAAATGTCTTAGAATTGGCAATCATCTGAGTAATTGTATTTGTAGCTGAATCAGGAAACCCAGGTTGGGAACCCAAATTTTCATATCACAAAGCACTGTTTTGTACCTGTTGAACTCTGGGAGCATCTTGTGCATGTCCTTCATGTGTCACGCATAAGATCCAAGGACAAAGATAAGCCCCATGTTAAACCAGGTCATAAAAGATATTCATTTACCACAGGGACGTGCAGGTATGGAAGTGACACCCACTCCCGGCTGCCTCATGCCTTTAGTGACCTATAGTAACCTTCAGTGTTGCTCAGGAGCCCATATTTCACCCCATGTTTAACAGTCGTTTTTATCATGGGAATCATTGTTCCTAGTACATGATTTTTTTGTGTGAAAGGTATTTCACTCGTAAATGTTTTTGTTTTTAATAATCCACTCTGTTTTCACAAAGGTGTTGAGATAGGGCTTCCCATAACACATTAAACCTTTCCTTATCCCTAGACAAAAGGAGATCCATGAGTTTTGAAACATGGTCTCCATGGAGACGCTGCTATCCAAACAGGAGTTCACCTAGGGTTCTGGAGATAGCGCTGTGGATAGAGTCTACGGATTGTTTTCATCTGTTTGTTTACTCAAGCTTTCGTTTCTTTATCTTTTCCTTGGTTTCGCTTCCCCTCTTTTCAGCTTTTTCTCTGACATGTTGTTTTTTCCTCCACCCCCCCGCAGGCCTTTTTCAAGCAGAACAACGTTCCCCAGGAGAGCCGCTTCAACTTGAAGAAGAACGTGGAGGAGGAGTACCGCAAGTGGAAGTCCATGACCAACGAGAACGACATCATCACTCACTTCTCCATGCAGGGCTCGCCACCGCTCTTCCTGTGCCTGCTCTGGAAGATGCTGCTGGAGACCGACCACATCAACCAGATCGGCTTCAGGTGACCACACGCCTAGGGGGGAGAGAGAGCTCTGTTGCTGAGATGGGGGAGATTTTAGTTACAGATTTAAATATTTAAATACCCTGTTTACTGAATTTGAATGTGCTACAGTGAATTAGAATTAATTAGGAAGACTGGGAACTATTTGCCCTTGGGGTCAGCCGGAGAAGCTGTAGATGAGATTATAGATCGTTGTCGATGCCCATAGCAAAAGCATTGAGCCTCTGAGACAGTGACCTAGTCTTAATGTCCACCATTACAGACTCCCAAATTTAAATACATGTCCACCTTAAGTTTGCGAGGCCTTGGATACACACTGAACGTGAAGTGTGATACAACTTGGCTACACTTTCTCTGAACCTTTTCCTGAAGTCGCCATCGTAGGCCAACTCAGCCTTTGTGCCCAAGATGGCCACACTCAGGGAAGGGGGCAACTGTCATTGGCTCCTTCCTCAGTCCTCCCAGCCTACAGGAAGAGAGGAGTATGACCTTAGGCTGTGTGACTGAACCGAGCTGAATGTAATTAAAGGTCTTAGAATTAGTAATAATCCAGTCCAGCCACGAGCCATTTTGCCTCAGTAGCTCTTCTCCCAGGTATGGGCTGCGAGGGTGCAAAACAACTTAGGCCATGGAACAGTGGTTGTTTGAATCGGCTTTGGCATTGACTTTGAAAGAGTTGGACTTTAGCCTTTCTTTGACAGTTGACCAGAAAAGGTGTGTGCCCTTGAGCAAGGTGCTTAACAGTAAGTTGTTCTACTGGAGACAGGTCCTGAAGTAATTGATAGTTGACAAACGTAAGTCGCTTTGGATAAAACCGTCTGCTAAATGCATAATTATAACTGTAAATCAAAAGCATGTGAGTTAGGGATCTGCATTAATCCAGGCTGATGGAACTGAGGTAAGGTTGGAAGGCTAAATGTTACTCCACCAAAGCACACGCACAATGACACTCACATGAAGCCAGACTTGAGCTACAGCATAGTATACATCTGGAGGCAAGTGTGGGAACTTTTGATCAAAAGTTTGGGAGGGGCCGTTTGCATATGTATGAAACGGAGTGAACTAAACCAGCCTAAGGTGAGGTGGGGATGTGTGTGTGTGCGAATGTGTGTGTGTGAGAGAGTGTCAAAATTGTATGAGGCTGTAAATGTACTTCCTGTCATTTAACAGTGTTGAATCAGACTGATGTTACCCAGATGGCTCTTTGCTTTGTCCTTTCCTGGAATAAGGAGCTCTGTGTTTAACACACACTCACAAACACTCCCTCTCTCACACACACACACACACACACACATACACACACACATAATCTCTCCCTCTCTCTCCCTCACACACACACACACACACACACACTCACTCACTCACACACACATGCACACTCGCACAAACTCTCCCTCACACATACACACACATCATTTACCGCAGGCTAAGCAATGCTGACATAATTCCCCTTTAGTAGTCTAAACTGAGCCGTAAATGTCAGAGTTAAAGCAAAGCACAGAGACGGAATGAACACAGACAGACACACAGAAAGAGAGGGAGAGAAAGGGGGGGGGGGGGAGAGAGGGATAGAGAGAGAGAATGGCAAAATGGCAGTGTATCCCAGAGAGGGAAAACTGATGAAAGAGGCAAAGAGAGGGTGATAGAGGAAGGGAGAGAAATGATGACAGACTTGAGGGTGGTGGGGTAGTGGGACAGGGGGTGGTGGGGTCAGTGGGGGTTCTGTCAACTAGTGCACCCAGCTGTCTTCTCCCAGCTAACAAAGAGCGGTTGTTTGCCTATGGGCGGTCTACCCGTATTCTTACTGAGCTTGCTTGTCATTCGCTCGGATCACGAGTTGGGCCTGGGTGAGTAAGAGGCCTAGGCAACACACTCTCAAGGCAGCCTGCAGAGTGTGTGTGTGTGTGTGTGTGTGTGGGTGAGTTGTTTGATAAACCCTCAATATCTGCTGTGTAGTCTGCCTGTGTGATAACACCTCCCCCCTCTCCCGGACACACAAACACACACACTGGTACACTGACACACAGTGGCACTGGCTCTGCCATTTACTTAACCCTTGTTCTCATCCTCTCTCTCTCTCTTTGTCTCTTTCTCTCTCTCTTTCTCTGGGTCTTTCCTGTCTGCTTGTACTCTAGTCTGGGTCTCTGCTATTCCTTCGTTACACTGTACTTTTCTATTCTCCAGACTGTCATACTAATGCAGTTTGGTCTCGTTTTTATGTCTGGTTGTCCATGTCTCATTGTCAGTTGTTTTCTCTGGGTTTCTCCCTCTCCCTCCCAGTCTCATAGAGTTTGGGCCTCAAATTGAGAGCAACACTGTATGTGTCCATATTCATATATTGCTCTGAATGTGTCCATTTTTACTAGAGTAGCACATAAATATTTCTCTACAATACAAGTTATTAAATGCTCAGATGACTTGCTTTCATACACTCCATTTTTCTTTGTATGACTTACTTTTGCTGAAGAGCCCTCTCCCTCTCACCCACACACTCAGACACACTGCACCTCTCTATCCTTGCCATCTTTTTCTCCTCTGTCTATTTGTCTGACTCGACCGCTCCTCCTGCTCGCTTCTCCCTACTTCTGTGCTCTACTTCTCTCTCTCTCTTTCTCTCTCTCTCTCTTCCCCCTTCTCTCCCACTCTCCCTCTTCTTCTCCCTCTCTCTCCCTCCCACACCCACACACACATAGAGAGACAAGGAGGAATGAAAACAGAAGCCTTCACAAGCGTAGCTTTGTCTGCTTGCTTGCATTTCTGACTGTCTCCATCTCTGTTTCTGTGTCCCTGTCTGTCTTTTTCTGTGTCTCTGGATGTCTCTGTCTGTCTCTCTTCTGTCACATTTCTGTCCCTCTGACTCTTTTAGCTGTCCATCCTTGCCAGACCACACACACACAAACACACACACACACTCACTCCATACACACATACTCCATACACCCAGTCTTATTTGAGAAGGAAGGGATCAGAGGTTCAATTTTCTGCCATACCAAACACAAGCATTTTAACAAGTGCCATCCGCCAGTCTGACGTCAAATGGCACCAGTCCCTGTTGTTTTCTTGCCCAGAAAGGTGCAGAAAGACACTTAGGTGTCTTAAGCTTCACTCCACTTGTGCACTGGCTCTGGCTGGCACTCATGCCAGCTGCTTGTCTCAACAGGCAGACTTGGGGGCACCAGAGTTGGGGGTGGTGTGTAGTGTACAGTGGAACCAGACCGGACTGGGAGGAGAGGGTTGGGTTGAGGGAGGGGAGGACAAATCACATCCACACCTTCAGCATACTGACAAAGGCCTGACCCACACGGAGGGGGGGGATCGCTCCTTTTCTGTATACCCCTCTGTTTCTGGCCAAGTGTGTAAAGTGGGTTTAATGGGTTTGCCACAGCTGTGTCCTTGAGCAAGGCACTTAACCCCTGAGTTTCTCTAGGGGAGACTACATTTTTACATTTACATTTACATTTAGGCATTTAGCAGACGCTTTTATCCAAAGCGACTTACAAAAGAGGATAACATTCAAGCTACAACTCAGTGAAAGAACAAACAAGGAGTGCATATTGCTAACATAGGATCTGCACTATTTTAAGTTGAAAGTGCAATAGTGTAACGCAGTGTCGAGAAATTAAATTAAGTGCATTCTCAAAAATTTACGCCAGGAGATATTCTTGGAAGAGCTGGGTCTTCAAGAGTTTCTTGAAGGTGGAGAGGGTATCAGTTGATCTGGTAGCACTTGGGAGGTCATTCCACCAGCGCGGAACCAGATATGAGAAGAGTCTGGACCGACCTGCACAAGGCGTTGGCCGTGCTAGAAAACGTTCCTTAGAGGAGCGTAGGGGTCGTCGGGTGACATAGGGCTTCAGAAGAATATTCAAGTAGATGGGAGCAGAGCCATCATTCACCCTGTAGGCCACCATAAGTGCCTTGAATTTAATGCGAGCAGCCAAGGGCAACCAGTGAAGTTCAATGAACAGAGGTGTGACGTGCCCTTTCTGGCTGGTTAAAGACCAGACGTGCAGCTGCATTCTGGATCATCTGTAGTGGTCTCACCGCACAGGCTGGTAGGTTCTGATAGGAGAACATTGCAGTAGTCAAGACGAGAGATAACCAGGGTCTGAACCAGGAGCTGGGTTGCATGTTGGGTAAGGTACGGCCTGATCTTCCTTATGTTGAATAGGGAAAAACGGCACGACCAAGCCACAGAGGCAACATGATCTGCAAAGGTCAGTTGGTCATCGATCATGACACCTAGGTTTCTCGCCACTTTGGTGGGAGAAACAGACAGGGAGTCGATCTTGATACTGAAACTGAGGCTAGCCCTGATGTAATTGATAGATGAGGCAAATGTCAGTCACTTTGGATAAAAGTGTATGCTAAATGCATAAATGTTAATGTAATCATGTACGTGCACAAGGCAGACAAGCATTTGGATGACTAATTACCCGGTTTAATTACTTGGACTCTGTCCACGTTTGTCGGCCTAAACATTTATGTGGTCATAGAGCAAAGTGTTTTCATTTAACTCAACAGTTTCAAGTGTTCCAGGAATATGGCTTTGTGGTGAGGAGGGTCAAACGAACAGCGAACTTTCTTAGCATATCTGAGCCCATGAGAGCTAATTTTGCTTTAACAAAGACATAGATAAACCAATTACCTACCCTCTAAACGTTTTTTGGCTGTAGTTCAGCCATCAATTTTATCATGTTTAATCTAGACATATATGAGATAATTTGTGCTGTCAGTCGATTTAAAAAGTGTATCTAATTAATTGCAATAAAAAGTGTGACTGTAGGTTAATCACAATTAATCACACATTTAAGGTTCCAGAATTCTCCTTTATTTCTTTGTGAAGTAAGAATGTCACACATGCCCCTGGTCAGCGCAGGCTTCAGCAAAGTGGCGCTCCTTGGTTTCCTTCACACTCAGTGTGTAGTTGCCACAGGTTGTCCATGGCAAGGGTGCCCAGGGACGACCGACCACATGATTTTTTTTTTTTTTTTTTACATAGCTTAAATGAGGAGGGCACCGGTGGGTAGTGTGACGTATGCGTCTGCTTGATTAATTTGCGCAAAAAGAATAACTTTTTAAAATAAATGTTTACATTAATCACACACGTTAATGCATTAACATTGACAGCAGTAATTATAATGCATCTGTAGTACATAAAAAAAGTCAATATAGAGGTGAAACATAAACTGAAGCTAGTTAGGGCTGATTGAAAGCCTGACCCTTGTCTGTGTTTGTTGGTGTTCCCGGCAGGGTGCTTGAGAGGATTGGTGCCCGTGCCTTGGTGGCCCACGTGAGGACTTTTGCCGACTTCCTGGTGTACGAGTTCTCCACGTCAGCCGGAGGGCAGCAGTTGAACAAGTGCATTGAGATCCTCAACGACATGGTGTGGAAGTACAACATCGTCACACTGGATCGCCTCATCCTATGCCTGGTGAGACTCAGTCCCAGTGTTCATACTCTCTCTCTCACACACACACACACACACACACACACACACACACACACACATACATCTGCACTGCATCTTAGATAAGGTGCAGCTGTCATGCATGTATACAGACTGACACACAAAAAGAAACTCACCATCCTAGTTCTGGTACACACATACACAGACAAACTCACACACACACCAAATACACATACAAGTATTCATCTCATCCTTATTTTCTGAGGTTAAATGGAGTGCACACTCGCATATACACAAACATAGAGACAACAGATACACATCTAAACTGCCATTCACCTAATACTAAAGACTCTCTTGGAGCAGTCTCCTTCAGTAATTAATTAGCGCTTACTTACAAGACAAGGTAAATGGCGTACTGTCATCCCACAAGGTGAAAGTTCTCCCTGTCTTCCTGTCTCCCTGTCCTTGGACCTCTGGCACGTATCTTTCCTGTGTCTACGAGACTGCACTGAGGAAAGTCCTCATCTGCGGCTTCACAGGCATCAGAGAAAAAGAAAAATCAACAATGTATAAACAAGGCAAAGCTTTGAAGACAAACTTTTGTGCTGCTCTCTTGGCAACTAGATTGTTTGCAGGTGCTGGTTCATTTCAAACGGCTTTTATGTCTTTGCGTGGGTCACTTTTTTTCCCCTCACCTCCAGATGTATAAATTTTTGCGTTTTATATTTTGCACTGCACAATCATTGCAGCAGCTTCCACTTTCCTCCCTTCAGACAGATGAAATAGTGCCACTATAAGGGGTTACTTCCTCCGAAACGCAGTGGGCGGCAGATCATGGCTATAAACACTACTCTTATTTATTACACGTCAGCCTTGTCTTGTCTCCGGCAGTAAAATGATCATTTATAATGATGAATAACTTTGTATGCAGTCCCAGAGTGGAACAAAAGGCTTGTGCGTGCGTGCGTGCGTGCGTGCGTGTGTGTGTGTGTGTGTGTGTGTGTGTGTGTGTGTGTGTGTGTGTGTGTGTAAGGCCTAGTTTTGTGGCTGATGAAGGCAATGGAGAGTTGAGAGGATCCGGGGGGATTTAAAGCTGCTGACTCTGCAAACCTATATGCAGCATGGATCCATCCCCCCATAGGGGAACTGCTGTCTTGGTTAATCTGACACATGCCCATGGCCAAACCTGCTGAGGTGTGTCTGTGCTGCTGAATAAAAAACGCTGGTCCAGGACCAGAGGGTATGCACCAAGACCCCAGCCATCATCAAGTGTGTGTTAAATAAACTGACCCCAGGTCAGTTATCCTATTATGTTATCATATCAAGGTCCTTGCAGTGTATAGCTTTTTTGTATCTTTACCTTTCTTAAGAGAACATTAAGCTCCACACATTATTACTTTATTAAGGTCCACACATTATTACTTTATTAAGGTCCACACATTATTACTTTATTAAGGTCCACACATTATTACATTATTAAGCTCCACACATTATTACTTTATTAAGGTCCACAAATTATTACTTCAAGGTTACAGTTATAATTTAGTTAAGGTGTTAGGGTTGTACGTATAGGTCCAGATGGAGGTTGAGCGGGGGGGTTGGATAGTGTGTAAGCTGAGGGCTGCTGACAGCTTTGGGGTCCTCGGAGCAGTATTGTGTTTGGCCAGTTGAATGGCCTTGTGTCAGGTCATCCATTCTAATGGCCAGATCCAGTTAGTGCTCCACTGAGTCAGCGCAAAGGACATATGGAGATGCCCTCCCTCAGGGGTCTTGAGCTGGCCCTTACTAGGGGCTGTGTGTGTGTGTGTCTGTCTGTGTGTGTTTGTGTTTCTGTTTCTGTGTCTGTGTATGTGAGTGCATCTGTCTACTCTGTGTTTGTGTGTGTGTGTGTATGTGTGTGTGTGTGTCTCTCTCTCTCTGTCTGTCTGTCTGTCTGTCTGTCTCTGTCTGTGTGCTTTTAGTTACTTGGCAACCGCTGCAGCCATCCAGTCGGTCATGTTCTGTGCCATGTTTCTGTTGCACTAGGGAACAGACTCTCAATCAACATCATCATCATCATCATGTGTCACTAATGTAGGGACAGGGCCAAAGAGAATTGTTTGGATGCTGTGGTATCTCACTCTGTGTGTGTGTGTGTGTGTGTGTGTGTGTGTGTGTGTGTGTGTGTGTGTGTGTGTGTGTGTGTGATCTCTGCCCAATAGGCCATGCGTAGTCATGAAGGCAATGAGGCACAAGTCTGCTACTTCATCATCCAGCTTCTATTGCTCAAGCCCAACGACTTCCGCAACCGCGTCAGCGACTTTGTCAAGGAGAATGCCCCCGAGCACTGGCTACAGAGCGACTGGCACACCAAGCACATGTCCTACCATAAGGTGAGACAAACTACATTACCCAGAAGCCTTAACGCTGAAATCCATCCATCAAGTGAATACACTGATTGTTCTAGTTTGATTTTGAATTTCACAGTGTAGAAGTTTTAAGAGTTTTTTTTTTTTTCACACTGCACTTTCCCCCCTTAACGGTAGCTTTAATAGGTTCTTCTGTAGTCCATACACATGATTCCTTAATATAAAGAAAGTTATAGATAAAATTATATCCTAAATATAAATGGGAGCTAAGCAGGAGAACGGCCTTCAAGGTGACCGGCTCGATGGAAATAATTACTCGGCTGAGGCAACTCTGCTCTGTATATCGCCGGAGTCCTTTTTTTCTCCACTTCGCCATTATTTCCATTGAACTGGTCACATCGTTGGCTGTTATCCCTTACATATTCTGTTTAGAGCCTGTATGTTATTTGTCATTAAATCAGTGTAATGTACATCTGTACACATGATGCTAGTTGTTGCATGCGTTGTTAGCAATTGCTAATGCTAATAGTGGTATTGCTTGTATACACTTGTGGTTGATTGTGGTTGATTAAACCAGTGGTTGATTTTTCTGACTTCTGAATTGGGAAGGACGTCATTTCGGAGTTTGAGCAATGGAACTTTACACAAGTCTCTCTTGAAGTGTAAGCACCAGCCTGATGAAACCAGGTGTAGAATCACAACAAATGAATTACATTTATTAGACTGACGGCAGATGATATGCCCCCTCCTACATACATCAGCACTAATATAGACAAACAGGTGCGCAGACACATATAGACAGACTCAGACACTTCCATCCATGTTGTTTATGACTCACTGTAGTGCAAGAAGTCTCCAAAACATAGAAGCTGTAATGCGAAGTTTAGAGATTAGCGGTTTTCAACTCTTGATTTTCTCTTTCTCATTCAAACAATCATACAGACACACACACACACACACACACAACACACACACACACACACAGAAGACGCCATCATGCAGGCATCCTCATCCAACTCCCTTGCCAGCAGCATCAGCAGGAGGGAAATGTCACGGGGGGGTTTGTCCTGCTCCGTCGGTGACATTTGTGGCTGCAGAGATTAGCCTCCGATTGCTGCGGCATTTCCAGACAGTGTGGCCACACACGTACCTCACCCCCACACAGGTTCCAGCTAAGCAGTTATTTAGCTGACCTTTCAGTGTGTTTGTGTGTCTCAGAAAGGAAGCAGCATCGGTCATAAAGCACCTGGCTGGCTAAAATTCTCAGTTGTTTAGGTCGTTCACGTTGCAGTTTTGAGGAATGCAATGTAACTGAGACCTGGCTTCGACAACATCTCAAGTTGCTAAGCTGTTAGCTAAGTTGCTAGAAGTGACCTGTCTACATGTGCTTGTAAATGTCCTTTTATTTACCTCTCTTTGTGTCTGTCTGTGTGTGTGCGTGCGTGCGTGTATGTGTGTGACAGAAATACCCTGAGAAGCTGTACTTTGAGGGTCTGGCAGAGCAAGTGAGCCCGCCCATGCCCCTACAGCCTCAGTACCTGCCTATCTACTTTGGCAACGTGTGCCTGCGCTTCCTGCCCGTCTTCGACATCGTCATTCACCGCTTCCTGGAGCTGCTGCCAGTCTCCAAATCCCTTGAGACCCTCCTCGATCACCTGGGCGGTCTCTACAAGTTCCACGGTAAAGGACACTGGCTTTGGAAATCAGTCAATCTGTTCATTAATTAGTCAATGAGCAATCAATCACTTAATCGGTGAACCAGTTTGCCAAAAATAGCAATCCATCTGTTGAAGAATTAGCACAATTTTCTTGGGTGTTATTAGCGCAGCCTTGAGGATTTCAAGAAGCAAACCTTTACAATGTATACCTCACATTCACCCATTCACACACTCCGGGAGCAATTTGGGGTGCTCAAAGGCACGTAGATGGGGTCAGGTGGAGCAGGACTCAAACCTGTAACCCTCCAGCTGCAGAATGGCACCTGCACCACCATCGGCCACAGATTACATGTATACATTAGTGAATGAGTACAACTGAGAATGAGAATGAGAATGAACAAACGCAGCAAATTTTCCTGAAGAACAGAACAGGTATTGCATGTGTGCGTTGTTTCTGTTTTAAGCTCAATTTGCTGGGCCTCTGTGTGTCTGCTGAGATTAAATGGGTCTCGACTATTTGTTGTAGACCTAACACCCTCACCACCCACATGCACATAAAAATTAACTTTCTTATTAATTTTCTTACAACTGACATCTCTATGTTGATATTCCTCTGGGCTGGCTATAAGCATTGATCCCCACTCACTTACGCACGCACACACACACACACACACACACACACTCACACTCACACTCACACTCACACACTGTGTTTCCCCTGCAGATCGTCCGGTGACGTACCTGTACAACACACTGCACTATTACGAGCGCCACCTGCGTGATCGCACCAACCTGAAGCGTAAGCTAGTACACGCCATCATGAGCTCGCTCAAGGACAATCGCACGCCGGGCTGGTGCCTGAGCGAGACATACCTCAAGTTCGGCATGAACCCCCGCGAGGACAATGTTTGGGTGCCCGATGACACCTACTACTGCAAGCTCATTGGCCGTCTGGTGGATAATATCCTTTTCAGTGTGGGGGGGGTGAGTGAGCAGGAGAGAACAAGAGAGGGAGAGCATCTGTCTATCTTTCTCAGTAATCACAAAGTGTGAAATGGTTTAATCACACATAGTCATGTGCACAGATGCACCATCATTTGGCTCAGTATCAATCTTCGTGTTAAATAGTAAAAAGTCATCTTGATCCTGACAATGGTTTATTGCTTATACACAAGGATGTGTGCACGTAGACAAACACACACACACACACACACACACACACACACACACACACACTTTCAGCCAGATGTTTTTCCTTGACCTGTACCACCTATGGCAGGCAAGTCACCCGGCCCGTTCCCCAACTGTGACTGGCGCTTCAATGAATTCCCCAACCCAGCTGCCCACGCCCTGCATGTCACCTGCGTAGAGCTCATGGCTTTGGCTGTGCCTGGCAAAGACGTGGGCAATGCCCTCTCAACGTGGTACTCAAGAGGTCAGGAACACATGTGTAAAGACCATGCTACCTATTGCTATATAGTGCTGCATTAGAGGACAATGGGCCTCTTTCACCAATATATTTCTAAGAATCGCCTTATATTTGTTCTTCAAGTTAAGTATTACATTTTGCACCTGCAGAATTGCAGAAAATGTGCCAACCAGGTGTTTTGCACAAACAAATCAGTTCTCAAATGTTTGAGTGCTCTTTAGTGTGCCTAGATTTTCTTTTTTACCTGGTAAGAAAACATTGGTGGACACAAAACCTTTGTGACAAATGATGTTTACATTTACATTTATCCATTTAGCAGACTTACATATTTTTTTGTCAATTGTTCAGGGCCAGTCTTCCCTATAGCAACTTAGGGTTAAGTGCCTTGCTCAGGGGCACAACGGTGGCAGCTGGGATTTGACCCCACAACTTTTCAGGCTACTTGCACTCTAGCAAGGTTCCTTAACCGCTACGCTACCACCGTGGAACAGATTTCTTTATAAGAGCGGTTGGTGAATGAGACCCAATGTCTTTATAGTCTGTCATTCAGTACATCTAATGATAGTATTGAGTAGGTCAGAAGAGGCTTGTGGTATTGAAAGAGTTTGTAACACAAGCTCAGAATAGTTGGCTCATTAAGAATTAGGATAGATGTTAAGAAGAACAAGAATTTGACATTATGCCTCGACTGTGAAATGCAATTCTGCCATTTTAATATGAAAATGTCATTTTGATCCTTTGTCTTAACTTTGAATTTGATGTTAACTTTCACAAAACTTGGTCCCTGGTAAAGATCATCTTGCGGTTGAGGTGTTGCTAGATTGATGTTGAGAGACGGTGTGTGGGTGTGTTTCTCTACACACAAGTACACAGTACACACAAGGAAGACCTGTAGCTATAAGGTTGGCCTAATCTCCTCTTTCTAGACCAGACAGAAATCTACCTCAGCCTTTTTTATGTTGGCATCCATGGAGTCTCATATTTATTTGAGGCTTATATGGAAAGGATGAAAAGAAAACAATAGAACAGAAGAGAATAGAGGGAAAAGGTGAACTAAAAGGTCACAAATAAAGGTAAAGTATATTCAGGAGACAATTACATCTTTTCACCTGAACAGAAATGCCATCAGTGCTGATATAGAAAACCTTGTAAAGTAAGATGTATTTAGCTCAATCCATCATATGTGAGAGATCAGTATGGCAACAAGAAAATAAAACTAGATTATCTGTAGCCGGTTAGCCATCACTGAGGTGTTAGAAAATGAAACCTAAATAAATCTTATATTACTCGTACATTACTGGGTCAGAGTGCTCTCGCTCTCTCTTTACCTGGTGGGATGCAGCTGCCCGCCTGCAGGAGATAATGGGTTCAGTAATATGCATTACGTGTTTGTGTGCGCGCGCACACACACACACACAGTTACTGGTGCTCAAGCCCAGATGAGTCATGGCAGAGCGAGTTCTTATTTCCAAGATACATGTCTGTGGGGGATGGATGGTGGCTTGTGGGTTTTTACACCAAAGTTGAAGATGTTGTGCATATCTGTGTGTGTGTATGTGTGTGTGCTGTGTGTCTTTTAGCCAGCCACTGGTGCCCCGCGAGAACATCACTGCCTGGATGAATGCTATCGGCCTCGTCATCACAGCTCTTCCGGTATGCTCTGCGATGAAGTTCCCAAACATCTCTGCTCTTACCCCATATAGTCTCTTAAATATAAATACATCATTAATGCACTTCAAGGTACATACTTTTAGTGCACTTGAATACTCACTAAGATGTCTATTCCAGGCAAGTTTAATAGTTGAACACTTTCAGCAACATTTACTACTAAAAATTTAAGTCACAAGCTATTCAAATTCTCCACGTGGGAATTCCTCTAAGACTGCTGTTCAGGAGGCGCCTGTGGACTGCAGGTCTGCTGTCAGAGACAATGAGAGCCGTGCCATATGACTCTGGTCGTTAGTCCCACAGCATCAGATGCGATGCAAAGCTACTCAAAGGAAGGCAAGAGCTGCTTGACTGCAGTAAACGGCCTTGGGGCAGAGGGCCCTGGAGGAAACAGTTTGGCCGGGGCTTCTGTTCAAAGCTGCTCCAGTTAATCAGGGCAGTTTAAAGCCGCCAGAGCATTGGCTCTGTCTTAAATGAAGCTCCGCTCATCACGGAACACTCTGAATTACTTACTTAACGATGCAGCCACTTAACCTTGTTGATGATTTGGAGAGTTTCCCTCATAAATGAAAGATCAGGATGCATGACTTTAATTACAATTACTTGATCCACATCGTCACTCAATGTCTTTAGTATGGTCTTGATTATTTGTGTGGTTTATTTGATGTGGTAACTGGAACAAACTGTCAGCTGTTAGGCTGTTAGAGATTTTCCTGAGTTAGCTTCAGTCAGAATGGAGATAGTCCTTCACTTACAGTTTCTCCAGCTCCAGAGTACCTCCACTTCTGCAGATGCCATCTGGTAAAAGACACTGGCATGTTTGTGTACCTTTAGGAATTTCATGTTGCATGCTGCAAATGCTATTATTGGTCCGACTCACATGAGCCAGTGGGCCAATTTGAATGTCCTTTCTAAGACCAAAGACTTAACTGGCATGAATCTGCATTGGGATTGGCTGATTAATGGCAGTTAAGTTTTTGAGGGTTCAGGGTTTAGAGTTAAGGGAGATATAGTTATCTGACCAGTGTCACTATCTCTGGGCAGTGTTGAACAGAGAGGATAGGGTGCTCCACCGAGGAAATTGGGGTAACATTCCTTTCGTGTCTCTCCTCTCTTTTCCCTCCCTCCCTCCCTCTCATAGGAGCCATACTGGATCGTGCTCCACGACCGCATCGTGAGCGTAATTGGCAGCCCGGCACTCACCTCGGAGACGGAGTGGGTGGGCTATCCCTTCCAATTGTTGGACTTCACCGCCTGTCACCAGTCCTACTCGGAGATGTACTGCAGTTATGTTCTGGCACTTGCCCATGCCGTTTGGCATCACTCCAGCATCGGGCAGCTGTCCCTCATCCCCAAGTGAGTATGGGTCGCCCTCACCAGCCTCCTTCACCCACCCACTGCCCCACCTGTGTGTGTGTGTGTGTGTGTGTGTGTGTGTGTGTGTGTGTGTGTGTCTATTGGCAGGGGATGGATTGTAGAGGTGTCAGGGAATCAGTTTTCACTTCAACTTGCACCACCTTGAGACTTTGGTCGGTGTTTTTTTCCCTGATTTTATAGCCTTTTTTCCCGTTTTCTGGAAGACTGCCATATTTGGATTGACTGATCTCCCCCTGCTCCTGGGAGGCCTCTGATCCTAGCTGCTGTGCACCTAGTCGAGATACAGACCAGATGATGCAGATATGCTGTATGTGTCAGAGATGAATGTGCTTGGCTCTGTGATATGTACATGACCATTCTGGATGCTTCACATGCTTGGATGTGAGCCATGTTGGATGCTAACGACTAGCATTTGTCACTGTGATTTTGCCAGAACTGTTTCCACGCATATCGCAGATAAATGTCAAGCCAGATAGAAAAATGGACAGTCAAATAATCCAATAGATCAAATTCTAATTTGGTGTTAGAGAAGAATAGATGAATAGATGTGTGATCTATCCATCCGTCTAAACCCGAGCGTGACTACATGTAGACTTATCTTAAAGGTGGGCCTAGTTACCCATGGACAGGTGTAGTCAAAAATTCAAGGCGGGCAACTTGGTGGATCACTGCAGTCTTTAATCACGGCGCCGGAAACAAGTTACCCACACAAAACCTACACAAGGTGTGCCGAGTAACTATCCATCTTCTTGGAGACTAGGATTCCCTTTTATATCTCCTACAGTACACATTACATGTTGTAACACAAATGGCAGATCCCCTGCCCTTCCTTAGGAATTTGACTTCTTGCCCTTCTCTTGTTTTAACTTGTCTAGCTTCCATGTACACTTCTTCTAAATTCCTGGTGGAGATAGATTTCTCTCTGGTTTTCACCAGCACACTCTGTTACCCACATTCCTAACCATTTTTTGTTTGGTTGGTTGTCTTATCCCTTTAGAATAAGGTTTCACACATGGCATACATTTGTATCACATTGCTCTTCTCTTTTGCTGATATTAATTTCTAGGCCTCCATCTCTCAAATAGATCACTTCATTTCAGCTGCCATAGGAATCTCTGGCCATGAAATGCCATTTGAAGAGTCTGGTAAAGTAGTTCCTGTTTGTTGCCATACTTTTAAAATTAAGTCTCATCATTTTTTTTAGTGTTGTTGATTCAATTGGGTTTTTTTTTTTTGTTTTTATTTTTGGCTGGGCTGGATTTATTTGTTACACAAGACATGACAAACATTTGTTTGTCCCTGGACATTTCAGGGAAGACATGCTGAAGCTCGATTGTCCCTTGCTTTCTGAGGTTCTATTTCGTTTCTCCTGACCGCCAGAGGCGGTGCTTTCAGCACATGGATGTCCATCACACGAACGTGCAGGTCGAGTAATAATAACAACAAAGTCTCTTGTGACCTGGGTGACGTCACCTCGTGACCCCGTGACCAGCACAAAAGACCGGTGAACCCAGGAAATGATCCCTTTCATCTTCTCGCGTTTTGCAGGTTGCAAGTTTGCACGGAAGTTGGAATATTGGACTAGCGCCGAAAAAGTTTAGTTACCCTCAGAGTTGGGGCAGTGCATTCGCATCCCCCAAGAAACTGCATATTACTCGTTATAATTCTCATTTTCTTATTTCGGATTTTTTTCGTTTTGTAAGTGCTCCGTTTGTCTGAGTGTTCTTGCTCGGTGGAGCTATCTGACCTAGCCCTCCGAGGCAGTGTTCCTCGCTGCTGGAGATTGGCCTTGGCGCCCCCTTTCGCCCCAATTCATTGCTATGTCACAGATGTTCCACTGTTGCGTCAACTGCCTGGCCCCCCTCGAGCCGGAGGATGGCCACCGTGAGTGCCCCTTTTGTCTGGGGATTGAACACCTATGGCAGGGGTTAACTGACATGGCCTGTGCCGACTGCATGTGCCTGAGCGTGGCAACACGAACTGCCAGGCTCGCTCAGATAGGCCCTCAGCCAGACGCCCCCCAGGCCGCGAGGGGGCAGGAAGCGATGCCGGCCGCAGCGGCAGGGCCCAGCAAGCGCTGCGGGGTTACTGCATGCATTGTCTCTGAGGCGAAAAAGAAGCGACCAGGCAACTTGGCCCAGAAGGTCGATACAATCTCTGCTGAGCTGCTGGTGATGAAGACCCTGCTGGCCAATCTCCAGCCTCCGGCGCAGAGTGCACAGGGTGGCAGTGTCCTTGCGCACACCCCAACTCCCTGGCAGCCTGATTGGTCACCATCACCACCATCCCTGTCACCGGCCATCGAGGCCCGTGGCCTAGACGTTCTCTCCATCCAGGCTTCTGAGAGCCTGGTATGTGATGAGTCTGAGCCCCACGAGTCTGCCTCTCAGGCTGGCTCCCAGGCCACCAGCTGTAGCACAGCAGAGGCATCGGAGGCTAAGCGACCTTCCATCCAGCCGGCCTTGAAGGCAGCATTGGCCCGCCTGGGGTTGGACATGCCCCCAGGGGCCCAGCCTAGGCAGAGTGCCTTCTTCAGGGGCTCCATGCAGCCCCCCATGTTGACTGTGCCACCCTTGAGCCACCTCGAGGGGCTGCAGAGGTGCTGGGCTTCGAGGGTCAGGTGTACGAGTTCCGTATCCTGCCCTTTGGCATAGCGCTGGCACCCTGTGTGTTCACCAGATGTGTGGCAGCGGCATTGGCGCCACTTCAGGCGCGGGGCATACGTGCCTCGACGACTGGCTCATCTCCTCTCAGTCAGAAGCACAGGTTCACACCGATGTTGCAGCTGTGCCCACGCATGTTGCAGGGCTGGGGCTCAGGGTCAACCACAGGAAGAGCTCTCTTGTGCCCAGCCAGGAGACCATCTTCTTAGGCATGCAGTTAGATTCGCAGTCGTTGAGGGCAACCCCCTCCCAGGCCAGGATCCACAACATCCACCAGCTGATTGGCCACTTCAGACAGGGTAGGTCACTCACCCTGAGGACGTTTCAGCACCTGCTGGGCATGCTCACAGCAGCCTCCTCTCTGGTCCCGCTGGGCCTCCAGGACCGAGAAAGGGTCAGGCACTCTCCAGGCAATGGCTATCCAAGTTGATCGTGGAGGCCATACTACATGCCTACAGGCATAGTGGCTCCCCAGCTCCTCAGCCCATTCGGGCTCACTCTACACGGGGCGTGGCAGCCTCGTGGGTGTCACTGAAGGGCGTGCCCCTTTCAGACATATGCAGCGCGGCCTCCTGGGCGTCCAGCTGCACCTTCACCAGGTTTTACCGGGTTAATGTGGTTCCACATAATCCCGTGGCAACAGCGGTGCTTCCAGGCCCGTCGCAGCAGCAGTGAGAACGGTTGGGCACTCCTCATGACCTTGTTGGTATTAGTCAAACATGTGCTGAAAGCACCGCCCCTGGCGATCAGGAGAAACGAAATAGAACGAGGGTTATGTATATAACCACATTCTATGAGCTTCGGATGACCGCCAGAGCTTGGCAGTCACTCGGAGTGTACAAGAGAAGATTTGCCAAGAGATCATTTCCTGGGTTCACCGGTCTTTTGTGCCAGTCACGGGGTCACGGGGTGACGTCACCCAGGTCACAAGTGACTTTGTTGTTATTATTGCTCGACCTGCACGTTCGTGTGATGGACATCCATGTGCTGAAAGCACCGCCTCTGGCGGTTATCCGAAACTCATAGAACCGTGGTTATATACATAACCCTCGTTTTGTGTGCCCAATGTAGTGGCACACTACTCCTCCACTTAATAACAATTGCTGCCAGAGATTGTATAAAAATGTAAACAAATACAAAAATAAATGCCATTTTCTGCCAAAACTTTAATTAAGGACTCTGGTCAAGTAGTTCCTGTTTGTTGCCATAGTTTTAAAATGACGTCTCATCATTTTTTTTAGTGGTGCTTGATTGTATTTGGGGTTTTTTTTTTGCTTTTATTTTTGGCTGGGCTGGATTCATTTGTTACAAAAGACATGAGAAACATTCATTTGTCGCTGAACATTTTAGGGGAGACATGCTGAAGTGTGCTTCAAGTGTCCATTGCTTTCAGAGGTTTTGTGTGCCAAATGGGATGGCAGACTACTCCTCCACTTGATAACATTTGCTGCCTACGAATTCAAAAAGAGATGCAGACAATGCCATCATGACCTTGAATTGATGAGTCTGGTCAAGTAGATCTTGTTTGTTGCCATGCTTTTAAAACGAAGTCTCATCATTTTTAGGTAATGGTGCTTGATGGGATTTGGTTTTTTTTGGGCTGGATTCAGTTGTAATACAAGACATGCCGAATATTCATTTGTCTCTGAACATTTTAGGGGAGACATGCTGAGGGTCAAGTGTCCATTGGTTTCGGAGGTATTTTTGCTCAATGGGATGACTCCTCCATCTGATAACATGTGCATCCAGAGGCTGTATTAAAAAGTAAACAGATTCAAAAAGAAACCCATTCTCTGCCAGGATGTTTATTGTCTGGTCAGGTAGTTCTTGTTTGTTGTTAAAGCCTTCAGCAAGTCCATACATTTCTTGCACAGTCATCTTATTTTAAGTAGTGGTGCTTGAAGAGATTTTTTTTTTTGGCTGGACTGGATTGACTTGAGGAGCATTTATTTGTCCCTGACCATGTCATGTAATGCTGTATTGTGCCTTTCATCCCCTACATTGAAACATAGGTGGAACACAGGAGTGGGAAACGCCTAAACCTAAGCACTCTCTCCCTCTCTATGGCAGGCATCTACATACCTGGCTGCAACTCTTGCACTCTCTTGCTCCTCACCTAGAAGTATTCTCAGTAACTTGTTGTCTTCAGGAAAGAACTGGTTACTTATTTCTTTCCATTGTCTGCATTCACTTAGAAAGTGAAGTTCAGTTTCTGAGGTGCATTGGTTGCATTTTGTGCACAGCCTTTCTTCTTTAGTTAGTCAGGTCTGTCTATTTCTGCCCTTTTCTATAGCCTGACTATGGCTGCTTAGTCTGTATCTGGTCAGGGTTTTTCTGTGCGTAGTGTTAGTAACTGTGGAGAGGTAGTCTGCCACAGTGTACTTTCTGTTTAGGGCCAAATAGCATTAAAGTTTATTTTGAATTTGTGTTGTTTCAGTCCAATATGATATAGGTAGTTTTGTTTTCTGTGTTTATTACTTGATTGGGTCGAAATTGTTTAAGCAATGGTGGTGAGGTCCTGAGGCTGCTAGTTAGTTGTGTTAGTTGTGTTAGTCTGATCAATTATATTAGGCTTTGTGAGCCTCAAGACCAGCTGAATGAGGGGACTTGCATTTGTACTCATCTCTTGGCTTTTAAAGGCCTGGAAACAAAAGGATTTGGGGTTACTTGTTTTTAGGTGTTCGAAGAATTTCATGGCTCTTTTTTATGTTAATTAATAGTGGCTATTGTCCTAATTCAGCCCTGCATGCATTGTTTTGATGTATACTTCTGTATCTTGAGGATGTTTTTACAAAACCCAAATTGTTACAAATTTAAGAATGCATTCAGTGGTGAATACCTCTCAGGTGCCACCAGTGTTCTTAGAGAACTGAAGTAGGTGAGAGCCAACGTCCTCTGGGACTGCACCTGCTGTCTGTTAGCCTCCACTAACGCAAGAGAACCACACAGGTTATGCTCTCTCTCTCTCTCTCTCTCTCTCTCTCTCTCTCCCTCCATCTCTTCTGCTTCTCTCTTATTATTGTATAGTTATTATTTTCTTCTCCCTTCTCTCGCTTTTCTGTGTATCTAAAATACAATTTTAAGTTTTAAAAAATGTTCTTACAAAACTCTATACAGAGTTTCCACTGGGTGTTGCTGTAGACCGACTTCTGTAGTAGACAGCAAAACCTGTTCCCTGTTTTTGGTATACTGTTCCCTCTTTTTTCTAAGTGTGTTTTTGTATTTTTTTTTAAGGTCTTCATATTAATTAAGGCGTATAACAGTGTTGTTGGGATTTCTTTTTTGGGGTTTTTGGCTTGACAAACTATATATCATTGTCATGTTTATTCTTGTGATTTTTGTGCTTGTTTTGAGTTCGGAAGTGGTGACCAGGTAGTGAAATATGTTGTTTAGGTTTTCAACTGCTTGGTTTACACCCTCTTTATTATGTGTGTGTGAAGTCAGTAGAAATGTTTCAATTAGGGAATGTACTTTGCATTGGCACATTGCTTTTAAATACTCTTCATTGCTATTATCTGTAGGTTTTTCTGGTGTTATACAGCTTACTGGACCTTGTGTATTGGTTGCTCAATTCTGTCATTTTGAGGCACACTGTAATTTGGTTGTGACCTGACAGGGGTCTTAGTGGCTTGACCGTGAATGCTTGGAAGGTGAATGGATCTAGATGTGTAACTGTTGAGTAGCCCAGAGGTGAGCTATAGGTATATCCTCTCCTTGCATCCTACCATTGACCACATATAGACCAAGGCTTTTGCAGAGTTCTGAGTAATTTCTCATTTTTATTTTCTGATTTGTCAAAATTGTTGCATGCAATGTTCGTTATGTTTTGTGGGTAGTTGTGACCAAATATGTTTCTTTTATCTGAGTTATAATCAGTTAGGCCTCTTGTTCTGGCATTTAAATCTCTGCAGATCAACACTTTTTCCTGGGCCTGGAAGTGGTTAATCTGAGTGTGTAGAGTATCAAAGATTTCATCGTCATAATAAGGAGATTCAGAGGAAGGGATGTACGGTCCCCAGAGAAATATGTCATTTGTTGTCTGTGTAATTTTCTTGTCAATTTTTTACCAGATATTGGATTCTTCTTTCTTTATTGCAGAAATGTACTTTGCTATCTCTAGTTCAAGCCATATAATTATGCCCCCTGAATCTCTTCCGTGTGTGACGTTGGTGTATTTTCTGGAAGAAATAGCTATTTCCTCTCTCTCTCTCTGTCTCGGACTCCCTCTCTCTCTCTCGCGCGCGCTCTCAAACTCAAATTCAAGTTCAAACGAACTTTAATGGCAGATCTTGTAAACTCTCTGATGCTGTCGAGCTCTTACTCTTTCATACACACACACAGATTTGAAATATGGCGTGATGGACTCAGAAATATGGCGTGATGGACTGCGCTCTCCTCTCCCCTCCCCTCCTCTCCTCTCCTCTCCCCTCCCCTCCCCCTCCCCTCCTCTCCCCTCACCTCCTCTCCTCTCCTCTCCCCTCCCCTCCCCTCCTCTCCCCTCCCCTCCTCTCCTCTCCTCTCCCTTCCTCTCCCCTCCTCTCCCCTCCCCTCCCCTCCCCTCCTCTCCTCTCCCCTCCTCTCCCCTCCTCTCCCCTCCTCTCCTCTCCCCTCCTCTCCCCTCCTCTCCTCTCCTCTCCCCTCCCCTCCCCTCCTCTCCTCTCCTCTCCTCTCCTCTGCTGGTCTGTTCTGCTCCACTGCTCAGCTAGCTTTGTGTGTTGTTGTGATTGAAAGTCATCAGGAGTGTGTTTGGACCGGCCCTGCCTTGCCTGGTTGGCTGAGACACACCTGGCTTCAAGCCGCTACTTAGTCCTGGCCAAGTGTGTGAAGATTTGATGCCTGTTGTGTTTCTTCTTCTCCTGACTGCTCTTTTCCCGTCACCTTCTTTGCTTATCTTTCTTCCTGAATTTCTCTCTTTTCTGTCATCCCTGGCTGCTTGCCTGCTGCACTGCTCAGTTTGAAACGATTTAATGTTAACAAGTCACCATTCTGTTTCTCACACTCACTCTCTCTTGCTCTCTCTGTCTTTTTTTCTGTTTCTTCTCTGTCTTCCCACCCCTTCTCCCCCCATCTCTGTCTCAGGTTCCTGTCAGAGGTGCTGAAGCCCATAGTGAAGACTGAGTTCCAGCTGCTTTACGTTTATCACTTGGTCGGCCCCTTCCTGCAACGTTTCCAGCAGGAGAGGACGCGCTGCATGCTGGAGGTGATCATACACACACACCACACACACACCACACACACCACACACACCACACACACACACATCCGCGCGCACACACATCCGCGCGCACACAGACACACACACAGGCACTCACACACACAGGCACTCACACACACAGGCACTCACACAAACATGCACACACACACACATGCACACACACACATGCACGCGCACACACACACACACACACACATGCGCACACAGACACTCACACACACACACACACACACACACATACACTCACACACACTCAGACTGTCATACACCAACATAGGGATGCACCGATTGTGATTTTTTTGGCTGATACTGTTAGCAATGTTTAAAATAGGAATTTTGGCCAATAACAATCTCAGTAATGACATTTATTTGTTTGCTGACCTTGTTTTTGCTGTGTAGTAGATCCCTTAAATAGTGGCAGAGAAAAACAAATATTTATTATCAAAAAAATTAAAACAACTATTTAAAAGTGCAGATGAACATTGGCTACTGCCATCAGTAAAACGGCACCATCTGTATCCATAGCTACTCGTTAGCAAGGCTAATGTTGGGGTGATAAGGATGTGGGGCCTGATATACATGTGCACAATTCACTTGCTACATTTACTCTCATACAAACTTAAGAATGCATTCAGTGGTGAATACCTCTCAGGTGCCACCAGTGTTCTAATGGATGTTGACAAAATGTGTTTTTTGTTTTTCATGGTTATTTGTGGTGTCTGATGAAGACTGAATGCCAAACAAGCAGAGATACACACACGTACATTCGTTTAGCTAATTGTTGTTTCTAAAGGGTAATAACAGAACAGTAAATCTCTCTTCTCTCTTGACTGGGGCCCTTGTAGGAGGCTTGAGTTTAAAAGCTATTTGGTACACCTAATACATCTCCTTGCCAGCCTTCCCAGTGTTGATTGGGTGGACAGCCAACCAGGAGACAGACAGGAGAGATGGTCATTAGGGCAAGGGAAGTGCAGATGGGGTCTTTCCAGAACCATCCATTGCCAAGTGCTTGTCAGAGAAGAGCTTGGTGAGACGAGCAGGAGATTCTGCTCACGTGTAGTATTCATTCCCTCTTCTTCTCTCTACACTCCTCTTTTTTCATTCTCATTCTTTTTCTGATTCCTTTTCTCTCACTCTTGCTCTCTCTTGTGCTCTTGCTGGCTTCTGTCAGAGTCCCACACAGAGAGAGAGAGCGAGAGCCCCGCACACAGAGGACACTCTGCCCTGATTAAAGGGTTGTGCTAAGGGGCTGGTCTTTAGGGCACTGAAGTAGGTGAGAGCCAACGTCCACTGGGACTGCACCTGCTGTCTGTTAGCCTCCACTAATGCAAGAGAACCACACAGGTTATGCTCTCTTTCTCCCTCTCTCTCTCTTTTTTTTTTTTTCTCCCCTCCCCCCTTCTCTCCCCCACTGCTCCATCTCTCCTGATTCTCCCCAGTTAGTATTTTCTTCTCCCGTCTCTCACTTTTCTGTGTATCTGAAATACAATTTAATGTTTTCAATGTAAACATAAGGATAGTTTATATAATTATATAATTGTGTTTTTTCTCAACATGAATACAATTTCTGTATTTTTCAGGAATAAATACATGATTTTATATAGAGCACGTCAGAAACAAAGGAAATGTTGGAGAAAACAAAGTGCTTACAAACACTTATAGTTAATTTGCAGCCAGTTCAGTTGTTCATTCTCTCTGGGTCATCATGCCTTCCTCTTTCTTCCTGTCTGCTGTTTTTATTTTTCTTTCTTTTACACACTCTCTACCCGCTCATTGCACCCCGGTCATCCTCTTAGTACTGTCATCACAAATGCCCCCTCTGCTTCCTGCATGGCCCCCTTCTCTCTCAGGTTCTCAGCTCACTCTTTCACTCACTTTACTCTTCTCCCTCGCTCTTTTTTCTTCCTCTCCCTTTTCCATTAACACGAGAGCACGACTCTCTAGGCCACGGGTCAGCAACGATTTTCACTGGCCCTCCAGCTGATTCCATATTTTTTTTCCGAGCGCGTCTTTTTAACTTTTCAACTTAAAACGAAGTCAGATGACAGATCAATGCGAGCGAGGGGGAAAGGGGGTCTTAATAGTCTTAAGAAGGAGAATTACGTTTGTACCGAGTAGCGCTCTAGGCCTACTCCAGAAGCTGAAGACATGCAAGAGTGAACAGACCTACGTCTGTGAGTTTATGCCAATCCCTCAGAAAACCAGATCAGATACAATGTTGTCTTGCTACGTTATATTAACGCTGCCCAACTACCCGATGCCCTGACAATTTTAATAAGTATGTTATCAACTAAGATTCTGCAGGAGTTATTTCTGAGTATCAAATACTGCACATACACATAAAGATATGTTATGTACTGGAACATGGTGTGCCGACTCAAAACAGAACTTATGCCCACCATAAACATTATTAATTTTCCTACAAAATAAGGAGCCATAACCTTGTTATGTTGTGGAATTTTGTATGCTTAATGCCATAGTGGTCCGGGGGAGAAAACAAAACTTAGGAAAACACGAGTTAGTTAGGCCTATCCCATCTTACTTCTTGCAGAATTTCTCCACGCCACGCCACTGCAAGACACCTGATGTTAAGCAAAACGAAGAGAATACCAGAGACAGGATTTGCAATTTTGAATCTGCGCTGTCTTTGTTTTACGAAAACTTAAAAGGAAAAGTTGCATGACCCTCTTACTAGCTGTGACTTTAACTTTTACTTAACCTCCAGTCCGTCATTAAACTATTTGCTTCAGAACAAATAAACCAGTAATTCTAGTTATTTAACCAAACGGTATATTTTGTTTTGGCATAACTCAATGTAGCACGTTTACGCAAACTAAAAGACAATTAATTAAGATGATGGCGAGGCAGCTGCTGCAGCAGAGGTGGCGGTCACGGATGCTCCTGGAAAGAAACGCTTTGAGGCTTCTTACCGCAGGGTGTTTAACTAAACTGTAAGCCGGCCTCTGGCCCGACACCTAGTGGCGAGAAAAAAAATCTGGCCCGTGGCCTAAATTACTTGCTGACCCCTGCTCTAGGCATACAGTACATCTGGGGCCTCGGCTGAATCCAGAAAGTCCTCACTTATCACAAATCCCACTCACTGTTACACAATGTAAATCCACTCCTGGAGGATTGAGATTGAGGCTTTGGTGTGGAGAACCTTGCATAACCAGTGTTAACTAAGTGTTATTGCTAGAGGCTATCTGTACAACTACTTACCGATTACTTAATTATCAATACAGCGTGGAGATTAAGTAGTTCTTCCCAGTGACATGTCTTGATATTAATTGCAGCAGTTCATTGAATGTAATTAATTTCATTAACTGTGACCTCTTAAGTAAAGCTTAGATGCACACAAACATACTCAGACTGATTGATTGGCAGTGATTAGGATGGTTCAATAAATCTCATGATGACTTCATCCTCAGTGAAGAACGGCCACTTTCTGATTGAATTCCCAGCTCGAAGCTCAGAATTAATTTGCTGTAGAGTTCTCAGCAGGTCATTGTTTTTGTTGTCGTTACTTAACTTCGCCCGACTCGTTCCGACATCGCTTACTTTTGATTACCGCTCGCGCATTTCTGTAATTTGCATCTCGATCATGTCGATTAATTGTGATGGGTTAATTAGCTAGCAGGGCCGCTTGCACGTCAACCGTTCAACCATGACACTGGCTTTAGGAGCAGTGTCTAATAGGGAATAGTGTTCCCCTTAGCATATCCAAAGTATCATTTGAATCACAAGCCCCCTCCCCTGTTCTCGGTCAGACTTCACGACTAACGGCACAAGTTCTCCAGTGACCTGGCATCCTCTTGCCAGAGTCATCACGGACGTGGCTGTCGTACAGCGCAGCTTAGAGTGCTCTTGTTATTGATGTTATTGGTTCAGGCTGCTTGGTGAAAAGTGTCCGCGATGTTTATTTTATTTATTATTTATTATTTCTTTTTTGCATCTAAGAGATAGGCCATTGAGTTCCTAAATCACCTTAATGTTAGAGAGCAGTTCCTGTTTGTTCATATGAAGAATATAAGAATACTAAAGAGTTTGTAATGAAACACCCACTCTTGTATTTTGCTACTCTGGTTTAATAGCTTCATCTCCAGTGGAGTTGTTTTTTGTAAACACTTAATTAGGGATGTCTGTGTCTCTGGATGTCATGCTCTTCTTTGAGAAAGAAATGAGCTTATTACATTCAGATTGTTCCTCAGATAGGAAATCAGGGTAGTCAGAGACAAATTGATAAGCTCTCCACATACAAAAGGACAGTGGGCAGTGTTCCATTTCCTGTGTGTGTGCATGTGCGTGCGTGTGCATGTGTGCAAGCATATTCTTAGACAGAACGTTAATTAAGCAGCCTACAGCATCATTGGTCCCTGTCAGATACCATTCTTTAGCATTGAGAGACTTGAAGTCTGGCTCTCCACTGTCAAAGAACAACTCTGAGTTTTTCCCCAGTCTTATTCACCATTCACCAAGTCGTTTTGGATAAAAGCGTCTGCTAAATGCATAAATGTAAATGTTAATGTAAACACTTGGAGCTATTGATTTGTCTTTTGGCTCTCACCAGGGAACTATAGAAAACTCTATCACACACACACACACACACACACACACACACACACACAGAGACAGAAAATAACTAAAAGGGAAGTGTATTTAAAATGTCATGGTTCACTTTTTCTTCTTCTTTGGCGACCCAGATTGGCGTGGCGTTCTACGAGATGCTCCAAGCGGTGGACCAACACTGCAATCACCTGTCCTACATGGACCCTATCTGCGACTTCCTCTACCACATAAAGTACATGTTCACCGGTGACAGCGTCAAAGACCAGGCAAGGAGAAAGGCATTGTTTGTTTGTTGTTTTGCAGCTATTTTTTGTCAAGTGACTCAAGGAGACTCATGAGTGGTGGTCTTTTTGTTTCACCTCCTTTCGGTCCTTCAGCAACTGAGTCTTTTCTGTCTTTGATTGACCGAGTGCCTGGCTTGCTCTTTTGTGATTCAAATGGGTTTCTCCTGCCAAGCCTGCCAAAGTGTTTACGTGTGAATTAGGATCATTACCTGAAGTTACTGCCTTCCTCTCTCACTGTGATTGATTTATAGACAAAAGGAACGTTGACATTTTGTTTTTTGTCAGCCTCTCTCTCTCTCTCTCTCTCTCTCTTGTGTTTCCCAGACACACTAAGTGTTGTTCAAATAGCCATAGTGCCAGTATACATCTTCCTCTGTCTCCTAGTTCCTCTTGTATTGTCTGCCCCTTTCTCTTCTCTCTTCATTCTCTCACTACTAAACCAGTGAAGGCCAGTAAAGTATAGCTCTGTTCTTTCTTTAGAGTTCTTTACCTTTTTCTTTCTCCTCATCCTTCTCTCTCTCTCTCTCTATTTTGGATGACTCTGTGGTGTGTTTTAGTATCTCTTCTCCAGCTTCCTTTTTTTATTTATTTCTCTCTGTCTCCTCCCTTCTTTTTTGTCCTCCTCATCCTCCATCCACACGGTGGTGTTTGGGGAATGGCTGTGGTGTGTGATGTTATCTCGGTAAGTAAGTCAAGGATCTAAGCCCTGTTCCCGTTTCTTCCCAGGTGGAGAAGATCATCTGCAACCTGCGGCCAGCCATGAAGCTCCGCCTGCGCTTCATCACCCACATCAGCAAGATGGAGCCGGCTGCCTCCGTCGCCGCTAACGCTAATACTAACGCTAACGCCCCGCAGCCCAGCACTGGCTCCTCACCAGCCCCGCAAAGCAACCCGGGGCCCTCAAATGTCCCGCTTTCAGTGGCCCAGTGACTGGGAGGCCTCTACTAAGACACAGAGTAGTAGAGTATGAGCTAGGAGAAGGGCAGAGGGTCCTTCCGGAGCCTTCCAAGAAGAACGGATTGATATGTGGAACGGTCGAATGAATGGAAAATGTTTGTGTATTGGCTTTGAAAAGTTGCAAAGCCAAAAGAAACAGTGTGATCAATTCTGCCTTGATGCACAAGGTCTTTGGGTTTGCTATTATGCTTAACATCCTGAGGTGTCTGTCACATCAGTGTGGACAGTAAACTGTAGTTGAAGGACAATATGTGTGAGAAGTTTCTCATGTCACTCTTTTTGGTTAAGTATTTCTGTATATGAATATGGTTTTCTATTTTTGATGCACTTGGCTATGTTTTGACGTAACCTGTACCTTTCTCCAAGACTGACAAGCCACATGCCTCAAGTGTTTTTTAGTTTAATTATTATTGAAGCTGATGCTGTATTTGCCAATTTTGCAGTTGTCTCACCAAACAGCAAATGCTAAATAAACATTTTTAGTCATCGTCATTGTCTGAAATATTTTAAAAATAATAATTATCCTCAATGTTCATTTTAGTTTATATTTTACCAGAGAACAGACATCTCATGGTCTCCCCACAGATGTAGACATGTGGTGTTTTCAGACGCAGTGCCCTCGAAATGTTCCTTTCTGTGTCAATGCCACCATCCATCTCCTGCAGTGAAAGACACCCACTTGCCAAGTAGCCAAGGCTCTGCCTGAGCTATACGCATTCTTTGGGTTGTCTTGTTGCCGCTACTAAATGAATGCAAATGATCATTGATTAGGGGAGATTGAATGGGCTCACTGTCTCTCAGTTGCCCCTCAGACTTGGTGGAAAAGGAAGCTACATGCTGCTAATGTTAATTAGGCCTGGAGGGAACTGCTCTCTGCTATTTCACCGCTTTCACTGCTCGCTGCTTGCCCGTGTAGTGGAAGATGAGTTGCGTATAATGGTGTTGCTCGTTTTATAAACTCTGGCTTTGGCCATAAAGGGTTTTGTGATCCTCCAATGTTTATTCAGTTGGGACAAGCACGCTCTGTTGGTGCCTGTAGGAGTCCCTGTCTGGCTTTGCTCTTTGTTCTGGCTTTGCTCTTTGTTTTTTTTTTATGTTGTTAATTTAGGATTCATTAGCCTTCCATTTTCTCCCAATCAGTTGCTCATTAGAGGTTATGAATAGACTGTGGCGGCCAGTGTCCACCGTCTCTAAATGAAAACGCCAGTTTGCAGTGAGGCTTAGTGCTCTGTCGTCTTATCTCAGACGAGAAAATTCACCGCAGCCTGTAATTGTGTCTGTGCCGCTCTGGTTAAAAGTGTTGTGTGACTCACTTAAAAAAATAGTCTCCTTTCAGAGACCTCAAGGGTGTTTCATCTTCCAGTCCTGTTTTTACCCTTCAGGTATTCCTCAAAAAGACTGACTTTCAAAAATTACTTCTAAAGGGTCTTGTAATGGTAATCTTCACAACCTCCTGGACTCGTATGCAAGTCCTCTATAAATATGCACATCAGAAAGGCCAGTAGGGTGTAATGCTCATATATACTGGGCTTTGGGCCCAGTGACCCAGATAATGTATTCGTCTCTTGGTTGAATAGATCTGCCTCTTCACTCCTGGTTAATTCTAGCCAAGGACATAAGACATAAATCTATTACACAACTGTCAGTGGCCTGGAGGGAGGCATGTTGAGGTTAAACTGCAATAATTGCATTTCCATGCTATTATAGACATTCGGACCACCTGCTCAAATTGAGAAGCTCCTTGTTTGGAGGAAAATTAATGGTCTCAAAAGGTGGTAGTGGATATATGAAGTGATGAATCTGCCCTTCAAGTGTGGGTTATGATGTGTCTGACAGAACAGAAGATAAAAGCTTAAAAGCAATTTTTTCTTCAATCCAGAGTTTCTTTTAAAGGCTTTCAGAGCTCTTTAAGATTAAAGTGGATAAAGAGTCTGAAGTTATTTAAAGTAAAAAAACAAAACAAAAAGAAATACGAATAAAGCCTGAGAGGCCATCAGGCTAGACTTTTTTTTTCTCTCGAATTGGTAGGAGCAAGAGAAGCCCAACTCCCAGGGAACTTCCTCTGTGCTTAGCAATTATTTTTCCAGTCTCTGAACTCTGATTGCAATTAGCATAACGCAAATTAAGAAATATAGCTTATTTTGGAAATCCTGTCACACTGTAAATGATTTGTGGAGAGAGATGAACATTAATGCATGCATGTTATTATAATAAAAAAAGGTAAAAAAAAACCCCATTGAAAATGAATCGTGAAGAACTGTAAAAAAAAAAAAAAAAAAACTGGGACACAGTCTTTGGATTCAAGCCGCTAGCATCTATTTGTTCAAATATAGCTGTGAGCAATTGCCCTCACTCCTCCACCCCCATTTCCTTTTCTCTCTCATTATTTTCTGGTTGGCAGTAGTTGGCACGTATCTGCAGTGAGTGAGCATCAACACAGTGGAGCCAGACTTGAATGTTGATTGGCTGGAGGAGGTTAGCCTACTCATGTGCTTTTCCTCCGGTCCCTGGCCACAGCAAGTGACTCCCTGCTGATCCTCCTGCTTTACCGGCTTTGCAGCTTGGGGCAAATATAGCGACTCGACAGCAAATCAATGCTAGGTTTGCTGAATTAAATGGGAGTTTAATGAACTGGGGCTGCCCCAGTGCCTTCAAAAGTTTATTTATAAAGCACTCGCTTTAGCAATGTTTGTTTAGCAAGACCTCACATTGTAAATGTTATTTCAACACTGGCACTGACACTGACATGGACATATTTCATGAGTCGTAATGGAGGGTACGGATACCACTAGGCTAATGAAGAATCTAACTGATTGAATCCTTATGGTAGGTGCATCATCTGTATTAGTCCCTATAGGCCACATCTCAATACAGCAAATGTGAATGTTTTGCCAACATGCTATTTATATCCTCTCAGGCCCTGGAGCCTCATTACTGCAGCTCATTGCACATGTCGTGTTGAGTCGACTCTCATTGTGTTTGATTCTCATTGAGTCTGATTTGGTTTTAGTCATCATTGCTTTAATTACTTGCGTGAGGCACAGGTTTCAGGGTTCTGTCTTGTTTGTTGTTCACTGCTGATGACACATACAGTAACCTGATGCACCAAACTCTGTCACATGGTTTCACTTTGGGCAAAGTGTCCGGAACCTGCTTCAACTAATCGCTACTGCTTGGTCATGACGTAGGATATGTTACGCGTTGGAATGCACCGTTTGAGTTCAGAGTCATTGCTTTCAGCCTTCCCTCTGTTCGCTGATTGGCCTTGAGATCCCTGACGCAGTGGTGAAGCTGAATGAGAAACTAAGCAGAAGCTCCAGGTGGCGCTAGCCTGGCTAAATGACACATAGAACATAGTGTGAAATACAAACTAGTCACGTTACAATACAAACATTAAATATATATATATATGAAATTAAATGAACTAGGAAAAAACAATACATGAATAATTGCAGAGATATGACAGAAAGTATGTGTATTGGGGAGTTTTATGGAATTTCATTTCCCTGACTGGAAGTGATCACCACAGCATGTAAACCTCAAATAAATATATACATTATCAGAATGTTTGCATTCCTCATCAGCAGCCAGACTGTAGGTGTCAGGTCCCAACCTGAGGCCCTGAGTTTGGATGGTCAACACGCTTCCGACATTGTCTCCGTCCAGACCTGACAACCGTGGTTGCTATGGTCACCGCTTTGACCTTGATGACAAGTGTGGACAGGCAAAGCTCTGACCGCTTACCCCCCGGGGCGAAACCAGAGGCACAGCCACACCCAAGGTCCAGCTTAAAACCAGAACAGATTTGCTCACAAACACTTGTTCGATTGGATCCGATAATCTGTCAATCAGACTGCTTGTCTGGCCAGCCTTTAAAGGCAGAAGACATTTTCTTTAAGAAGACATTTCCCCTAGAAATCTTACAGCATATCCATGATTACATAACAACCATTCAAACAACCAGTTTGTTTGTTATTGGACTGTGGTTTGATGGAGTGACATATCCAGAGCTAATGACTGCAGATGTTTGAAGTTGTCTTTTTGTCAGGGTGGATGAAAAGGATAGAAGAGAAGATAATGTTTTCCTAAGGACTGACACCATAAGTACTCAAGCTGATTCATGCGTGGCCCTTCTCATCATCACTGTGAAGGAAGCAGCTCAGTTGCCTCAGGGAGCTGATTGTTGGGATGTGATAAATTGCTCTCTTTCACCATTCATTTGTTTTGTTATGTTTTCTGGCTTTTAAATAAGGGACACCTCCTGTATCGGGTATGCTCATCATGGAAAATGAAGTCGATCTCTCCCGTCCATACTCAAGTCTTCTGCAGAACCGCCCTTATTGTGCATGAAGAAGAGAAGGAGCATCGCCTTGGGCATCGACTTTGCCTCTATCCCCATGAAGTGTCATCGGTTATCTAATTGAAAGTAATCACTTGTTTAAACCAATGCAAGACCCCCCCACACACCAACCTCACTGGATCCACAACCTTTAGCCCCTACCCCAACCCCCCGCCCCCCTTCCACACACACACACAAACACTGAAGGGATGTAAAGGACCATTACAGACCCCTTTGAGAACCTTACTTCCAGACCCTGAGTCACATACACAGTATATAGCAGAATTACATCAATGCGTAATGGATGTGTGTGTCGGCTGGGCAGGAGAGGTTCTGAGTGCACTGGGCACAATGGTCTCTGCTTGTACATCAACTTCATCATGGGGTTTTCACTGTCTCTACTAAGCTATAGAGTTCCACTGTGGCACTTGAAAGGACATCACACACATACACATGGTCATCACACACGACCAACGTCACTGTCAGTGTGCAATGTGTGTGTGTGTGTGTGTGTGTGTGTGCATATCTCAGATGAGGTTACACTTACTCACCTCAGCGTGAGGTGACCTTCAGCAAGACATGCTATCACACTAAAGTCTCAACAAATTCTCTCCTCTTGTGAGCGACTTATTCATAATGACTTATATTTCCATTTAAATGGGGCCTATACCTCCATTAGCGACCGCACAGGCTTATTAGTGAATTATTCAACTAGGCAATAACACTAGTTCTGTTCTGAGCCACAAGTTATGCTGCCATTTGTGAAACATATCCTAAGAAGGAAATTCTAATCACAGAACTGTTTCCTCGTCACATTTGTTAGGCTACTTATGTCAGTGTCCATGCCCTAGCACTATTTGGGATCTACCGTAATTAAGCAGATTGGCTGTCTAAAAGGGCAATGTGACTGAAGAAAGGTTCTCACTGACTTCTCTCTGTAAGTTAAATGTGCTATGGCGACTCTTCAGAAGGGCAGGGCTCATTGTCTGTCGCCTATTTTTGGATCCTATTTGTGGGTTTTGGAATGGTGGTCTGTGTTACCTGGCAACGTGCATGACGACTGTGCTCAGCAAACTCGGGGTCTCTCTTTTTTATTCTTCTCTCTGTCACTTTATTTCTCTCACTCTTTCTTTCTTTCTTTCTTTTTCCTTCTCTCTGCCAGAATGACTTTTGCCTCTTGTCACAACCTGTGCCAAATGAAATGGAAACAGGCATAATTTAATCAGTGGAATGTCTAAACAGCATTCCCCTTGACTGAAGAATACACCACCTGATGTGAAAACACACACACCCCATGCCCCCACAACACCCTAAAACACACACACACACACACACACACAGGGGGTGAGGCTCATGACTATTAGTCAGACTCCATGTAACCCTGCTGTTTATTCATTAGGACACACACGTTTTTTTTGAGGAAACAGGCAGCATGCATGCTAGCACAGGACCCCACAGTTAATGACTCTCTTATCCTCTCTCTCCTCTCTCCTGACCTGTCCTGTCCGACTAAGAGAACATCCTTCCTGTTGAGAGCACAAGGGGGTTGGAGGTGGAAATGGAAACACCACCCACCCACCCCCCTTTATTTCTTTGCATTGTTTCTTCTAAGACTCTATGGCATGGGGGATTCTGATGATCATGTGATCTGACAGGAGTGCACAGTGTCCTCACTGGCACAGAGACGTCATCATCACACACGCAGTGGCACAGCCATACCTGACCTCAGTCACCTCACCCCTCAGCGCTGGGAGAGTCCTTCTCTTTATACTCAGATGGATGACTTGTTTCTGTGTCTTCCCGACTGTGTTTCTCTCTCCTCTATTCCTTGTCCTTGTTTAAAGCCTGGAACCCCCCCCCCCCCCTTCACACACACACACACACACATACACACACACACACACATACACAAACACATGCTCACACCTCCCAATCCTTCTTACTCACGATTCATGATGTTATATATTTCAGAGCCCAGACAGGGTTTCCATGGCAACTGGGTGCATCTGGGAGGATTAATGTCTACCTGGTGTTTGCCCGTGTGTCACACCTCTATCCGGACGGTTAGCCAAGTGTTGCACCACAGGCCGAACACACAGCTTGTTAAAGGTGACACATTTCATTTCTCACTGCCACTGAGGTAAACCATAACATCCACACCCTTGGGACAGAGAGAGAGAGAGAGAGAAAGAGAGAGAGAGAGAGAGAGAGAAAGAGAGTCAGTTTGTGTGTGTATACATGTGTACAAGGGAGTAGCACCTTCAGTTCCTTTTTTCATAGAAGATCCCATTTGCTCAGTAAATGTATCATATTGTTGAACTACTATACTATATAAAACTATACAAATACTTGTAAATGTAACCAAACTCATCTCTAGTACTTGGATCAGAAACTATACATGTATTTGTGTTAGTATACTGTTTAGGTTGGAGTTCTCACTCCTCTGTGAGTGTGTACACCAGTTAATTAGCAGTATCAGCTCTGCTCTCAGTGATAAAGGTTTATGTGGTCCTTGATCTATCAAATTCACCAGAGCCTGTAGCTGAGTTCAGTTAATGAAGGAGAGGCCAGTGTTTTTGAGAAGAATTCAGACACACTTGGACCTGGGTTCTGGCATCTAACTACCCAAGGCTTGGCAGGTTATTGCATCAGAGAATATCTCAGTCAGTGCCAAATTCTTTTATGAATATTTATATGAATTCTGTACGTGAATCCTGTAAAAAATTAGTCGCTTAAGTGTGACATCAATGTTTAAGGCCCCATAAAGGGGCTTGAAATGTATTGCTAAGTGTTCTGCACACAGGTGCCCAATCAAATGCAATGACACTTGTGTCTTTATCCTAGTTACATTTTTAACTGTACACATTGTAAGGAAACAGGACGTCTTCTCAAGTCAGTAATTCCGTCTTTATTCTGAGAAAAAGTAGTAACACAGCATACAAAGATACTATGGGAACACTGGCGTCGGAGTGAACAATGTTCAACTGAGGTCCCCTACCCTATATACCATGGAGTCATCAATAGCTAACAATGAGGTGGCTAATTACAAACATCCTTTGGTGATCTTGTCTGGCTTCAGGTGTGACAGGGTGGTGATTAGGTGATCACCTCCTTCCTGTAGACATGCTAATTCACTACCGGTAGTCGTCTAGCCATGATGGTCCGAGTTGAGTCACCTTTGTTACCCCCATTCTGACATTAATGGCTGTTATCCGTCTTCCCCTATCCAGGTTCAGACACACAGCTAATCTCATTTGGAGTTGATCTTGAATACACAAACACTGTTGGATTGGGGTCTCTTTGTCGCAGGTCAGACTTGGGGAAGTGATTGAAACTTACAGTCCAACCAGATTCTCGTCTCATCAGACCTCCAAATCAAATTAATTCCTTCAGCATTCACATGCACTTGATAACCAATGGATTTTATTGAGCTTCGCTAACAAACATAGGACTACATTTGGCTGCTGTAGCAGTTTGATGCTAGTATGCAGGGTTGTACTGAAAACAACAGAACAACAATAGAACCCATGGGGTCGATGGAACTAATACAATGTTCCAAGTGGCGTGTGCTGCACTCAGGTTGGCCCTTACTCTCAGGACTCCAAATCAGCACCTGCCACCACAAGCATTTTAAAATTAGTTCATTTTGAGCCCTGGTTAGTGTAATATAAATAAAACCAAATGAAACCAAATCAAATTAAATTAAAGCATTTTTTTTAGACTGTTGGGAAAATCTACAGTAATATTACGGTAAATCAACATGAACTGAAAGTCACTGAAAGGACATCATCTGTGTGTGGCTCTGATGATTAGAATGACTTTGAAATGGGCCCTACAGGTGAGAGGAGTCCTCCAGACAAGAAACCTCTATCATATTAATCATCTGTTTTGAGAAAGCAGGGAATTAAATATGCTCCAATCAGTGAAGAGTGCATTTTGAGGATATTTGAACACAATTAGGACAATTAGGACCATCTAATGCATGAAGCATTGCAATACTAAGTACGTTTGAGATTAATTCAGTTCAGTGCCGTAATTGTACTCGTATTTGTAATGGTTGTTGTCGGATTGCTTCCCCCATCTTTCTTGGAATTGTCTATAGTGTAGTGTCTCAACCCCACACTATAACACTGGCTATCCCTACGGTAGACTGGTTTAATCTGGCAGACGGGCTGTGTAGCATGCAAAGTGCTGCTGTCAAATGTCCAATAAAGCACTCACTGGCCAATCCAATACTGGCCAATGTAATATAATTAATAAAGTGTATCATAAACATGCAATATAAACATGTCTAATATAATTAATAAAGTGTATTATAAACACACAATATAACTATATCTAATATAATTAATAAAGTGTGTTATAAACACGTGATATGGAGAAGCTATGAGGAGAAGACTTAAGATCACCGCTGAAGGATTTGCACTAAGAATGAAGCATCCCTTCCCATGTGTTGTCAGATGAAATAAACTACATAACATAGGGTACATAATTAGACCATGTGTTTCTCTTCCAAGTTAGATGACTTGTTAGGGAAGCAGGATTGCTGGCACTTTGCTAAAGTCCCTGAGGCCTGAATTTCATTTTGCTCAAAGTGAAGCTATTATTTGGTGCACCTCACTCGTGTTTTTCAGCCAGCAAGTCAAACAAGCAGTGCCTCAGTACATCTCTGAAGACAAATACAGGTTAATTTATCTTTATGACTTTTACTTTTCTGTTTGATTCAATTCCATTACAACTTATCTCAGCAATCCATAGAGGCTTAGTATACATTTAGATTTACACTTAGATTTAGCTCCAGACAAATCAAGAGTTGCACATAGTCACATAAATGTAAGCACTTTCATTTACCCCTTAGTGTAACCGTATCAGAGATCTTGAAAAGATTATATTGATCCAGGTGTTAACTGGATGCAACCAAAAGCTTAAAGAAAAACACAAACACAGGTCCTAGATTTTGCCCCCTATTTTCCATGAGTGCATATAGACTGGAGATTCTGGGAGATCAAAGAGAGGCAGAGAGAGAGAGAAAGAGAGAAAGAGAAGGAGAGAGAAAAAGAAAGAAAGAGAGAGGGAGCCAAACATGAGAAAACTTGAGGAAAGCAGCCTGTTCCACGTTGGGTTGTTGGGTTTAGCCATTAAATCACTGGCTTCTCTGCTCTTCCTGCAGGGGAACTACATCAGGGAGATCTTGAGGGGGTTTCAGCAAGCCAGCCAGCTCTGCACCCATTTTCTCCAGGGCTATAATTTGCTCACCAAGTGGACAATACTGCTCTCATTGCCTCTTTCCACTCTCTCATCACCCATGCCCCAATCTCAGTATTTCCTCAAATGCACAGGCTTCCTCACAAAGCTTCAGTCTCAGCAGTAATGTGTGTCTCGGTAATGTTGAAGTGAGCAGGCCATGGGTGTGGATTGTAATTGGTTATCTGTGGCGCAGGTGGACAAAACTGTGTTTTTGCCTGGAGCTCCATGTGAGCCAGGACTGTCACTGTTTATCTGCAGGTGTAGCTGTTGTTAGATTGAGCTGTCATCACGGATTGCCATGACGCCAGCACGTCAGCACGAATAGCAGGACAGTAGCTCTGAACAGGGATGCATTTTCGTGGTGGGGGAGGGGGATAGTTCACTAGACTTCCACAAATACACACAGCACATATTAGAATGCAGACAAGAAGACAGGCGAAGACAGAAATTATAGGTGCACTAATGACTTTGTGGGCATGATATGATATGAGTGGGAACTCTAGATGATGGATGAAGAGTGGGAGTGCTGGGGGCGCTGCTACAGCTGCCTGCTGCTCAGAGTTCATTAAGCAATGGCAAATTGGTGTTATTGCACCAAGAGGTCAAGTAAGAGGTCGCATTTGCATTTCCACGGTACGTGGCACGCATTCTCAGAGATCCCTTGCCATAAGTGAGCGAGCAAACTCACAGGCTAATTGTAGTGGTTAACTGTATTTATTCATTCATGTTTTTAGTGGGTATGTGGTGCAGTTCACCCAAACTAATCCATGTATTTTTCACTGTATGCAAGAACTGAGAATGTCAAATAAAATCAATCAATCAATCATTCAGGAGAGGCATCTCTTGCATTCATCTCTACTTTTTCCCAACTGCAAGAAAATCAACCATCTGGGCCTGAGCAGGAGATCCAAGGCTATGGCTGGATGAGAGCAGCCTTGAGGGGAGACACAGATGGATAAGCACATATCATTACAGACGCCAGAAGTGGCTGGCATACTCACCTGGAAATAAAATGTAATTGAATTAAATTTAATTCAAATGTAATTTCCTCTAAACACTTGAACAGATTATCATCATGTGATTTTTGAATTATGTCTGAGATAAAACCTTCCCTATCTCACCCCTCACTTCCTTTAACACTAACAGTCGTGTAACAGCAAGATGGGAGAAAAAAAGAGCTTAAACAGCTCCTCGCTGACTGTTTTTTACATGATCTCCTGACTATCCTTGATGTTGTGCTGTTGTGTATCTCTATGTTCATGTTGTTGGAAGAAGAACCTTTAAACACCCCTTCCTTTTCCGTCCCATTTCACCTCCTTTAACAGTCTGGGCTCAAGTGACTGCTCTTGAGTCAACACCTCCCATGGCTCATGAGGAATGCAGGCTTGGCACTTGATCAAGCCGAGACTTTGACCTCGCCTGAGAACTGATAGTGCATTCGCACTGCATGTGCTGCCCAGAGGGTGACCACTGTGTTGACAAGAGTGTGAACGTGCTTGCGAAAGGTGACATGGCTTTGACCTCTGTTTCAGTCTGCTGAGATTGCTGTCTTTGCCTTGGGGAATGACTGATGATGTAATCCTTTGTATGTCTCCAGTTTTGCACCAATGAGGCCCAACCAGTTCAAAGGACCCTTTCAAAGACTAATAGATTTAAAGTAAATCTACAATGGGGGTCAAATTGTCTGCTTTTGGAATGGTCATTCCCCATCTAACCACCATATTGTACAGGCTTAGTTCACAATGGCAATGGCTTTTTTTTTTCTGTCTCTCGGACACAAAAGCAAGCTTTCTCCCACAGAGAGGACCACAGATCATATAAATGGAGGCAGACCGACAGACACTTCAAAACAAATCTGTTGAACTTCACCAGATCAGACCTCAGTCTTGGCCTCTCTGATCACTATGACTGATAAGCTAACCAACCAAGTTGTCTGGCTGCTTTTGATTTAAGCAGCACTGGCTGCACTCTTCAGAGTGGAAGATCAGGGAGAAACTGCTATGAACAACAGTATTGGGGCACGGCTGCATTTTATTTCCGCATGGTCTCTGAGGTCTTTGAAATGACTTGTCCATTAGACAAGATGGAGTGTGCGAGCATGTCCGTGTGCGTGTGTGTTAATGCATCCATATGCTGGATCCTGGGGATCTGTGGATTGATGAGAAACTGTGTGCCTATCTGTAAGTCCACTGAAAGAGTGATGGTAATGGACAGTCTGTCCTTACTTTAAATAAAAAGGGAATAGGCGTGCTCTACCATGGTCCGAGGACATTGTCACAGGTTGGAAAATATCAGCTTAGCTTAGCTTAGCTTAGCTTAGTTTTTAGAAAAAAAAGCAACAGCTATATACCCACAATACTTTGTCTAAAATATTGACTAATAAACAACCACACCAAATAATACTGTCCTTCCTCAACGAGCTAAATGACTTTTATGCTCGCTTTGACAAGGACAACAAGGATAAGACTGCCATCACCCTCCCCTCTGACGACCACCATACTCTCACACTCACTCTCACAGATGTTCACAACGCACTGAGCCACATCAATGCCCGTAAGGCCGCTGGACCTGACGGCATTCCTGGACGCGTGCTGAGAGCCTGTGCTGGGCAGCTTGCAGGGGTCTTCACAGACATCTTCAACAGGTCCCTGGCCCAGGCAGCAGTACCAGCATGCTTCAAGACCACCTCGATAGTGCCAGTGCCGAAACACTCATCACCAACGTGTTTGAACGATTACCGCCCTGTAGCACTCACACCCATAGTGATGAAGTGCTTTGAACGACTGGTCCTGGCACACCTCAAGAAATGCTTGCCGCCCACACTGGACCCTCTCCAATTTGCCTACAGAAGCAATAGAAGCACAGAAGATGCCATATCCACAGCGCTTCATTGTGTGCTCTCACACTTGGACAGTAAGAATGCATATGCAAGAATGCTGTTTGTTGACTTCAGCTCAGCATTCAACACAGTCATCCCCTCCAAGCTTATCGCCAAACTCGTCGACCTTGGAATCAGCAACCCCATCTGCAACTGGATCATGGACTTCCTGACCAACAGACCCCAGTTTGTTACGTCAGGCCAGAACCGGTCCACCACCCTGTCACTGAGCACCGGTGCACCACAAGGCTGTGTGCTATCCCCATTCCTCTACTCCCTTTTCACCCATGACTGCAGGCCTGCGTATGGATCCAACTCCATCATCAAGTTTGCAGATGACACCACGGTGATTGGACTCATCAGTAACAACGATCAGTCTGACTACAGGGAAGAGGTGAAGCACCTGGCTGCATGGTGTGCTGACAACAACCTGCTCTTGAACACCAGCAAGACCAAGGAACTCATTGTGGACTTCAGGAAAGAGAAGGGAAACACCCACGACCCCATCCACATCAATGGTATGGCTGTGGAACGTGTCTCCAGCTTCAAATTCTTGGGGACCCACATCTCTGAGGACCTGTCCTGGTCAACCAACACCTCAAGTCTGGTCAAGAAGGCCCACCAGCGCCTCTACTTCCTAAGGACACTAAAGAAAAACCACCTGTCCACTGGCATCCTGAGCAATTTCTACCGCTGTGCGATCGAGAGCATCCTGACTAACTGTGTGACAGTTTGGTATGGGAATTGCTCTGTCGCTGGTCGCAAGGCTCTGCAGCGAGTGGTGAAAACTGCTCAGAGAATCACAGGGACTCCACTTCTTGCCATTGAGGATGTCCATAGGAAAAGATGTCTGCGACGGGCACGCAGCATTCTGAAGGACACCTCTCATCCTGCCAACAAATTGTTTCAACTCCTCCCCTCCAGAAGGCGCTACAGGAGCCTACAGACTAAAATCACCAGGTTCAGGAACAGCTTCTTCCCCACTGCTGTCACACTACTGAACTCTGCCCCCCACTGAACCTCACACTTTGCTGCCATAGCTATGCTGCTATAGCCCTTGGACTGCACATCTGTACATCTGTATATACTTAATACATCTGTACATCTGTATATACTTAATACATCTGTACATAACTGTCTCTATAGCACATCTGTATATACTTAATACATCTGTATATAACTATCTCTATAGCACATCTGTATATTGCCCTTACATTGAATCTCTATAGCACATCTGTATATTACCCTACTATCTCTTCACCTAACATGTATATTGCTCTTCTGACTATTTATTATTACTACTCTTATCTGTATATAATCTGCTCTTTACTGCTGTACATACTGCATACTGTATATACTGCACTTGCTGCTCTTTGCACTTCTGATTAGATGCCAAACTGCATTTCGTTACCTGTATTTATACATGTGTAATGACAATAAAGTTGAATCTAATCTAATCTAATCTAATACCATAATATTTAATAATTAATAATTACCTTTTTCCTTGACAATTTCCCAGCAGTAATTATCTCACTAAGTGTATTTTTTTTTCCTTTTAGAATGTTGCCATGGAGACATTCAGGGAGCGTAATGTGGCTTTAGCACAGCTGGCAGTTCTCTCGGCTTGATCAGCTAGCAGACTTAGCAATTAGTTAAAATCTCCATCTATTCATTTCCCATGCTGACACTGATCCCTAAAACAGCTGTCACAGTTGAGAGAAGGGAAGCCTGGTCGCTGACACTGCTGTTGAACCTACGTCACCTCGGGCAACTGGTTTCTCAACATGAAAGATAAGGCTATCTGAATCTTATCAAACATTTCCTCTGTGGTTTTGGCTTTGGTGGCTGTGAGTAAAGCTTGCAAACAGGTGAAAGGTGAAGAAGACTGCATACAGAAACTTACTGAGAGAGCGTTTGCTAAACCAACCATAGGCCTACTGCAAACAGTGTCTCTAAGAGAGCTAAGAGAGCGGAATTTACATTACTCCACTGCATCTTCTGGCTTCAGGCATACTGGGTACCAGGGGTTTATTTTTCTCTGATCTGAAGACTATCATATGGTGTCACAAGATGTAGTAATTGATGGCTGAAGGGCACTGTTCTTTTACACAGGGAAAGTTGTTGCGTGACCTCAGTCCTTTATTTCAATGGGAGAAAGGTATTTTGTAAAAACAGATCAACCAGGAGGAGTGGAATGTGGAAAGGTATTTACATGCGCACATACACACACACACACACACACACACACACACACACACACAGTGAGATGTAAGGCTCTGACTGACCATTCAACATGGTTACAATAACCTCTTTCCCTCGCAGGGAGTGAATAAGTCTGTGCAAGTGTGATATAAACACAGTACATAGTGTCTCTCAAAGCACCCAAAGCACATTGCAGTGGAAGAGGGACCTCAGAAAAGACCTGCCACAAGGGCTGTGTGTATCTATATTTAATATCCTGTTGCTTGCCATCCCTCGGAATAGAGTATTCTGTCATGGTGTCTTTACTGTAAAGTCAGCACCTACATGTCTGTAAAATAGAAAAGAGTATTTCATACTGAACATTGAATTAAAATGTCCTGTTATGCGACTAAACGGAATGATTCATTCATTTAACTGTGAACTGCACAAATTAATGGCACTGCAATATCCAGACTTAATAAAGGTTATTTAATCAAGCCAATGAAAATTAAAAACTGGTTTGAATTCCCTTAGTGCTCACTTGCATGAAACCAAATGGCAATAGCTTGCTCTGACAGACAGTCAAAAGTATGATTAAGCACTATTATCTTAATTCAGCCATAAGTGGTTGCTTTGTTCCTGTTTATGTGGCACGCAATCTCTGTGCATGGTGATGTGAAAGAATGCAAGTGGTGGAAGAGTAAGTGACAGTCGAGTTTTTGATTTTCATTAACTGGAATAAATTGAAGCACCCATGTTTGGTTGTTGCAGTGCAATTAATTTGGTTACTTCATAGTTAAATGGATGTTTGCATCATTCTGTTTGCTCACATATAGCATGATATGTTAATTCCATGGGCTGTATGAAGTATTACTCATTTTTAGAGAGTAGGTTACAGATGCCATGACAGAATTCTCTGTTCAGAGAGATGACGAGCAATGTGGCATTAAATATGAATGCACACAGACCTTGTGGCAGGCTTTTTCTGTACACATTCGTCACAAAATACAAATGGCATGAATATTGATGCTTAGCCTTGTTTTCCTTGGCCCATGAACAGGCACAAAACCGTAAAGAGCTGGTGAGCAAATGTGAAAGATCATTTAAATATTTACACAATCTCGCTCCAAAGATGACCTGTGTTTCAGGAAAACATGACGGCTGTTTTAATTATAATCAAGGACAAGAGAGCATAGAAGGTACAAAACAAACAATTCTCTGTTCTTGACTCTGGATAGATCATTATCCAAAGTTCAGGTCCTCAGGTTATAACATTTTTTGAAAAAGGACCTAAAAACAGAAAACAATCTGCTTCAGCTGCTGCAACCTGGGTTATTGATTCAACTTACAGGGGAACACATATTAGTCATTCAGCTAAACTCTACAATATGGTTTATCTGTGCTGTGGGTCCAGTTAGGATAAGTCTTCTTAATGCAATCAGAGGAATCTAAGCTAAAGGCTTAACGGATCTTTGCTGAGCAGATATCTAATATGCACTGGCCTTAGTCTAGCCTGCTCTTGCAACCAGAGAAAATGTCTTAAAGCACAGGACACAAAGGTGATGTCAGCAGATCAACAGCATAAGGACCATGGATGTTTTATCTATAATAACCACAGTCTAAAGAATCAAAGGTCTTCCACTTGTAATTCACAGGCTCACACATTATCAACTTCCTTGTTCTTCCATTGCTTTTGTGAAGGAATTTCTCACCACTCGTGTCAGAGCTCCCCCCCAAAATGCATTGAGTAACATGTTTTGTCAAAGTGCCACCAGCATATCAAATATGTTGACCATGTCCAGGTGGAGGGCTGTTGAGCTTAGAGCAGCACTTCTATGGGCTTTTTGTGCAGACTGTCCCTGCAGGCCCTTTTCAACCATTTGTGCCATCTGTCCATCAACAAGCAGAATCTTGCACTGGTGCCTTGTCAGTGCAGAAACAGAGAGCCACAAAGAGCCATTAACACAGATGAATTAGCATTCATTTGTTTTCAACTAATTTTTAGCCTTCATAATAAGGCCACATTAGCATGAGTGGAGAGGTGTTGTTTGCTGATGAGAGAGAGAGAGGACATGAATGTCAGACTCTTGAGAGAACTCTGGCTTGTCCTGCTAGCGACGTAAAAGTCAAAGAGTTTCCGCCAACTCCTCCCACACGTGTCTTCTAATCACACTTAGCTAGTCGCCTCTGGTAGGCGAATGTGGCTGTCCAGCCAAGCAGATCAAACATGAATACTCTACTGTGCAACACCACAGTGCTATTTCAAGATGTTGAAATTAGAACAGCATTAGAAATGTGTTTGGTATGTCTGGATATGAAACTAGGCCTGTGTGTGAGATCTGAAATTAAATGTTTTTATAAGTAATGCACAGTGCTTGCACACTTATCATCATCTCACATTTTCATTATAAAGAACTCATTCTCTGGGCTAATTGTGACCTCTTCCCAGCATTGTTTGAATCAAATTGAATAACCCTGTGGCACATCTGCTCGAGTGCACAAGTAATACATTTAAAGGAGAAATCCATTGTGAATCCATAGCCCTGTTGTTTGAGGTCACCAGGCGCTATTGGTGGGAAAATGTGAATATTTGATGCAACATAGGCCAAATATTGAACCGGCAGCTAACACTAACTGAATGTGGCGTTGATTGAATCACACCAGATTTCTCCTTTAAAGGGGACTTGGATGTCTATTGATGACTATTTGCTTGGTCTACAAGGTGACACTGCTGGGTACCTCTTGGACAAAAGCTCTCAGCTGAATCAATTAATGCAAAAAAAACTTGTCAGACCGTAGCACAAAAGAGAGAAGGCTGTTGAAACCAGTCCCAGTGCTTACATGCCCCTCTACAGTGTATAGGTAGCGTGCAGCAGTGAACAGAGTGTTTACATTTCCATTTATGCATTTAGCAGACGCTTTTATCCAAAACGACTACATTTGTCAACTAACAATTACATCAGGGCCAGTCTCCCCTAGAGTAATTTAGGGTTAAGTGCCCTGCTCAATGGCACAGTGGTGGAAGCTGAGATTCAAACCTACAATTTCAAGACTACTAGCAGGCTAGCCAGGTTCCTTAACCGCACCACCAAATCTTCACCACCACCAGTGTTGACTGTATGATCTAACACTGAATTGCTCTAATAAAGAAAATGGTCTGCATTATATAGGCTGGACTAGCTTGCTTAAAAGGGACAATATGTGTGCTTCAGAATATGACATTGAGGCAAATGACACTCTGAAGGTCATTTGGGTCAGATGTCATCCTGGGCAATTGTTTAGCAGACTTGCTGCCCCGCAGGGAGCCTCCAATTCTGGTTTGCCATTGATCGGAGTTGAGTGCGCAGCTGAGTGATCCTCGGTGCGATAAGACCACAGGAAGTCCTCAGGGGACATCTTCCTCCACAGACTTCCAGCTTCAGAGGACCGCGTGCCACTTTGTTTGCTCTCTCTCTCCTTCTCTGCACTACTTTCTCTATCCTTCTCTTTTCTCGCTTTCCCCTCTGCCTTATATCTCAGCAGATGGTGCCCTCTCAGAGCTGGAACCACTCTTGGAGGGTCAGCTCAAAAACAGAGAAGAGGGGAAAGGAGGGTGTGAAGAGAGATAAAAGATGAAGATTTAGATTTGGGCAGTCGTGTGCAAACCGCTCTAGGGAATAGCAACAGCAGTCAACATCCCGTTTGTGAGCTCACTTGCATGAGCTCACTTCAAAGACCTTTTTGAAAGAGAATGTCTCCTTGTACCTGTTTTCCTCAAATAATGTTTTAATGCAGTCTGAGAGGGGATCAATGTGGACATGAGCACTTGACAGAAAATGGCACATTCCCTTTGAAGTCAGTCTGTTTAATGCATCTTCTCATAACAAAATAGAAATACGAATCAGCCAGTCACTTTAAAGTCACACTTATTTGTAGTACAAACTGAATTTGAATAAGGCAAGTGCAGTGTCACCCTAATGCAAGCATTTGGGCGAACATCATTTAAAGTTGACCCTGGGGGAGCTCAATTCTATTTTCATTTTCATTAAAACCCTCATAGAAGAAAATGGACAGGAGCAGGAAAGGAAAAAAAAAATCACATCCTACTTTTATTGGGTTGGACAGTTCAACATGGCTGAACATATCAATGACACTCTGGACATCTGGCAGAGCTTCGGTTTAAAAGAAAATAATTATCACATCTTACTGGCTGTGCAAACAAATGAATATGACATGAAAGATTATAACAATAATAATAGTAAAGCGTGTGTTTGTTTTTGTAAGGTTTTGGTGAAGGATATCCTCTGTAATATGAAGTAAAGTAGAAAGCAGTGAAACCATGCCTCTGAGTGCAAGGTAATGACACAACATCCATGTTCTAATTGTAAAGTTAAGGCCACTTGAAGTGGTAGCTAAGGTCGTTCTTTGACCTGACAAAATGCAGAAATAACATTAAAACTTCAACTTCAACTTCAACTGTGTTTGTGCTTATTTTGCACCTAATAATAGGCTTTAAAGACATAATTTAAAATGATTTAATGCAAAATAATTTTAAATAAAGTAAAATATATGGGATCATCCAGACCAGTTAGCAGTATTCTCCTTACTCGCTGACAGTGTGCTGTGTGTCATATATGTGTATATATGTATGTATGTGTGCGTGTGTGGATGCGTGTGTGAGAGCGTGTGTGTGTGTATGTGTCTTATGTTTTCTTGCACAGCATATTAACAGTCCATTTCCTGTAAATGATTACAGCTGCAATAGCAATACTTCATTGGCTGAGTAGGCCATTGTTCTTCACGGTGTGCCGTCCTTCACTCTGTCTAACAAGAATCAATGAATGGTCAAGGCAATGCCTGTGTCCTCGGCTCTCCGCACAGCTCCTGCATTATTTGAGCTCGCACCGATGACTGAGCCAGGAGCTCACGAATGTTCCCCAGTCTACGCTGGACTGAATCTCTCTGACAGTCCAGTGCCTTTTTGACAGAGCTCATCTCCCACCCTGCACCAAACATGAACAATGAGACAAAACCAAAATAAGACGAAATGAAACTAAACTAAACTAAACAAAACAAGAACCAAAAAACAGACATTACGAACAACACTGGCTGGCCTTTTGAACTCAAAACATAATGGTTGTCAATCCTCTTAGCTTCACACAACTCCCCCATCCCCCACCATGTCTCAGTCCCTGCCTACACCCTGTTTGATGTGTTCTTTCTTTTTTCTGTGGAGTATTAAAGCATCCTCACCCACAATAACGGACACTGCTAGGACTACAACGCCACTGTTTTTCAAGTTTCAGCAAACACATAGCACTGACTGGACAATGTGTAAACATCGTTCACAGCATGTTTTCAACTGCATAGTCCATGATTATAACGACACAAATTCATAAGACGTCATTTCAATGGTCTTTGTTTCAGACAAGGTTTCGGAGAAGCTGGCTTTTTTTTTGTTATTGTTCCTGTTTTGTTCTGTAGTGATATCTTAAGGTTTAGTTGAGACGTGTGATTGTCTTTGCACTGATCTGCCGATGTCAGCCCGTGACGGGCCAGCCTGTTCTTTGCGATTCTCTGGTCTAGACCGCGAAATGCGAAAAGAGAAGCAGGTGTAGTGTATGGCTGACTGTGTCTGTTCGTTGTCTCCACCAAGTGCTCAAGAACCCAGGGGCCTCTGTGGGTGTGCAATGGTTCAGTTCTACTAGGAACCTCAGCACATAAGCTTAAAGTCTTTCACTCAGGGACCCCAAGATACATAGAAACAAATACATACATACACACACACACAAACATATTGTCAAGAACAGAAGAAAAGAGGTCTCTTAAAATAGTTGAGAAAAAATTATTTGTGTTTGTGTACACTTAGAGGATGCAACATGGTGCTGTAAGAGTAAAGACAGTAAGAGATGGTGGGCTGTGCTGAGTTGCTTGGCGGGGGTCATAATTCAGACAAAAAAAAAAACAACAACAGAAAATCAAGACAAAAACAAATAAAAGGCTGATTGAATCTTCTCAAGTCCTCATCACTGGACATCCAAAACTACACAACACTCCAAAACATAAAAAAACACACTGCAGGGAAAAACAAACAAACAAAAAGCTCCTTCATTTCTCAAGAAAGATCATTCTCTTCCTCTTCTCTCTCTTCACATAGTCCCTTCTGCCCAAGCAAAGGGCTACAGTGCCCTGCCTTGGGTGTAGGGTGTTGCAGAGGCTGGACCCCATACTTGGTTAAGCTTGAGCGGCAGGGAGGAGGGGTGAGCAGGGGTCAGTTGGCTGGTTGGATGGACTCATTTGCTGGCTTTGGAGTTGAGGGTGTCAGCTGGGAGTTGGGTCACCATTGGGCACTCGCCTTTGGACTGGCGGCGCCGTTGCTCTGCTGTGTCTCCTCCATGTACTGTTGCACAGCCCGCAGCACCACGTCCTCCACCAGGCGTTTGCTCAGGCTCACCAGCTCCTCATCGTCCGGCTCTGGATGCTTCTTTGCACCTGAAGACACACACCAGCATGCCGTGCAATCACGCACATACAAACACACACACACAAACAAACATAACACCAAACAAGAGGGAAATAGAGGGCATATGTCACTCCCACTGTTTGGAAAAAGGCAGAAAATATTTTTAAACCAAGCTACTGAAAACAAAACCAGTTAACTAAGGCTCGGCTGAGCAGAGTCCAGCTTTTTGACTTTGAACCAAAAGTTTGGTTGAGTTATTACAGTTTCTCATAGTAACAAATGTTGGGTTGTACATGGCATCAAACTGCTTGCATTGTCAAGAAAAGAAATATTAAGATGGCTTAATTAAAAATTTTTGGGCTTGGACAAAGGGGGGGTGGCACTCATTGTTACACACTGGGACAGGACTGTGTTAATAGTGCTACTTCTGTTGGTGGCGTGTCAGTTAAGGTGCCCATGTTTGTCAGCTTTACAACAGTAGATTCAGTGGAGGTGGGGGATCAAAGGGGGACAGTGCCACGTGTTAGGAGTAAGTAGGTGGATAAGGAGATAGATGGATGGGGGTGGGGGTGGGGGCCTCGTAGCCTACAAGAAAGAGACACGTACTTGTCCGTGAGGCTCGATGAGCTCTCTGTGTAAGATCTGCAAGACAAACAATATCCATTTAGCACAGCATTGTACTACTTCCAAAACACTTGTCATTTATCGCCAGAATTTGTCTTTTTTTTTCATGTCATGTCATCATTGTCTCGATCACTGTTATTTTTTCAGATCCACAATGCAATCAGATTAGATGCCGCTGAAGGGACGGTATTACAAAATCAGACAGCTTAAATCTCATTCTTGATTAGAGTCTTCATTCAGCATGCCATTATCAGATTGCTTTTCATTGGTTATAGATACATGGATGTCATTTGAAGCCAGATGGTTCTGTAGCATTTTAATGGGGTGAGTCGGTTACGATTGGAAACATCATCATTCAGGTCTGTTGCCTGCAGCGAACTGTTCATTCAGTTTCATTAGCTCTGCAGCACACACAGCAGCCCACATCACTTAAGATGGGCTATTTAGTGGTTAAGCTCCCATTCAAATATCACTTAGGATCTGTGAGTGATCATTAACAAAAAGCTTGACTTGGAACATGTGAAAACAATCAATTCAAATAAGAGGGTTTTTCCTTTCAGTGGGTCTACTGAATGAAGCCATTTTTTTTTCCAATTTCTCAGCTTGCTGTCTGGCAACACATAATTTCAAGTGGCCTAAACAGCTTCACAAAATGGAACAGAACACATTGATTACAGAGACAGCTGGGGCGTGTACTACTAAACAAGGTTACTAGTTAACCCGGGTAGCTTTGGAAGTTACCACTGATCTCTAAAAGAACCCTCCATTGAGCAACAGTTGTTTCTGAAGTGACATGTTGTTTTTAGATCAGCAGTTACTCCAGAGGTTACCCAGTTTAACAAGTAACCTGGCTTGTAGTATACCCACCTGACCCCTCAGTTTATCTGAATGCTCAGGGTTCTGATACCACACACAGCAGACCATTTCTCCCAAGGATGCAGTGGCTGAACTCACACCTCTTGCATTTGCCCTTCTGTTTAGCAATCTTATGCCGCAAATGACATAGCAAAGTTTAGTCAAATATCAGAAGTGAAAACAATATTCTCCACATTCTGCCAAGACTTGGAGCGTTGCATGCACGCTGCATGTTCTCCAGAATCACCACATGACACACCGAAAACAGGAAGACAAGCAAGAATGACTGTGATATACAGTGGCAGCAAACTGGAATGAGCCAATGACAAACTGAGTTGCATGTGGAATTTTGACCAGAGCTGCCGGTTGCCTAAAGCAGAAGGCCAAGCAGGCATTAGTGCTCACTTAGGCTTCATGACACACACATGCTCACTCTGGGTACCCTGGTTAAGCCAGGCTATGAACTGTGCCCCCATTCAATCCAATACTTTCAACATCTTACAGAAATGTTATCCTTGCAATGCAAAGCCGCATAGTGAACGTTTGAAAGTATCTTAGTGATAATGCTGTCAAATAAATTCCACGCTAGCTCTAGAAGATCTTAAATTGTGTGCAACCTATGATGATTCAACAGATAAAGTACTCTCTCTAAATATGACACACCTCACAGTTGAATGATAATTAGCCTTCAAATTGACCCAAACACTGAATAACGCTGGCACTAATTACACATCCACTGATTTCTCTCGCTAATTATGCATCCTCTACATAAGATTAGTTTGCATATTTTTTCAGACAATTTCTTATTGATTAGGCATTTAAAGCTCAAGTGTCTACATCAATTTTTTTTCATTTATCATGTCTACACAGGCGTGATTGACAAGTAAGAAGAGGCACAGGTGCAGACTAGCTCATTTTGGTGTCGATGTGCTTGTTTACTTCTTGGAGACTGGCAGAGAAAAACAAACAGTACTGACATTCTCTGATCCCACATCATCTTTTGCCATGCCTTTATTCTGTTCAATTAGAACATGGGAGCAGGATCAGGACAGTGACTTGCATTCATCTGAAAAAGTGCAATAGATTTCTAAGGCTTTTTACAACATAAAAGACTTCATAGTCTTTAGTTGGGAGAGGGAAGGTCATGGTGCATTATGGCACTATTCAAAGCTTGGTGGTGTGGAGGTGTCTTTTGGCAACCGAAGGGTTGCAGGTTTGAGCCCCACTCTGCCTGACCCCAACGAAGAATCCTTGAGCAAGATACTGAACTCCCAATTGATCCCTGTGCTTCTAGGAGTAGAAAAGTGCTATATATATATATATATATATATATATATATATGCATTCCACAGCTCAGCAGGTAATACAACATGTCCCAAATGTGTTATTTCAAAGCCAGTTCACATATTTTGTGTCTGAAATGTTTTGTGCCACGTGTTGAGGGATGAAACAAAAGTTAAATCATGCACATCACATTTATTTTGGGTGCAGGATCAGAACATTTAATAGCTCAAAGAAAAGAGAGCCCCCATTCAAATTGGTTTGTTTGGGTAACCTTTCGATTTGTTTCATGTGTGATCCATTAGATAGCCATTTTGGGTTAGATCAGATAGTTGCCATCAAGCAGTTTACTTTTCTGCCTCAACCTGGTTTCCAAAGCAGGGGTAACGCAACGTTTTAGCAATGTTGCTGGTAACATATACTAAATGTTATTCTGCAATATTTAGCTTGTTGCCTTCCCCATTTCTAAGCATGCTCTGAGAAATCCAGTTTTCTCAATGCAGCCAAGGAGTGGGACCGGGATTTATACACCCAGCTGCCTTCCTCTGGCTAATCAAGCCAGGGCGCCTGAGTCACCAGCTAGTCTAATTCCCTTACAAGCACAGCATCTCAGCAAGCCACCGGGATGTCCTGAATTGGAACGTTGGGAATGGTGGCATTTCCTGAGGAAACGCGGAGGCAGCGGCCACGTCGCAGGGAGGCGCCCATCCTTAGTGCGCCTCGTCCTCACAACTGGGGTCAGACGAGGACAGTGGGCCAGCAAAAGGGTGGGGAGACAAGGGGTGGTGTGTGTGTGTGTATATGTGTGTGTGTGTATGTGTGTGTGTGTGTGTGTGTGAGTGAGAGAGAGAGGGGGGGAGGTGGGGGCATGCAGGCAGAGCTGCGCATCGCTAACAGTGCTACACTACACTACACCGCACCTTCCACGAGGCTGATACTTGCAACATGCGCAGTCCTCAGTCCCCAGCTGGCGTCCTGCATGTTACATTGCCCTGAACACATAACACTAGGCACACACACATGGGAGCGATGGCCCCTCGAGGGAGTGGAACTGTAAGAAAAGGGGGTCAGGAAAGCACGTGGGCGGGCAGCACTGGGCTGTTAAATGCCGCCTTCGCATGCTGATGTTTTCAAAGACTCCCGCAGGGATGGACTGCAGTCAGCTTGGTATGCAAGCTGCATATCTCTGCTCACAAATATTGAGAAAGTCTATTGAATGGCACATCCAACTCTGCAAGATCAAGTAGGGTCAAGGGTCAAGCTCAAACTAACAAGACTGATGTTCCACTGCTGTGAAATCAGTCCTTAAAATAACTGTGACACTGTGACTGCAAATCCGTGAACTGCAATGAATTGTGAACTTACAATGGCAGTGTTTGCAATGGCAACTCTTCAGTATTCAGCCGTAAAAAAACAAACAAAAAAAACACAACCACTGCAAATTATTCAGTCATTCAAACATAAGCTTTGATGTAACCTTCTCTGTCTATCAAGTGGTGCTTGTTCACTACAGCTGGAGAAAGAGTCTACTCCAGTCCATGAGCAAACAACAAAAAACCAGGGAGTGTTTGACTAGCAGCTCCTTATAAACAAAAAAAACAACCTTGACAACAAATCTACACCCACACCTCACATTCCCTGTCCACAGAGAGAAAGAAGGAGAGAGAAAGACAAACACAAAGGCAGACAAACAGACAGATAGAAGAGCTGAGGGACAGTGTGGAGAGAGGAGAGGCCAAAGATGGACCAAAGAAAGAGGTGTGCCACTCCCATAGTAACCCATTAAATGCAAAGGAGACAGTGAGACACAGGGCACAAGCAGACAGTGAGAAGCCAGAGAAAATACTGAAAGAGGGATAGAGTCAAGTGAGCGAGTCAGTGAGAGAGTGTGTGTGAGAGAGAGAAAGAGAGAGAGAGGGAGAAGAGAGAGAAAGAGAGAGAGAGGAGGGTCTGTCAGTGTAGCTAGTTGCTGGTGAGAGAGAGAGAGTGGGAGGGAGAAGAGAGAGAGAGAGAGAAGAAGAAGAAGAGAGTGAGGGAAAAGAGAGAGAAAGAGAGAGAGAGAGGAAGGTCTGTGAGTGAAGCTACAAGCTGGAGAGAGTGAGAGAGGGAGGAAGGTCTGTGAGAGTAGCTAGTTGCTAGTGAGAGAGAGAGAGAAAGGAAGGTCTGTGAGATTAGCTAGTTGCTGGTGAGGTACAGATTCAGTGCAGCTGCATACTTGAGTACTCCAAGGCTGCCAATGAATTCTACCTCTCACTGCCATCGCCACAGGGTGCTATCAGTGGCCCAACACTGCTCCAGCACCAAAAGCATACTGCTACAACCCCACAATCTCTGACAACACAGCACCACTTTCAGTCTCTCTCTCACACACACACGCACAAAATGCTTAGTGTCCAGCTGTGCTCACACACTCTATGTGCAAGATCTAAGTGACAAGTGAGACCTCGATGTGTGGCCTCCATTCCACCACTGTTCCCAACCCCCTCCTGTTCCTACACCGGTCCACCTCTGCTTCTACTTTCAGTGTGCATGCACACGCACACACGTCTCACTCCTTCCTCTGACCCATACTCCCTCTCTCTCTCTCTCTCTCTCTCACTGCCACATCCCCTCATCCCCACTCACTGGACAGAAGTAGGGCATTCTTTGTGTGTGTGTGTGTTTGTGTGTGTGTGTGTGTGTGTGTGTGTGTGTGTGTGTGTGTGTGAGCGCGCGCGCGTGTGCGCGCAAGTGCGCCTGAGTGTGTGCAAATCTGAGAGTGCCTGCAGTCAGTCTTCTTCTGTCTGGTACACACACACACGGATTTATGCTGGGCTAACGCAGCCAGCACAATGCTCTCCACTCACATGGATACCAGCCTCAATCTCTAAGCCTAGCAACAGAAGCGAACGAGGTTGCTGCTCACAACAAAAGCATTCCCGTCCAACACAGGAACAGAGCAAAGGGACTCTTTAAACGCCACACAAGCTTGTGTGTGTGTGTGTGTGTGTGTGTGTGTGTGTGTGTGTGTGTGTGTGTGGAAGTAAGTCAAGGAGCAGGTAGATGGCAGCATTCAAAACGTGTAGCCTCTCTCCTCACTGCACTGCCTATTGTGTGTGGTTGAGAGTGCATAGAAAACGGGGGGAAAAGGAGGGAGAGAGAGAGAACGAGAGAGAGCAAATGAGAGAAAAATAGAGGGAGTGATTGAAACACACATTCACAAACAAAGCCACACACACGTACAGACAGACAGACAGACAGAGAGGGGCTTCTCCCAACCCTGGCACTTTGACAAAGACCAACTCTGCACGCCAGAGCACAATGGTGACAGAGTCCAATCCTCACGCACGAGTCTAAAGCTTCACGTGTCTACTTTTTTTTTTTTACAGCTGATTGTAAACAGAATACACACATACTTGCTCTCTCTCTCTCATGCACACACTCAATCATAATCACACACCCTGTAAGACCAACCCTATAAAGATAAGAACAGATTTTCTGAACCTTTCCTTTACACGCACGATGAAACGCACCTCCGTCTCACTCTCACTCCCAACACGCAGCATTAAGACACAACAGCAATCCTCTTCTGTAAGCCAATCGTGGTAAAAGGCAAGTGGGGATTTGGAGAATGTGGGGCAGAGTCCCAGTAAGCCCCTCCACCCCACCCAACCCCCTCCCCAGACCACCCTGCACAAGCGGCAACAGCGGCAGCAATACTAGCAACAGTGGCGGACTTACTGAGCTTCTCCTCGGCACGGGAGAAGGGAAAGCAGCATAGCTGCCCCATGGCCACTCCACTCTCCTCTCCTCTCCTCCGCTGGCTTCTCTCTCTTTCCCTCTTTCTCTTTGAATTAATCGCTTTTGCCCTCGTTTATCTCTCTTCTTCTCCTTCTTCTGATCTTCCTCTGCCACGTCCTCCTGTGTGTGTGTATCTCCAGCGGCTGAGCGAGTGAGGAGGCTGAAACAGGCAGCCAGTCGATGGAGTGAGCGAGAGAGGGAGGGGGGAGTGAATGGGTCTTGCTCAGTCTGCTCCGAGAGCGTGTGTCTGTGTGTGTGTCTGTGTGTGTCTTTCAATGGGGAGGAACGGGGGGGTTTAACACCCTAGGGGTGTTTAAAAGCTCCACCCACCCCCCAATCCTTGCTCACTGCCTTGAATAATTGCTATGGAATGGCGGGCAGATGACAGCCGCTGTGTGTGTGTGTGTGTGTGTGTGTGTGTTTACACTGCCTATGCACTCGTTGCACCGTGAGCAGTCAACCAATGCCCTGTCAGCAAGACTCAGCGCATGCAGGCTGAATCTGTTCACCCTATAGATCTTCTTTTCCAACCAGAAGAGATTTCTCCTAATACAGCTCCAATATGACAGCCAGGACAGTTTACTAGGAGATCCGTAGGGAAGAGGAAAAACATAAACTACATAAAACTTGGGGTATTCCCTGAGAGAGTGCGCATGCACACGCACACACACACGCACACACACACACACACGCACACTCGCACACACACACGCACACCTTTGTCCTGGCACTACGCATTCATATCCTTGGTCACTGTGGGTTCTGAATGGTCTCCCATGAGAGTGAAGCACCAGTTGGAATAAAATGCCATCTCGGCAATGATAAAAATGTAATAGCTAAATGGTTTTAATTCAGCCATTGGTAAATGGTAAATGGTTTAATTCAGCCACTTTGGTGCCGGAGAGGAACTCACGTCAGCTCTACCCAACATGAGAGTCTCTCCTCATCATGCTGGGCTTCAAATGTACCTCCCTAGATTGCTGAAGTGATCATTCTCCATGGTTTAAATCATCAATCTTTCCGCCCTTTCACATTAAAGGACAAAAAAATGTTGCATGCAATGATCCATTTCAGACCTGACAAATAAAACTGTGGCGGCAATGAGATCCATTAAGGCACGGTGTCTCGGAGCACAGCTGATTTAACCAGTTTACCTCAGTTAAACACACGGTCAGTGAGGCCCTGTAAGATCCCTGCCTCTAACAAGAGTGACGTTATGGCAATACAGTGCTCAGAAACCCTTCCAAAAGGACATTATTAGATTATATACACAGCATCTGCGTTAGGAAAAATTAAAAGCCATTGTCTTTGGCTTTTTGTTTTTTTTCCTGGTCTATTATGCATTTAATAAATAAATAAATAAGTATTTAAGGGGAATGAGAGGCGTTTATGTATTCAATAAGTATTTTTACATTTACATTTATGCATTTAGCAGACGCTTTTATCCAAAGCGACTTACATTTTGTCAACTATCAATTGTTCAGGGTCAGTCTCCCCTAGAGCAACATAGGGTTAAGTGCCTTGCTCAAGGGCACAACGGTGGCAGCAGGAATTTGAACCCACAGTTTTTAAGGCTACTTGCACACTAGCCAGGTTCCTTAACCGCTACGCTACCACCGCCCTCAGTATTTAAGGGGAATGAGAGGCATCGATGTATTCAATAAGTATTTAAGGGGAATTAGAGGCGTTTATGTATTTGATAAGTATTTAAGGGGAATGAGAGGCGTTTATGTGTTCAATAAGTATTTAAGGGGAATAAGGGGAAAGAGAGGCATCACACGCATGTTTTTTAGGATTAAATGCATGTAGCTATCATTTTTGCCCACCAGTGGGATCATCTGTGGGTTGGGTTTGGATTTTTAGTATTTCCATAGGATTACTGGAAATCACAGGACAAGGGGGAGAGCGGATCCAGTGGTGTATTGAAAATGGTGGGGACTAAAACAGCTAACGAGATGAGACAAAAAGACAGTGGTTGACAAGGGGGTTGAGGGGTTGCTGCTGAAGCCGTGATAGACTGTGTGTGTCTGTGTGTGTGTGTGTGTGTGTGTGTGTATCTGTATGTAGGAGAGCATCATGACTATAAGTCACTGGAGCGGAAGAGGGAGAAAAGCCGCCAGCGCAAACACACAACAGTGCCCATGCAGGGCCACACACACACACACACACACACACACTCACACTCACACTCACACACACTCACTCACTCACACTCACACACACACTCACTCACAAACACACACTCACACACACATTCACACCCTTGACCCCTTTTAGTTAGCTCCCTGGGAATAAGACAGCTGGAGAGGCATGGAGAGAGAGAAAATAATACGTAAATAAAACACTCATCCAGACAGATGGACAGAGGGAGAAAGAAAATAACACATAAATAAAACACTCATCCAGACAGATGGACAGATATGGACATGCATGTGTAATGTAGATGGACAGATTTATCGAGATAGAGAGGACACAGAGAGGAGGAGAGAAAGAGTGGCAGAATTATAGCAGAAATATAGACCCAAAACGGACCTAAGGCGACATACAGCACACAGAGACACAGAAGACATGGAACTGGCAGATTTATGCAGACAGACACAGTGACATAACGAATGACTGAGACGGGGAGGCAAGCAGATTGTAGAAATCCCAGAGATGAATCCACCACTGCCACAAGTAAATAAAGAGATATAGACCAACACATATATGCTGTATGGGAACATAAAATCACAGATAGAGAGAAAGAGATATATGTATATGTGTGTGTGTGTGTAGAAAGAGAGGGACGAAGACAAAGACAAGGTACTCAGTCAGACCCGCCTAGCTCCTCATGACTTGCTCCCTGATCCCCTGCAAATGGCTTTCAATTAGACTGTGATCTAATTTCCTGGCCTGGCAGGATGGCTGCAAATGGTTTTAGGGGGACAAACAGAAACAAGAACAGATATCTCGAGAGATGAGACTGGAGATAATGAGAGTTTCCTTTGGTTAGCGACAAAGGGACTGACTGTGTGTGTGTGTGTGTGTCTTTTGCTCATCTGTCGATAAGATTAGATAAGAGACAAGGAGAGTAATGCACTAAGAAAACACAGCCAAACAGTCACTGTTTGGCTTCTATGAGGGCACATCGGTGTTTCTCACTGTGTATATGTGTGTATGTGTGTGTGTGTGTGTGTGCCCGCCCACATCAGGCATGTGCCTGCTCCATCCCGTGTGTGTGAACACCCACCCCGTGAAGTTTCTCTCTCTCTCTACTCAGTGCCTCCATCCAGCTGTGCTGTTACATTCCAGAGAGTCCTGCTGCTGTCACAGCTTTGCGGTAGTGACTGTGTGTGAACTGGTGGAAAGGTTCCACCGGCAGCTAAGCGGCTGAGGCAGTCCCCTAAACCTCATGGAGCTGTCTAGCCACCCCTCAGCTTGACCACGACTCACTGCTACAGCCGGTCTATAGGCCCTTTTCCACTGACTGGTACCGGCTCGGCTCAGCTCAACTCTACTCACTTTTTTTGCTTTTCCATAACTAAAATCTGGTACCATTCTTGGTACCATCTTTGTCGAGGTTCCAAGCGAGCTGAACTGATACCACAGACAGTGTAGAACTATAGCAACCAGTTTAATTAAACGGTACTTTTATGCAGTGGAAAACAAAACATCCAAAACCAAACCGAGTAGAGTTAAGTTCAGCTGAGTTCAGCTGATATCATTCAGTGGAAAACTGTCATAAGTGAGGGCTTAGTACAACCACAACAACCAGAGCAGCTCCTCCAGAAGGAGACTATTCTCCTTACCAGGGGTGCGTTTCCCAAAACCACAGTTGTTAAGTAACTTAACTGTAACGTGCAGTGTAGTTGCCCATTGCCAACCAACTAAATTGCTCACTGGTTAGCAACTATGGATTAGAGAAACGCACCTCTGGATGACAAAACATGCACAAGAGTCAAACACTAGTCAGGTTTACTAGGACAGGGAATGGAATTGGTAGTAGTAACAAGACAGCTGAAGTTAGATAAAGGTTAATACAGTATAAAAATGCAGCTTTTATTCCTAGTCTATGTGTTAAATAGCAGTTCATTATTGTGATTTATGTCCTTGAAAGTGCGTGCTTCACTTTTGACAGGTTAATAATGTGTTCACTGTGGTGTCATCTTATAGATCTTGTAGTGTGAAGACTGGTTATCAATCACAATACAGAGGCAAAGAGTGAGACAGTGAGTGAGGAAGAGTGATGCGAGTATGTGTGTGTGTGTGTGTGTGTGTGTGTGTGTGTGTGTGTGTGTGTGTGTGTGTGTGTATGTGTGTGTGAAATAGTGGTCCAGTGTGATTCCGGAAAATGAATAACACCCCCAACAAACACTTAAGGTCAATATAACCAACATGTAATATCCGGAGGACGACGCCATTGCACGGTTATTGAGTGGTTTCCAGGCACGGTGTGTCCAGACCAGAGACAAGTAAGTGAAAAAATGAGGAGGGGGAAAATGAGGATGGGGAGTGAGGGACGGAGGGAGAGGGAGAGGGGGGAGAGAGAGAGAGAGAGTGTGTGTGTGAGAAAGAACTGGAGAATTAAAAGAGACAGAGGTTGTGCTCGAACAAACCACTATAGCTTTTGTGCTTTCTACGACTCGTGTCTGTGACTTGCGGGTCTGGAGTCGATCGATACTAATCAGCTGGCCGGGACACATCAGTAGATTCCGATCAGGATGGGGGGGGGGTCATTTTGTCCATCACGAGTAGGTGGTGAGGAACAGAAGCTGTGTGAGCAAGGGGAGAACCCCAGCTTAATCCAGTCTAGCATGCAAGGCCCTGCTCAGATGCTATTTGGGGAGGGGAGAAACAACACAGATGGTTTGCTCATCTTGCTGGCTTTCGCTGGATTTAACATATTGTGCAGGGGTGCTCTGAGTCTGAACCAGACTCAAAAAAAAAAAAAAAAAAAACCTGACTGGAAAACATAGCTGGCAGTGGAAGAACACTGGAAAATATGGGGATGGCTGGGGTTTGAGGGATTCTTCTGTTGGAGAAGGAATCCACTCGGGAAACCACTTATCCACATACATACCTCAGGACTTTCCTAAATTTATTACAGCTGCTAAGGATGAGATTTCCATTATGATTACAGTTGAAGAACTCAGTCAAATCCTGTAGTGTAGTCCTGAAGATTGTAATCTCAGAGATCTATTACCTGAAGCCTTTATAAGACTGTGGCATCTTCTCATGAAACATTTTATCATCCCTTGACAAACCTACAATACTTTTTTGACCAACCACATTTTTTGTCATTTGAGAGCACTTTCATAAAAGTGTGCTTTTGATATTGCCTGGCCCTTATTGGGTTAACCTTGTAAACCAGAGCAGCCATGGGAAGATGGCATCTTAAGCTCAGTGTTTTCTGTCCAAACTAAGGGGGAGACGATGGAGCATGACATCTCTCAGGAATGTGGCCGGTGTGTGTGTGTGTGTGTGTGCGATCCTTCCAAATACTGTTATTTTCATGACTTTTATTGCAGTCCTCCAGCTGTCAAACTACACACGTACACACACAGACATGTGCACGCACGCACACACAAACACACGCACACAGAGGGTGTGATCTACAGTTGCTAGGCCCATATGGAAGGCTTTCCCCATTGCAGAGTAGAGAGCTTGAGATGCAATCAGGCAAGCTGTAAACACAAACAGCTGATATTCCCAGCCAAACCAAAAAAACGGAAATGAGTTCTGTTAAGCAGAGGAAATAATGGCCCTGGATTCCTGGGTTGGAATATAAAGAAAAACCCCACACTGATTTGGTGTCACAGAGACACAGAAATTTGGCAAGAAGAGGAGAGTTTATAAACGTGAGGAAATTGGACTTCAGGTAGACTCATATGTGGAGTTGCTAAGATACAAGGAAAAAGTAAACAAAAAAAGTTTTTTTCCTAAAATCCACCTGAGTAATCAGGTGAAATTCCTATGAAAAACTCTCTCCTCAAAAAAAACAAAACAATGGACCTTCTCACATGGCTATGGTCACCCCCCACATAGGACACATACACACACTGACTACATCAGTGTTGTGAGAAGCAAGTCAGACTGATTGGATGAACCTGGTCCGTTCCTCTGCCATCCCAACAGTCTCAGCACTGTCCTCTGGGGAGCCTGTGGTGTGACTTCCACTGAAGGTCGGCCCACCGCGGCTCGGCCAAGCTCATAAATCTGGGTCACGTGGCAACGGCCTTCGTCAGCAGAGAGATAAGCAGCAGTGCTGTCCAGATTACCGTTATCACTAACCCTCGCCCCTGTTCGCCTCCCACTGACTGCTGATTACATCACGGCACTTCTGTTCTTTCTTCATTTCGCTGGGCTCCTCTGTTCACTTCTTCGCTTCCAGAAGCTCCATGCGCCATGGGTGGGAATGACGTGCTCCTGGTCCACTGAACAGCAGTCTATCACAGTCCATCATGGGGAAATGAGGCTTGATTGTATTAATCAGTCTGAAGCACTGGGCTGGATCTCAGTCTGGGGCCTCTTCCTCGTCTGGCACTGATTCATTTCATTACTCGGGCTGAGCCACATCAGAAATAAACAAACAGCTAAAGATTCTGAGAAGTAAAGATACAAAGGACCCATAACCTAAAAAATACTTGGATCCGAAACACCTGCGCCCAAAGGTGAACCAAAGATTTAAAAAGGCAGATAAGGGTCTTTATAGCTTTTATATTGGTGCAATATTTTACAGTGTTTTTGTTGGAAAACTCATTTTCTTTGAGCAAACCTTTGCTGTGGGTGCCAAATCCAAGCTAGCATTAACCAGAGGATAATGCTACTTTTGTGGGTGCCAAGAAATCTGAACAAGTGTGTCCTTAGTGTGTGTGTGTGTGTGTGTGTGCATGTGTGTCAGAGCACACCTCCACACAGTGACTCCCAAGAGCACCGGCTACCATCCGTCACACACTGACCAATGTCCTTCAGAGGAAAATTAGGTGAATTTCAAAAATCAGACCTAAAGAGGTGAGACTTCAGCACTGCAGCTTGTACGTGTGGAAAGACAACAGAGAGAGCCACGGCGGGTGCTGCGCCCTGATGAGATGACCACAGAGGTGGATAACACACTGCTCTAATCAAAGCCACAGTGAGACTGTTCCCCATCTCAGAGTTTCAGATGGACCTGATGTGCTGGCTAAAAGGCACAAGCTCATCCCTCAACAAAGGCTGACAGCTCCTCTTTTCTATGAAGTCAGAGGGGTGAGAGAGGCTGAAAGAGACCGGCCGAGAGAGAGAGACAGGAAGACAGGAAGACAGTAAGACGAGAAAGTCTAAAGAAGCCTGGAAGACTCCTCAAAGGTTCAAGGACGTGGGGAACGATGATTACTCCTTCTTTTTTCACCTCACATCACGTGAAGGGTTGCCCCTGCTATTTCTGACTTAAAACAACAAAAGTAAAATGCATAACAAAAATTATGTAACAATATGCATTATAAAAGTATCCAGTACCAGGTGTCATATCTCCACAATAAGCTTATACAGAGATTTCGAGCTGGCTAACTGCCAGGCTAACAGACCATCATTTGAAGGTAATGGTTGGGGTGCTATTTACCTAACACAACTATTTTATTGTGGGGAGTTCAATTTGTGCATCAGTACAAACCAGGCAACTCATCTTTCACGTGAAGCCAACCTCTAAAATATAATGTTTGGGATCAGCCTGTTGGCTCACCATGTGGCTTGTAATCACTTTCTAAAACAGGATATTTTTTTTTTTGGAGGGGGGGGGGGGGTTCAGCAGCTTAACTAAACTTATTTCTGGTAGGAAATCATAGTGAACCATGTGAGTGACCCAGAGTGGGTTAAAGGGAAGGATGAAATTAATTTTCTTCACTTCATGTGTGTAACCTCAACCCCACACAAAAATACATACAAATGCATCCACATGCACACACAGACACACACCTACATCCAAAAACAACACACATCCTGTTTTCATGAACTTTTGCCTGATGGAGAACAAAGCAAGCAGTCTGCTGGTAACTGGATTAAAGTCTTTTTCTGGACTCTTGAGAACGATCCAGCATATCTCTGACCTACTTCAGCCTCTCATAGACAGGAGTAGAGAAAAAAGAGGGGCAGAGGCGTCATCTTGCAACCTGGCAGAGGGACCTAAGCCGGCTAACTCTCGCCTTAACCGTAAACTTTAATCCTCTCTGCTATGACACTCCCAGACATGGAAACATTTCTTTTCATTTTCCTGCAGAGAAATCTGCAATCAAACAGTCAGGCCCTGGAGAGGAGATGTGGTAGAGAAGGGAGGATTATGTCCTGACTGCTTCTCCCTCTCCCAGCGTGATGAGTTGGAGACATAGATGGGCTGAGAGAAAGTATTGTGAGCAGACACAAAAGAGGATTTTAAAGGGGAACCAAGCAGTACGAATGAGGCAACAGGGGCTGTTGTTATACCTAGACCATGTGGATCAATCCAACAAAGAGCAGGCAACAGACGGCTTTTTCACTCCAGAAGAAATCTGCATCTGTGCAGTGGTGTACCACACACTCACACTCACATACACACACACTCTCATACACGCATGCACGCACACACACACACACACACACACACTGCCTCATAATAACAGTCATCAAACCTACGTCAACTACACCAACCCATTTTGGCCAAGCTAAGCCCCAACACACACCATGGCGCTGGAGCTACGCAAATCCCGCCCCATACCACTAACAACAGTTACTTCAGCATGGAGAAGGAGAGATTTACTGGAGAGAATGACCATCACCAGCTCCACATGGCTGTCCCATCTGCCCACTCTCTCGCTCCTTCTAAGGAGATCTACCTCCTCCAGAGCACCACTGGGCGCAGGCCTAATGCTCACACTACCCCATTGATTGAGGAGGCAGGCGGATGGAGAGGCACTCCGGAGAGGCACTGCTCCGAGTCATAGCATTTCTTCCAATACACCAGCTTTTCCCTCTCATACTGGGACTCTTGTTTAATCCAGCCGTACTTGAGCAACAAGTGAGCAATAGCTTGTATGGGAAAGGGATGGCGTGTGTGTGTGTTTGTGTGTATGTGTGTGTGTGAGTAAGAATTTCACGAAAGAGACAATTTATGGATGGTTGTGGCCCTAACACGGGGGATATATTTGAGCTCATTCAGACTGGACCACAAAATCTAAATATTGATGCACCTTGTATATACAAAAGCCGGTGGAGTGGAAGAAAATGGCTCGTAACTCTGTTAGCCAGAGTGCAGCCAGACGACTCTTCTTGGCAGCCTGGTGATAAGCACATGATGTCGGCATCATAAATGACCAAGATTGCAGCGGCCAAAGGTAACCTTTGGTCAAAGGCTGACCCAAGGTTTTTCCGGAGATGGAGACAACAAGAGAATAAATGAAACAATCAATGGTTTCCTGTCAAAACATTGCGCCATTTCAAGCAACATCATGTTGAAGTCTCAAAATAAAAGGTCATATTGATGCGGACGGCAGAATCTAACCAGCTAAACTATTTAGGCGATTAGGTTGCGAATGGATGTGTAGAGATCAATAAAGAGGAAGAAGCTGTGTGCAAAACATCAAACAATGCACTGTAGCACATACTGAGTTTGAAATAAATGGGACAATCTTTAATCAGCAATTTGTATGCGACTCTCCCAGATCTATGGTATAAACACACAATGAATGGGACTTGAGTATACACGTATGTGTTTGTGTGTGTATTTGTGTGAGTGAGTGAGAGAGAGGGAGTCAGAGAGAGAGAGAATGAGAGAAAGACAAAGCGAGATAGATAGAGAGAGAGAGAGACAGAGAGAGAGAATGAGAGAGACAGAGCGGTTCTGTTTGTAGAGTTGTGTTTACGAGAAGAGACTTGGCTCCCATTAAAGTGTCTTCTAATGTGTCGAGGAGGGTCGGAAGACAAACAGTGTTGAAGCACACACCTTTCATATCTATCGATCTATAAATTTAAGAGGTGTTCTCACTGTGTCCATCTGTCAACTGTTAATGTGTGCAGGAGTCAAGTTTAATGTCTGGCTACATTAAATCTCCACACATGAAAACGCAAACATGCAGCCAGTGCTCTAAACTGCTCCAATGCTACTGTTGCTAGGGACGACAAGTTTGCTTGCTCAAGCTTGACAGATACTTGTCATTCACCTTCACCAGGTATCACAGGTTTGTTTGTGAAAGTAGCAGCCAACTTTGATTAAGGAGGCAATACAGGCTGTAGTTAGGTGTTGATGACACACACACACACACACACACACGCATACAGCTTTTCAGTTTTATTAAAAAATTAAAATTATACAAACAATTTTAAATATCACACATACACAGTGTGCCTCTTTTATTGATTGAAATCTAATCTGAATCTAATTATTTTTACATAAACACACACACACAAAAAAATACATTTACACAAATATTTGTAAACACAAACTCAAAATACAACCTGAAGATCACAGTGAGTTGTGTGGACACAGGCACATTCCAGATGCCACTCTCTAATTCAGTAGAATTACTGCCTGTCTTTCCGAATCAGAGCTGCACCTCCAGTGTTGGTGGGCACAATAGCCCTCCACCACTAATCACAGTTTCTCCACCACTAATCTCTGCATCCTCCTCCTTTCTCTCAGCACCTCCAGCAGAACCACTTATTTCCCCACAACAAAGTACATTTCCATCTTGAGTATCTAAAAGGGACCCGTATTAGCTCGGTATTTAGGTGATAACACACACACACACACTGCAAACTAAAAAAAACAAAAGAAAAAGAAAAGATAAAAGCTTGTGCTTTGCTTGGGAACTGGCAATGACATTCTTTAATTCCTCGTTAGCGCTTGCCGATTGGACCGGCTCCAGAGGAACACTTAGCGCTGTGTGTGTAAATTAAATTTGACCTCCACCAGGCAGGAATGTTTCGCTCTCCCTCCGCTGCAAGCATGTGATGTCACCGTCGGAAATGGGAAACACGATCGACTATTGTACTGCTTATTATGACATGACCTCCAAAACTATGGACCGAGAAAGAGCTCAATCCTCATCAACAATAGCCTAATTCAACAATGCCATCCCTCCATACCTCCTTAAGGAATGGAGAAATGGGGAGGCCACGTAGACCCTGTTTGATACAGTTGCCGCAACCATTTCCAAAACACCACCCGTCTCATCCAGTCACTATTCAATTAAACAATTTCCCCTGTGCTGAGTGGTCGAATTAATCCATCTCAGAGCCACTGCACCTGAGCCCAATGTCAAGGGCTCTATTTTGTTCACTCCTGCTTGCCTGACATCCTCATCCTCAATGACCAGAACACGCAGCTTTGTGCCGCACCAATACACTTTGGTCATTCGGTCTGACTCAAACTCAAGCCCACATGGGAGCCTGACTCCTTGCTCCTCGCAATCCACCAAAAATACAAAAAAAAAACCACTCATCTTCTGAACCAATGCCTGCTTTTGTCATATATAATCATACTTTGCAGAACAGTCCTTTGGGTCAGGATTAATACATTTCAAATTGTTTGTATCATTCTCTGCGTCATCAATCTTCCTACTGTTCTTTAGCAAACAATCGTTCAAGTCAATGCTGAGTCACATAAATAATTAAAGCTTTATTAAAGGCCCTCGATAGTCAGTTCCAGAATGATGGGGGTGACTGTTATGTTTGATGGGAAAGTGGTTTTCAGTCTTTACCCCGCAACTAATGCGATATGGGTTGTACGGTGCAGTTTGTTTATGATGCGCGTACTGGCCTATAGCATTGGTTCTCAGTAGGTTGCCAGTGTGTCCGTAAAAACTTTTACTATAAATACACATTTTGGTAAAACTTTTTTATGGGGAGAAAAAATACTATCAATCTGTAGAGCTCAATCACATTGTGCTCACTACTCCCAGCAGCATGCCTATTTAAACCTGTTAATATGTTTTTAGAATAGCAGTTCAAAAGCATCTGAAAGAGCTGTAAAATGGCTATAATTTTATATGGTTACATTTTTGTTGTGATTATGAGGGGGTCTTTGAAAAACCTTCCGCTCTATGAGGGGTCCCCGGCCCAATAAAGTTTGAGAACCTCTGGTCTATGGAACAGAGCAATGACCCTACCGCTGCATGTTCATCATAGTGAATGGCTTGTTTTGAACACTGCCATCATGGAAGATGTTTTTGTCACAGGTCCGCTGCTACCCTCCACTGTACTCTCTGTCTGCTCTTACACTGAAAGTAAAAAATGAACTTGGCCATGTCTCTCTGCCCTTAGTTTTCTTTCCGCTGGGGCAGGCTGTTTATCACATTTTCGGCCAGCTGGTCTCCAAAGACTCATTCTGTTCCATACTCACAGCGAACCTGTTAATTAAAAACTACATTAACAGTGCTGACACCAAATACTGACCTGAGATGGAGTGTGGGAGGCTGCCACTAGAGGGCTCTTTTTTTCACTTCTGTCCTCTGTTGTAGGAGAAGTAGGCTATAGGCTTACGTGAGGGCCTCAAGATATTGATGGTGCCCAAAACAGGAAGGTAGTGACTTGCTGCCTTGCTGTCTTCACTGTCTAACAAGTTACCTGTTGTAGAAGGCATCAAGGCACCGGCTAAAAACTTTGTTTAGTATGACCTAGACGGATAGCTAACTGGAGCGCCGTCTTTTTATTCATTTAATTGTTTACGTGCTGTTGCCAACATACTGACAGCTGACAACATAATTCGACAGAATGTTGGACGTTGAAGGCAGAATGAAGCATCTATGCTTCAATAAAAACTGGGCAAAACAAAAGTACTTCAAAGGCAGAATTTTTATGCATTTATCTGATTTGGACAAGCCTTGCTGCCACCAAACGTTCCCTTCAAAGGCAGCATTTTTTCCGTTTCGGACACAGTTATTGATTAGTTTCATAAGACAATGGAGAGACGCCTGGGTATGTCATTTTAAACCCAGGAAACTATTCAGTATGGCACGTAGAGTTTTCAGTCACTCTTTGAAATAGTCACTCTGCCAGCATAGCAGAAGGAGCAACATGACACCCAAGCTAAATACCAGGGCGCCGTCTACTGGCCAACAGGCAACCCTGCAGTCCGCTCTACCTGCAGTCCTGACACACTTAATAATGACATTCACCTAGAGACAAGAAAGCGCTAAAAGGGCTGACCGCATATCAGCCCAAATGAACAGGGAAACAAAACAGCATCGAGCTAATAATGGTGAGTGAATAAAATGTAATTATGGGACTGTTGTCTTCGGATCAGCACTCAACCCAGAGCTCAGCTGGGAAATGGGGTTACGCTAGGTATAAGCATGCAGATTGCTGGCAGCTGTTAGCCACATGAGGGGAGTTTATCATAGTGGTATGCACACTCTACTGCCTCTCAGTGGTCACAAGAAGCAGCACATGCAAACAAGCAGCAAAATATCACAACACAACACAAGTAGGAAACATGACACTCACAGGCAAACACATTGTGCTTTTGCACTTGACATCCCTGAGTGAAGACTTTGAGCAAATGAAGTATTAAATAAATGTGCAAAAAAATACTGGCGAGAGATGACTTATAGATGTACAATATTAACTACTAAGATTTGTAAAAAATATTTTAGTTCACAAATGTGTTTAACAAAAATCTCCCCAAAACAGCTTAATATCTCCAAAATATGGGCATTTTCTAAAAAAACAAAAAATGTGCAAAACCAACTTGCTGCAGATTTCCAAACCTAATCTGAATTTACCAGCAAACCAACAGAAGTAAGAGGGAAACAAATGTTTTTATTTTTTCAACAGCAACGGCCGCGCAAGCACAAACAATCGCACCAAGCTCCACTCAACCTCCTAACTCCTGTTATGGCTAGTGAACATATGCTAGCAGGTGGACTTACCAAAGCTGACGGACTTCTCACAGTGGAAGTAGCCGTCGGGAGTCTTCTTCTTCAGCATGGAGCACAGGTCTATGCGGGACAAGGTCTCGTCCCCAAACCGCTGCTGGGAGAACTCCGAGTACAGCTCTGGGTCCAGCTTCTTAATGCCCTGGAAGGCAAGCAAGCAAAGTTATCTCATATCCACACATGTTTGTGCACACCCTGTGCATGTATACACACACACACACACACACACACACACACACACACACAGAACAATAATAAATAAACGCTGACCTGCATTTGATAATCACAAATATTAAGTATTCAAACAGAGATATACACACACAAATATACACGCACAAATACACCAACCTATGTTAAGAATACAAACTTCCTAAGACCTAACAAACACACAGAGGAAGTAGACACACAGTAGAGGAACAGTGTGTACAGAAAGAGGCTACTGTTGTCTGCTGGTGTTTGATAACCCTTACAACCTCCCCACAGGAAGCTTGTCATCAACGTCCCACTGGAAAAAGATCACTAAGTTGACCCCCCGCAACCCCTCTCTCTATTGCTCTCTTCTGCCCCTCCTTCTCTCCTCTTCATTGACACTGTCCCATCCCTCATCCTTGTTCCCTGCTATTGACTTATCTCTCTGTCCGGGCAGGAAAAACCTCAGTAAGTAAGGAAGCGACAAACGACTTCTCTAAAAATACTTATTATGTGGTGGAGGCTGGTCTGGCTGTTTATAGGAATAGTGGTTGTCCTCATGCATAGGACAGTGAGACTAGATGGAAGAGCAACAACAACAACCCACCCTCCCCACCCATCCACACACACACGCATCCATCCACACACACGCACCCATCCACACACACACACACAGTCCACAACATTTCTGAGTACTTCTGAACAGATTGCTCCATTTGGCCAACTTACGCATGCAGGTGGCATATCACCAAACCAGGAGCTTAACTTGCTAAAGATCCCTCTCTAATTTCATTTGGAAAGACGTTTTAAATCGCAGCAGATTATTTTTATTTATTTATTTATTTGTACACTTAGTCTTCCTCCTCCCACACTAAACATGATGAATGACCCTGCAGAAGGCATCAGTCACATGGATGATGCAAAACACCGAAATTACATTGCATAATAACACACACACTCTCACGCTATTTTTCTGCCGTAAACAAAAGGACAGTAACGCACAAATAAAAATACCCGGAACAAACACGAGATGTAAAAGTTATGTCAGTCAAGGAAGGCAAACTCAATCAATCCCAGAGACAGTAAAGAGAGCCATTTCATCATGTGCTCTGCACCCTTTAGCAGGATCCAGAATGTTCTCGCACTTTAGCATTCGACGATGACTCAGCCTGAAATCTGCATCCCAGTCAAATTTGCGCGCCTTCTGCCTACTTCGTAATTCGCAGCGTACATGCAGACACTGTGTCTGGTGACTCAGTGGATGATGATGATGTTGTTGCTGTTGTTGTTGTTGTTGTTGTTGTTGGGGGCGGGGAGCGAGAAAAGGAAAGAGAGGCGGTTGGGGAGCGAAAAATGGGGTAAGTGGGGGGGTCAAGGAGCCCCCTTAATTACCTGACTCCTGAGTTTGGGCGCCCGGGAGAGCTTCATGAAGGTCAGGTGAGGTTTGAAGGCTTTGTCGTTGGTCACAGCGATACCCTGCTCCACGAACTTCCGCCTAACTACCTCTGGCAGAGAGAGAGAGAGACAGAGAGAGAGAGACAGAGAGAATAGATACAATGGAGAAACGCGTGAGCGGAAAATAAACGAGAGAGCCAGAGAAGACAGCAGAGAAGAAAAAAACAGAGAGAGAGAGAGAGGGGGAGAGAGGGAGGGAGAGAGGAGAAGGGGAGAAGGGGAGAAAGGTGGTGTGTGTGTGTGGGGGCAAGAAAAGATCGCCTGCTCCACTTGCAGAGGGGAGCGAGTCAGCTACTCTATCCCCTGTAAGACGAGGAGATAATCAATGAGGGCAATGAGGCTTCAGAGAAGGCGGTGGGGATGGGGAGGTCAAATCAGCAGGTCACTAAGGGGCTGAAACCGGGAAAGAATAGGCTAAGAAAGAATGGGAAGGGTGGGCGAGAGAGATAGAGATAGAGAAAGAGAGAGAGAGACCATGTGAGGACATTAACAGTGAAGGACACTGGCCTCCTCTCTGCTCTTCCCCTAGCTTTTAAGGAGCCGCAGACACACCTTCAGACTCAACACCAGACGCACGTCATACAAAATAAATGAGCAGGGCGAAAATAGCTTCGCATCTGCGAGGAAGCTTCGATTTACTGCCACATTTGGGCAACTCTCACACTTCATCTTAAATGCACACACACATACAACTAACTTTACACCCACTCTATCACACACACTTCAGATTCAAACTAAAATGGCACACAATGGTCTGTGATATGACCTGGAAATTATGTACCTGTTAGAGAGAGTGGCATTGTTAACTTTACTAAAGTTTACAGGCTGGGTAGAAAAGAGAATGGATGGATGAGCTGATCAAAAGAATGGATGGATGGATGGATGGATGAGAGGAGAGGAGAGAAGAGGTAAGAGGAATCTGAAAGTTCTGGAAGAAAGCATGTACCTGCGATTTCTGTCAGCTTGTTGATGTGCTCCCCTTCTGTGAGCTGGACGAACACCACTTCGTTCTTGAAGCTGCTCACACCAGAGAAGGGCAGCACCAACTCACGGCCCTGCAGCAGCTCCACCACACTCTGCCTGCTGTGGTCCAGAGCGCACGCGGCCCTGAGAGAGAGAGAGAGAGAGAGAGAGGAGAGAGAGAGAGAGAGAGAGAGAGAGAGAGAGAGAGAGAGAGTGAGAGAGAGTGAGAGAGAGACACATACACACACACACACACCAACACAACAACACAACAGAGATCAGCTCCATATGCTTAATCCTGCTCCGCCCTCGGACAACCTCAAAACACACCCTCTTTCACACACACAAATTTGCACATTCACACACAGACACGCACGCACACACGCACACGCGCGCACACACACGCCATCCCAGAAGGAGCACAGAAAGACAAATGTTTGTGTGGGGAAATGCCCTCATTTCGTAGTTCACAGTGCTAGACCACCTTAGAGAGACTCTTAGGAAAAATACTGAAGTTTTGCTGATTGCTTTGCACCAAAAGGACACAAACAGTTACCAAGCAACAGTTGCCAAGCATTTAGAACAACAAAAAACTGTACTATGCTTAAGCTGCCCATGCTGCCCTGCTGCCCATCAGACAGTCACCTCGAGATCCACACCCAGAGAGGGTGGAGCTCTGTGTTTGGTGTGTGTGTGTATCTCTGTGTGTGAATGTAAGAATGAATAAGAGAGAGACTGTGTGTGGGTATGTAAGATAGTGTTTTCGTGTGTGTGTGTGTCCATTTATGAATGCATGCATGTCCATCTGTGTGTATGCCAGAGAACAACACAATTTCTCTTCTTGTGTGTGTGTGTGTGTGTGTAAGGTGGCACTCACAAATCGACTTGCTCCTGACTGCCCAAGTGGGTCACCAGCAGTGTGATGTGCAGGCTACCGGTGGGGATGAGTGCACGGCTCAGTCGAGGGTCTCGCTGGATTACCGCCGCTTGGACTGCCTTAACCCCCGCCCTAATCTGACACATACACATACACATACACATACACACACACACACACACACACACACACGTGAACACACACACGGTTAGATGCCATCAGATGGGATGCTTTTCCTTGGTTCCTCCCTGACCCATTTATCCAAATATCCAAAGATGGGTTTGATTCAGCAGAACTAGATTACGTTTAGTACCACTTTACACTAGCTAAATCTGCTCGAACGCCTGGTAAATGATCCTTTTAACAGCGCATTATCTGACTTATATTCAGCATAATGCTTATGGCTGTGACAGTCCTTTTAAAATGGGAGATGTGCTTTTGGAAGCCCATCACTGCATATTAGTTCCCATAGACTTCACACTGGATTTGTTTTATTTTTAATTATTAATCATTATTTTTTTTTAACTCAAACCTTTCATTGAATTCAGTGAAATTTGATTGGCTAAGCTTGCCAAAGCCAACAAAATCTGTCCTTGGAGCAAATTACATATATATATATATGGAGCAAATTATATATATATATATATATATATACATATATATATAGCTTATCTATATAACCAGTTATATGCTAAAATGTATAACCTGATATATTCTAACTGCACCACAATCTTATTTATTTTTTTAATTAAATGTTAACATTAGCAGCACACCAATCTTCATTAATGATGGCAGGATATGAAAGATCTAAAATCAAAAGACCAGGTACCTGGGGGTTAGTGATGGGTATTGACACAAAGTAATTTGGACGCTGAGACTCCTTTTTCTTCTTCTTTTTATTGTCACCATCCTCCTCACTCTCACCGATTTTCCGTTTTTTCTTCAGCCGCTCTGAAGTTGTAACTGGAACACACAAGCAGCTGCACCTCATTCATTCAACATGGTCTTTGTTTCAACTTTCAAGGTGAGATTTTATAGAACTAAAGTGCATTCAGTCCAATTTGGTCAGTGGAAAGGTTTCTAGGACAATACCCTGGAAAACACTGCAGAGGCAGTCATACTTTGAACAGTCAAAACCAACAACTTAAGAAAACTGTTAATTACTGCTAGTAATGACAGAGTAATGCAAAGCAATGCACTGTTCTGTTATCTGAAGGCTTTTTATTCTCATTTTTATATTCTTCCAGGTAGCAGCTTCCAGGTAGATTTATTTTTATTATGTCTTCCCATTTTTCCACTATTACTTTTACTTAATGTTAAAGTCTTTGGCTTGTGAGTTAACTTACCTGAGACAATTTTAATTTCCTATTCCTATCTGCCTAATTGCCTACTATTACCTGTAAACAATCAACTGTAACAAAGTAATAAACTAGTAGCCTTTTATCTAACTAAACTTCAAAGTCAAAGTCAAAGTCAAATAAACTTGTTCTATGAATTAGATCACTTTATATTTGTGTGGTTGTTGAAGCAAAGAGACTTGCAAAGTCTTGCTTCTTGCTCTCAAATTATTATTTATGTTTTTCCCACTCTTATTAATTTATTAATTACTGTCTACTGTTTATTAGTTAGTTACTTGGTTATTGTCCACTATTTTCCACTTTTATCTATTTACTTGATTTCATGTGAACTTTATAGGACACTTACACATGAATTCAGAGAAATGTTCGGGAACATTTCTGTTTCTCCTTTCAGCCTTCATTGTACCTCATAGTGGGGTAGATTTGAACAAGACAACTCCCATACCAAACCAGCTCTTACCCTAACCTTAAGACCAGCCCCAAGCCCCAGGATGACCACACAGGACCCAGACCTGCATGCCAGCTCTTACCCTGATCTTAAGCCCAACACCAAGCCTTGGACCAAGGTTTCCTGCCAGCCCTTAACCTAACCCTGAGCCCAGCCCCTAGCCACAGGCCAATCACACAGAGCCCAGGGCTGCCTGTCAGCCCTGTCTTGTCAATTTGTAAGTGCACAAATAATGCAGTAACCTCTCATTCATTTTGTCAATTTTATGTGAAGTAAATTGCGTAACAATCAGCTGACATGTATTCAGCAGTGCACTATATTGATGTGCTGAAATCCCAGGCCCTCTGGCATGTCTAGATTGGGTTTGCATATTCTCTTCCCACACAAATGCATGGGTCAGTGTCCACGTGCGGCATCATGGCCTGTGCATTGTGAAGTCTGCGTGCAAAACAAGGCGTGCATTATTCATGAGGGCCCGACAGCTGGCTACAGTTTGAATGTGACAGCAGCTGCGGTGCTAGGAAGATCCTCGCATCACTTGGCAACCTTGGCAACCACAGCAAAGACTTGCACACAGTCCCTTGTCACTAAATTAACTGGAGCCGGTGGTACAGCCCAAAGTCAAATTTACGTTTCGTCCTGACAAAAGGACATGTTAACTCTGTGGACAAGGCTGCACAGAAAAGAACTGGCTGTTCCATTGGTAACATTTGGACTGTTCGACCTTTTAAAGGTATGTTTCCGTTAATTTTTGTTGAAGTTTAAAATTGCTATGCTGTTGTCCAATTATTGTTATGGACTCACATTGCTACACACTCAAGACCAATGCAAGAACATTCTATTAAGTAAATAATTTGCTTTCTTGAAAAGCTCCTTTGAATCCTAACTATGTAAATGCAGAGCCTGTGGGTTTCTTAAACGCCTCAAAATGCAATCCCACTGTGAGTAACTTTATCTGCAAAAGACTTTGGTATGTCATACAGAATGATTGTGATTTAAATACTGGCAGCACAGATTTTTGACAATCTTGATCACCTCTCTGAAAATAGACCTGATGATGATGTGGCACTAAAACAGAAAAGATTATCAGTTATAGCGACGAAAAGTACAAAGTGGACAGGTCAAATTCTGAGTTGTCACTCACATTCAAGGTCTTTCCACACTTTTGTGCCTGCAAACGGTAATTCTGCCATGAGATCATCAATGCATTCTGATTCCTTCAGCTTCTTCTTGTGACCTCGAGGCTTCTTCGCTCTCTTTTTTGTTCTCTTGGCCTTGTCTTTTTTGCAAAGGAAATACAGACGTAAATAACATATGCATTATAGCTTGGTAATAGGAAAATATACATGTATAGTATATATATGACGCTAAATCTCATGACACATTGAGTGTGGTCTAACGGATAAATAATTAGACTACAAAGACAGCATGAGGTCTCACCAAAGCTGGCGTCTCCTTGCAAAGAACTGGAAGCATTTTCTGCAGGGACTGTATCTGTCTCCAAACTTGCAACTGTTTCAGATGGCAACTCATGACCATCATGCTCCATGGGGATGTCGACCTCAAGTAGCGAGGCGGTTTCGATACCACAAGGAGGCTGCATGCCCATATAATTTAGTTTCTTTGGCAAAATATTGCAAGCGTTCGCTCGAGTTACTTGACCTAATCTCACTTTGGGGCACAGGGGCAATCGAACATTTGCAAAAGCACGAAAATGTACGCCCCTAGAAATCACAGCCTTGATTAGCGTCCCAAGTACGTGTCGTTCAAGCATGTCAGACTTAAGTAACCTTAGCTAGCTAGCTAGCAATTAAGTTTAGCCTGCTGAGAAGGCTGGTCGTTTGCAGCAACAGTAGACCTGTTGAAACAAATGATTACCAGTAAAAGAGCTATCTACTATGTTTAAACAGACGCTAAAAACAATGTCAATTATAGCCGACTTGATCAATAGCAATGAGCTCAGCTGTCAGTTGCTTTGCAACATTTTATTTGGATTTGCATGCACGCCAGCCAACCAGCTAACTACATAGCACCTGTTGTAGCCCACAAATAATTACCCGAACTTCACTCAGAGGGCCATACTATCCTAAATCCCATTTCTATTCCTCTCCATCTTTCGTTCAGTACTGTTTTCTGTGTTACTGATATATCTCGCTTAGCAGTTAACAGTGACATGTTCCGAGAAAAGTGATTTTACAGATTAGCGTTGGTTACTTGATGCAGACTGCATAATTCCTTCGTCTCATCCATGCTAATATGGAAGTAGCATGTAACAACGCATTGCTACACTGTAAACATACTTGAAGTACGGGTACAGCATAGGGTCAATATGCGCGAGTGGAAAACGGAAGTTCAATGCCATGGGTGGTTTCTTTCGTCGTAGCCAGTATATCGGAAAGAGTCATCGGCAATTTCTTCAAACTCTCTAAATATCTCAAATTGAACAGTATTGAAGGTATTGTTGCCGTCAATTTTAGATATGCTCTTTTGACTACATAGGGCAAATTTACTGACATAGTGGGTTGGAATAGAGTACAGTGAGCAGTGACACAGAACAGTTTAGTATGCTTACAGACAGTGGCTATGGGTTGTGGAGTAGGCCCAGTCTTTATTAGGAATATGGATGTATGTATGTTTGGTTTAAGAGGGTTAACAAATAATAATCTTTTAAAACACAAGCTATTAATAACATTTCTCACGCTTTCTCTCTCTCGCTCTCACTGTGTCTCTTCCCCTCTGAACAGTACACTAACAGACATGCTGGCCTGTTAGAAATTAATGGGGTTATTGACTTTGCTGAACTTAGTCAAACACTGAAACAGATATGGGCTCTGTATGTTTACCTGCAGACAGAAACTCTTACATAGGCCAAAATGAGAAGTGAGAATACTGCAGGAGAGAAGAATCCTAATTAAGCATCACTGACATTAAATGAGGAACATAGGCTATGCATGGAGAACATACAACTCTACTGCTCTACTCTGAAGCAAACATAGGTACAAGATCTTTCTCCTGTGTAATATCCAAATGTATTTCAAAAAAATCTAAAAGGCACAATGCCTGTAACATGGCTATTCACTTTAAGCCATGTGCAAGATTCATTTAATGCCATATGCATACCAATGTGTATTTGTTCATGTTATGTTATTTGAACATGAATGTTGTTTTACGTGTGACTGAGAGGAACAATACACCGGATCATTCTATCTTCCTTGTCAGATCAACACAAGCATTGTTTGGCAGGAAACAATGCCCTGAAATGTAGTCTTGGTATCTGCTGCCGACCAGGAACGCTTTTGTTTGTGTTTTGTAACCTTACACCCACGGATATGCTTTCAGACTTCAGGAGGATAGTCTGTCTATGAGCACGACCTGTTTGGTCACCTCCCTGTCCTTATACAGACATACGTTCAAACTTGTCTGTGTCAGCACATCGTGCTTATTTCAGGTGAGTCTCACAAACCATTTTACTACTTTTACTTGCCCATGCGTCTCAAGGTTATGGAACACACTGTGTCTTCTTAATAAGTATGTTTTTCTGTGTTGGAGGTACCTATAAAAACAATGTCGATATGCCTAATGAGAGGTTTGCCTTTGGGGCAGTGGTTTTATGTTACTTGCTAGCTTAACAAATGCTAGAACGATGAATGACACATGATATGTCAAATCCTCTTTTTTGTAGTTGACATGTGACAGTCAGGGTACTTAAATATTTTGTTGTTTGCAAAGTTCAAAGTTAGCTGAGGTGTATTTGCATGTCCACTGTCAAGAAGCTGATTGTCACGTCCTGGTCTATATCCGCCTGTGACAGTCATTCAACAGCGCCTCACATGGTCAATCAATGTGACAGCCATCATTTTGCACTGAATGCAACTTCTCAGAGCAACCTGAGTGCACATACATAACTCTTATAATCCTAAGTGCTTGTCTAGACCTTCCAGCCATTAGCTCCTTCAGGCACTTAAAATAATAAAGAAAGAAAATATTAGCATTCCAAGGCTCCAGGTCAATCCCATGTGAACATCGAAAGGGATTTAAGCTCACGAGAGTTACAGCATCGCCTGCCTTGAAGCTAATCCATGCCATTACCTTTAACGTCACCCTCCTTCTGTAATCATCAATTACGGGGAGCAAGAGCAGGTCTATTTTTAGCCTCCCCCACCTGGGCATAGCTCCTCAGAGCCCCATCCTGATACCACCACAGTTCTGTTCACGCAGGTGATGCATTTTCAGTTGCCTCCTGGACAGGCCCAAAGGGTATGATACTGACATCTATTTAATACTCTGTTGTTTTATTCTGTTTGATATCTGCAAGCCAGATGGTGGATTGTGATAATTCTTTCTGCTAATCCTTTCCGAAATCTGTGTAGCCATGCTTTGGGATTTGACAAGAAACAAGCCAGAGAGAGGGTTTGGAATATTAGTAGCCTACCTTGTAAATTCATGTAGCATATAATGCTAATCAGGTTTGTGGGTATTTCATTGTTTGAATTTTTGTTTGAAGTATTGATGAGTTTTGGACCCAATGAAAGTGAGTTAACAAATACTTTGATAATTTACGGCAAATTGACAGATAAATTGTTAATTGTTTGGGGTAAAGTTAATAATTGTCCAGATTTCAAATGTAAAATTAAATGTGTTTCACTTATTTCTTCACACTTCCTTTGTTTTTTGCATTGTGGACTTGACATTGGTGTTGGTGGTCTTCCTGGGATCCGACACTTCATGTGGTGAGTTGTTTAAGATCCTATGTTGCCAAGATCTGTCACATTCTTTACTGAGATTACTATGAGGACATTCTCATCTGTTTTCTGTGATTTAAAAAGAAAAAAAAACAACAACAAATATAACTGCTTACACTAACAGCCTACATTACCAGTACTTTACTCTGAATTGTGGTATGAAACCTATAAAGACACTCATTAAGTAGTGGGAGTGATGTTCTCTGATTTGTTTTACATTACATTGCATTTAACTTTTGATTAGTAAAGTCTTCAGCATCCTCATTTACATGTGGTCATGTGGATGAGAAAATGTGTTCTTATGAGGACGACATAACTGTGGACTGTGTAGAAACATAACCTTGTGTGACTTGTGTGTAGCAGTTTCATTGACGAATCATTATTAATTGAAGAATCTCTATGGTACACCTTAAAAAACAAAGCTTAAGGTAATTTATGCTTTATGGTTAGGTGACTGAGCACTGTTTAAATACATTGTAGGCTATACAGACAAGCTATGAAGAATGACACTCATAGCTCTACAGTGCATATGTGTTTTGTTTTGCTTTGCTGAGCTTGTAATATAAGTTTTGCAGATTACATATTGCTTTTTGCAACGGGTCTGAATTTCCGTCAGTCACCTTACAAGTAACTAGAGAAGAAACTTTGTCAAGAAACAAATTTTGCTCAGAAGCAACATAGGCTATGCAGGCTTGTGAAGAACTTAGATCAAGTTTAGAATAGCCTTTTCAGTTTAGGCATGCAGTGTCTGTTTTGTTTGGCTGTCTGTTTCGATCATTTGGCCTTGTGATTTTCAAACGAAGTGTTGCATTTCTAAAGGTTTCCAGAGGTGGGCGACATTTCACCACAAATCGAAAATTTGCGAGCTGTCCACAACTTGTATTGTGGAGGCAACCAATCAAAAAGACGTATTTTCACTGACATGTAATTGAACCAGTGTTATTGAAGCTTTCAGCTCATCTATACATTCGGACCAATCAAACCGAAGGAGTATGTGCCACTGTTTTAGTGAGGGGGAGGGTGCGTAATATTTAAGTAACTTACGTTGGCTTTTTTCCCAGAAAGATTTTGGTCTGGGAATTTCAATTTTAAATCTGAGGGGTTGTTTGGAACTCACTTTAAGAGAGCAGCCTGTAAAGTCTTAGCTTCTAGACTTCTCAAACAACACCAGGTACAGTAAGTAAACTCATTTACGTTCGTATCATTGCTTTCAATCAATCTGGGTCCCCAGGGCATGTTTATCAGAGAAAAATCGAACAGAATCAGAAAAAAAGGTGTGTGCAGGGGCTTTGTCCATATGCTAAAGTTGATGGCTGTATCGTAGAAGCTACGAAGTTGAAGTAATGTTTGCTAGGTTAACTTCTTATGTCTCAATCAATGAGATGTTGCATCTACGCGTCCATGTGGATATTTGCATAAAGGCATAGCTAATGCAAGTGTGTGGAGCTTTTTAAATGTGTCGAATCCGTTTAAGATTGTAGTGGACAGCTTAACTTATAATAAGCAAAGGGCTCGACGATACAGTGCTGATTTTTTTCACGCCATCAGCTTTCAGATAACATTAGTTTTAGCTATCCAACGATCTTAGCCAACGTGTTTGTGTAAACAAAACTGGCGGGTGCTGTTATAACCAGGGACGTTACATGTCTACAACTTACATATTTTATGTAACGTTAACGTAGTAATCTCCCACATCATTGCTAATGCCGAGATACTCAGTTTACCCAGATTTGTAGTATGCCTTGCTAACGTTGTTGACAACGGTAATCCTCTTTCTGAAGGCTCATGTTGCCTGGTTTCTTTTTTTCTGTTTTGTTTAGTTCGATGTTCTAGGTAGAAAGTAGCGTCGGTTTGTGGATGGTGGTATGGATAGATAGCTTTTGATGGAACTCCTTAAACAATAATTCATTATCAACTAATTGCTTGCAATTGTATTGTTTTATTACTTTTCAGTGATGAAGTAGTCTAATGTCTGTTATATCCCTGCTGTGTTGTTCTTGTTGAAAGAAAAATAATTGGTAGCTTTACAGGTTTTGACTTCAGAATTCCTGGCGGGTGCATAGCACGTGCCCAAAAACAGATCACTTAGCAAATGCATTCTTCTGCAGCTGATTGTGTGGTCCAAGGCTGCTGCTGATTGAGCTATACTCCCTACTCCACTGTCCGCTCATACTCGGCTAACTAGGCTAGGAAGCAGCGGCCATGACATGCATTTTTTCCCATATAACCTACTGTGGGGATTTAACGACGTTATATGCAATTATGTCACAGGTAGTGTCGGAAGTCGTGAGTCTTGTATTCAATATTGACGACGCCATTTTATCCAGCTCGGCTGCCAGGTACATCTAGATTTCTAGGCCAGATTGTTGGCCTGTGGAGTATGAGATGCGCAGGCAACTGTTGCCTATTCAGTCTCTCACGTTGGTCTTTCTTTGATGCGGCTATTCACTATGAAGTGAAAAATTAAGACGTTTTATTATTAGTGACAAGCCGAGTGGAATCCCAAGAAAACTCGCCACTTTTGCGTGCGTGCGCGTGCTGCCCAATGTTGAACCATGTGTCAAATGCCCTCTGGGGTTAACTCAGAATAGCTAACAAAATACCTGTCAGCAATAGTTAAATTGTTCTGTGAACCCTGCTAAAGAAGTGTTGTTCAGAATAGACTTTTCGCACAGGTTAAGCGCTGTCGACTTCCCGCCACCGACGACTCCCGTTATCCAATCCAGTGCACAGTAGATGCCTTCTTGTTGATAAGTTACAGTTCAGAGACTGATTATGCGATATAGAACAGAATTTTTAGTCAGTAAGGTAACATTATTATGATGGCATGAATCCAGTGCTTTTCGCTTGATGGTGCACAAGACTAGTCTATAGGCCTGTGTCCCTTGGAACCTATGGACAGATGGCAGCGACTCAGAGGGACGCCACATTTGCAGACACACTTAATAGATATACAGCCACGTTGGAGGAGGTCCAACTGCATTTAAAACCTCTAAACCCCCTAGTCAAAGCATAACTATAGTCCCAACTACACTTCTCCCCTACACACACTCACTGACACACAGAACACATTCCAAGTCTGCAGCACTTTCTCTCAAAACTTTAATCCCAGTGTTTCACTTTGGTTGGCTGTCAAAGATGATTTCAGTGCTTGTGAAGGAAGTGGTCTGAAGAAGGGATGGAGAAGGTTTAAAAAAAAAAAAAAAAAAGGGCTGATCTCATGGCAAATGAGTTTCTCTGTTTCATTCCCATGGGATGCATAGGAGGGGCATTGCTCTGTTGAAAACATTTGTAACACAGTTTATAATGACTTTACGAGGCATGCCTCTGTTAACATGTTAACATGTTTGGCTGTGTGTATTTATTTACCCTCTTTGGTGGGGTAAAGTTGGCTTGTTTAGGTCTAAATGCTGTTCACTTTTGGTGAACAAACACTTCAGTCACGGCTGCTTGGGAAGCATGATATAATTTGAAGGTGTAGGCTTGTACATGATTCTTCTTCTTATTTTTTTTTTTTTGCTGTCAGACTTCCTTGTTTTTTCCCTGTTCATTGCTTAGGCTACACAAGAAAACAGGTGTTCACAGGTAGCTTTGCTGCCTCAGATGGGCAGTTACTTGGAATGAGCCTTAAATAATTCTAGCCAATCAACATAGTGGTGAGGAGGGCTATAATTGTATTGGCTGTTGAGCTCTGCTAACAACAACCTTGCGCCAAACCAAATCACAGACTGCATCTTTAATACAGTGGCCCATTGTCACGGTTTAGACAGCAATGACTCATGCCAAGCCTAATTGTATGGGGGCTTTATCTCATAATTACAGTGGACCTCAGTGTACAGTTCCAGTATGTAGGACTAAAATGGGGTTATGGTAGAGTTCTATGCTATGCACTGCACACTTACCCTCCAGAATTCCAGGTATAATGAAAGTCCCAACATAGCTAGGCATAGTTTTCATGCCTCAGATAGGCTTAAACTTGGAAGAGTCTGTGTGTACATTCTTTGGCACATTCTGTGGCCCTATCCTGCCTTAAGTGGTTTGCCTAAAACTGGGATTCTGACATTGAGCAGGGGCGGAGATTGGGTCTGTTTGTCCATCAGAGTTTCTGTTTTGCCTTATTAGCTGTGGGAAAACCCTCCAGTATGGCTGCGTTGTTATCTCTGAATGGTTGCTCTTGCTGTGGGAGATTTTATGCCTCAACACAGGCGTACACCAAAAGCACTGACAGAGTTTGCACACTGCCACATTTAGGCCTAACTGAAAATATGGAAGTCCAATCTAACAAAATAGACTGTTGAATACAGAATTCCTAAGCCCTGATTCTAGTAATTTCTTCTTTTTTTTCTCAAGTATTCATTGGTCAACCTTTGAGTCATACGGTAATAGGCTAGAACTTCTGATCCTTGCCTCTGATAATGATCTTAACACAGACCACACATATGCAGGCTGTGGTCCAATGTAGCATCAGAATTTCAAAAAACGTCACTGTTTTACAGCCTGCACAGAGAATGACATCATACCTTACCTCTCCAGGACCTTGTGCAGCTCAGTTCAGTGCAGCGACTGTAGTTATTTTTAACATGCAATCTGTGGTGCAAAAAATATTGCATAGAGTTTACTTTTGTTGCCTAATAGTAACCTATTTTACTGTCCAGTATTTGAAGCTTGGTTATACTTCACACCTGGAAAAGGACTGAACCTTTTACCCAATCGGAATGGGCACACTGAAGCTTTAATAAGCTTCCAATAGGTGGTCAGATGACGAGGTGTGTCGGATGTGTGTCATGAAAACTCTGATATGCCAACTTTAAATTGTTGCTAAAGAGCAGAAAATGGTGAAGAGCTTTAGGACACCAGGCGTCTTACCAGGCGGGGGATTAAGATCAGTTTGGAACAAAAGGCTCTCGCATTTTGATCTGATGCTGAGTTTCCTGCTGGAACTGGGCTCTCTTGACACGACTCACCCATCTAATTCGGGAGCTCGCCGCAAGAGAGAGATTGCTTAACCATTCGGAAGGGTTGTGGGAACATCCCACAACCCCGTTTTTTCGGGGGCTTACAGTCCCTACATCCTGTCTTGGGTACTGTGTTTCTACAGGGATTGTGTCTGTTCTAGCCGCCACGAAACCCTCTCACCAGTGATGTAAAGAAGGACCAAAATGTTTCATAATGATCGAGACTACTCATGTGTTAAAATCTTTATCAGTATTAGGCTATTCTTTCATTTTAAACATGCCACATGGATGTTTGGTGGTGACTAATGTAGAATTAACTACCAGAGTTGTTTGCAGTCTTCTGATGCTTATGAACAAACAGCTCAATGTCAATTGACAAGAATTTGGTTTCTTTGTTGTTTGACCTTGTTTAAAAATTGACCTGGAGGATTAGTCTTAAAAGAACAAGTGTCAAACATTTTCCACAGTCTGGCACAAACACTAAATTTATTGTTCAGTTTCACCATTTCAGGATTTGGCAGAGAGGAACTGTGAAAGAAAAGCACAGCATGCATCCAGGTCTGAAACAGATAGGATAAAAAAAAAAGTATAGCCTAACAAAAATGCCAGTAATTTGGCGTCTTACCAAACATAGTTAAAAAGAGATTATCCGCTGGAGTCCAATTTAGAAGCCAAAGCTCTCCTTGTCAGAAAGAATAGGAATAATTTGCCCCAATACTTGGATTGTATCAAGACAAATTTGTTGGCAGAATCAACAGTTGTTGAACCATGCAGCCAGGAGAGGCTAGTTGAGTGAAGCAATAAGCCACCAGAGGCCGTGGGTTTATGCTGGCTTTAGAACAGCTAAGGGGTGTTGTTTGGCACAATGCAAAGTGGAGTGATATGGAAGAGGCAAACCTGTGTGTTTCTGCTGTATTAACAATGGCTTGGAATGAGATTCAGCCAATCACAATCAAGGAACAAAACAATCAGTTGTAGAATTCTCTTTAAAGCTATGGGCTCTTCCGTTTTATAGTTTATTTGGGCTTCAGAATACCTCTGCCAATTGATGGGCATGGCCTTATTGAAGTCCCTCCACCTCCAACCCTGTACTTTGTCATTCTTTTCTCCTTTCTCTCGTACAACCTCTCTCTAAAGCTGTGGCTGCTGTTGCAGTAAGAGTGGCCATCTAGCCTTTGTCTAAAGTTATTGCACTGACCGCTCAGCTTGCATTGGGTTGCCTCCTTCACACGGTTGTTTAACTCATTTAGCTGTTAGACCAGAAATGAACTGCGGAAATCTGCAGCTCTGACATCAATTTGTGGTGATTATGCACAAATTCTCAGACTGAATGTCTCCTTATTTCTGTGTAGTTGAGTAACCTTTATGTTCTCGACACATCTTAGGGCGCCTTCACACCTAGCTCTTTGAAACAGAACGTGGATCGCTTGTCCACAGAGCTCGGTTCGATTGGGTATATGTGAAAGCAACAATCGTACTCTGTTCCGGAACAAAACAAACCAATCCAGACCGCTTGGATGCAGTGTTCTCAGCTCCTTTTCAATCGATCCCTAGAATGGTTTGTTTACAGCGTGAAAGCAATCGGGCCAGTGTAGTGGGATATCATGTTGTTTTCACCGTACAGTGCAATGTTATATTTTCATAGGATAAGCAGCTACAGTGAAAACTTTCAACTTTCTAGATCGCATGTTATTGTAGCCTTTCTACACCAGTAATTTTGTAACGTTGCCAGTTTGCCTAAGCTATGCATTTGTGCCCCACCACCACTAAAACCAGTATTTTAAAAAGCCATTCCCTATGTCAAATAAATCCTATCGAGATGTAACCAAATGTATTATTTAGGCTAGTTTGCACAACCTTATGGAATTATTCAGATAATGCCTCTTAATAGATTGTGCATGGAATAAATACACGTGGGATAAAGTCAGGCAAAGTTTGTATCATCAGTAGCACGTCCGGTCTCATTAGCAGAATAACAGTAATAATAGTAATAGTAGTAGTAGTAATAACAATAGTGGTGATACTAATGGTAATAGCAGCGTAATGGCAGTAAACAAAGGACTGACCTGGAGCACTGAAGAAGTTCAGTCTTTAATAGTCATCTTGGCTGAAGAAACTATATCGTCAAAGTTGGAGACGACACATAACAACACAGCTGTGTTCAAAATATTCAGCGATCGCCTTCGGGAAAAAGGTTTCAACCGTTCTGTTGAACAATGCAGGGCAAAGGTAAAGAAATTGAGGCACTTATATGTAAAAACCCATGATGGCCTCAATAGAAGTGGCAGTTCGGGAGGAGAGAGAGAGGTTCTCTTGGTACGATGACCTGGACAACATACTGGGTACCAAACCGGTCGTGAAACCTGTGGACATGGTGGAGTCTGCTGAAGGGGATGACGGCTTAATCACCAACATGTCCGACGATGATGGTGAGTATCAAGTAGTCTACTTGTACTGCTACTATGTCTACTGCTGGTTTACCTACCTAGCCCATTAACTGCTTCAGTGAAAACTACGTCTGGAACTAATGTTTATCCTTGGTGGAGTAAAACGATCCAAGGTATTCAGGCCTATAGTTAAGTCAGCGGAAGAATAAGAGAGTTAGCCTAAGCATTTTTTTTCTGCAACCAAATGTCGTATTTACATTTATAAAAAGTCCTGGAACGAAAAATTGTTACATGGGCAGTTTTTTTTTTTTTTTTTTTTTAATTGTTCATCTTATGCCATGAACAGAGAGTTCGTCCTCTGCTGGTAGAAATGAACATAACATTTTTTTACTTTGTTTGACAGAGACTGGGCCTACTGAGCCAACTAACTCCAGCGATGCAGCCAGAAACAAGTTGGGTGAAAGGCTTGCCATCCCTGGTTCCCGGTCTAGGAAGAGGAAGCAGGATGACTGCACATAGCGACAGGGTCATGAGGACAGAGGGCTCAACAGGCAGAAGAGGCTGCAGCTTTTAATAATATGAGGATGGCATAACAGGAAGCTGAAGAGAGGTGCTTCCAGCCTATGTAAGCCCAACAACAGGCAGCAAACGCCATGTTTATGCAGGCTATGGGTAACCTGATTGGGGCTTTGCACCAACAACCCCATAACACTTTTCCAGTGCCCCCTCACATCTTACATTTTGGATCCTGCACTCCTCAACCCCCAGCCCCAGTTAGTGAAGTGTCAGACATCTCTTCTGTGTTACATGATGTAAACACAACATAAAACTTCTTTTGTAATTAGGCTAATTATTTTTTAATGCTATGTTGCAATGTTTGTCTTTGTTTATTACTGTTACTGTTCAAGACTAGTTTATTACAGGATCAATTACTACTGCTACTGAAAATAATTATAATTTCTTTGTTCATTACTGTTACTGTTCAATACTAGTTTATTACAAGATCAGTTAATGCTTCTACTGAAAATAAAAATGACAACTTTGTTCATTACTGTTACTGTTTAATACTAGTTAATACAAGATCAATACTGTTACTGAAAATAAATATGACAATAAAAATATACAATAACAATACATGTCAATGAATAAAAAGATGAATAAATAGCAATACACTTCAACTCTTCTGTATTTTCTCTCATATTCTTGAAAAATACTGACTGAGTGCATTTCTGATTTCATTCCCACTTCCATGATCTTGTAGATGAGCCACTCTTTCGCTTCGTTGAGGTATTGGCTCCTCTCTCACTGCATTGGCCCTCTCAGGGACGTCCTCTGCATGCATTTCACAAAAATTGTGAAGGACGTAGCAAGCAGATACAATCTGACTTAGCAGAGTGATATGTGAATCATTTACTTTTAAAAGACACCTCCAGCGTCCTTTGAGCCGTCCAAAAAACGCGTTCTACGGTCATTCGGGCTTGGCTGAGGTGATGGTTGAAGCCCTCTTGAGCAGGTGCTATTCACGGTATGGCTTCATTAACCAGCAGAGTAGAGGGTAAGCTGAGTCTCCTAGAATAAGAAGTGGCACATCCACACTCAAATTGAATGTATTCTTGATAACAAACATATTGGTATGCCATCTAAAGGACTACAACAAAAGCTAGTGTAATCAGTTTATGATTCATTTTCGAGATTGTTAATTAGCTATGCTAGTAGGCTAGGCGTGAAGCTGTCAAAATGTAACCAAGCAGAGTAGCCTAGCGCGTGGGTTAGAATGGAATGGATTTGATTGCACGTGTGTTTGTTCACATCATTTGTTCCGTTCTAAAAATGTGCCATGTGAATACGAAACGATTCCGGAACAGTGGCATGAATTTGTATCGGTTCAGGGTTTGTATTGGAACAAAAATAGGTGTGAAAGCAACCTTATTTAGCACAGGGAATTGAACAGAATGGAGTCAAAGATACATGAGAACAGTAAGAAAATAATAAAAGAACAACCCACATGCATTGCATTCTTGGCTTTTGGAACTTTTCAAGCATGCTAACATCTGCGGAGAGGCGTTTCTGGAGGATGTAGTTAAGCAAGGGAACCCTCTCCCCATCTCACTGGGGTCAAGGAATACTAATTGCCAGAGGGGTCCTCACAAAGTGCTCTTGTTTCTGTCCATCGCCACGAAGTGGTGGTCTTTACCATTCACAGGATACTCAAGATGACCCCCCACACCCCCTCCCCCACACCCTATTTAGCCTTCCACTTCTTTGTTTATTCCTCTTTTAATGTAATCTCCTATTAGCTGATTTTCTTTAGGAAGAGGCCATACCCCTAATCATGCCTTTGACTATGCTCGTAACTTGTAGTGAAAGAGGAGGTGGAGGCCCTTTGGCTTGCGTTACCTTCTCGCAGCTTGACTCAATTGCGTCTAAAGAGCTTTGATGAAAGCTTCCCATAAGTAGTGCTGCCGTAGAAAGCTGAGCTTTGCGTGTCGAAAGACAATGGCTCTCTGTGTGCTTTGTCGTTGAAAAGGTAAACAGGTTTTGGTTGAGAGTTGAGGTGACGTCATGCAGTCGCATCAGGGGCTTGTGTGGGTTCCCATTGACCTGTGGGCGCATTCATCATAGTAAAGATAGCATCAGAAATGCAGCTCATGCTTGGAGCTCATTGGTCATGACTGTCTCTGCTCTGCCGTAAATGACATGCACCGTTGCCTTTGCTAACAAACGGGAGCAATGCAGCCCTCTGCAAATGTAGGAGAGAGAACTGTCTTTAGAATGCAAGAGAGATAGATATAAAAGGAAGTGAATGTAGATAAGCAAAGCAGACATGGAGGAAACTATGGGGTCTGTCAGGGAAGGATGGAGTGTGTCAGTGTGGTCGACATCCTGCTCTCCACCTCCTAACACCGTCCACAAGACCCCCCCCCCCCCCCCCCATTCTCCCTCTCTTCAGGGACAAAGTTCATGTGCTGTTTGGAACTGTGTTGTGGCACTAACAGGCTTTTGCATGGGAAAATAAATATCAGTCCCTGTCCCTCTGACCCCAATGATCTAGAATGGCTACGGGAAAATAGGATAGTTCTGCAAGCAGTGAAAACCTATGCAAACACAGACCTGCCATCGTGTTTAGTTTCTGGGTGGTGGTTCATTTCATCTTCCAGCTCTGGGTTGCACCCCTACCCACCCCCCCCACCCCCCCCCAACACACACACACACACACACACACCCCTCCCCCCAAGAACGTAACTGTGGTCTATATTAAAAACAGTTAAATACAATGTTACACTGTTGTGTGTCATGACTGCATGAAAATACATTACATTTTTGTTTGTACCCAAATTGTCATGAATCTTTCATGAACCTTACAACAGAGACATCTGGATTAGTTGTTTCCATCTAAACCAAAGCTGTTGTTCCACCCTTTAATGGAAGAAGGCAACAAAGAGTTTCCCCTGGCAGTCTCCAAAACCAAATGATGACGGTCTCTCTGGTGGGCCTTGCATAGGCCTATGCCTTCGTGTCTTGTTTCCAAGGAAATGCACGTGCACCTGTGTCGAGCCTCTCTCTCAGAGGGGAAGCTCCTCGAGCCCTGCATTCCCCCTGAGGAGGGTGCTGGGCTCTGGGGGAGGGGTGCTCCGATGCACGCCTCAGCGCACTAACAGGCAGAGAATAAAAGAGTTTAGGAGGGACAATGGGCAGTTATGAGAGATTGTATTATTCAGATGCTCAACACTTGGCCATTCAGAGCTGAATAAAAGGAGAAACGAACAGGCCTTTTTAGAAGGGGAGGCCACGGACGAGACTGTTGAAACTGCTTCTCTCTCAAACTCACTGTCTATCTGTCTCTCGATGACAATGTCCAGCTCTGTTTTTTTTTCCCTCCCCAACTCCATTTCTTTCTGTCTTCTCTTTTTGTTTCCCTTTACTGTGCATGGGTGTTTATAAGCCCCTTCAGCCTGTGCATAGAATTCTAAGACCCTGACACAATTTTGTGTTGTGATGGGACATGTAGATTGAATGGCCACTAACTTTAATCCCTGATACAGTTCTACTGGGATGGATAATTGATGGATTTAGAGCATTGTGGTCCTGCAGTTGGTTTTTTGATGAAAATGAAACCATTGTGTGGTGTTTGGGGGCGAACCCCTAAATTAATGTAGCTCTTATTTGAAATAAGAAGTGATTGTTGTAAATGTGGTTGGATGAAGAATATCACAGATTTATCACAGATACTGGTTTTGTGCCTTTAGTACACCCAACATAAAACTGTGTCTCTGTGTGTGTCTGAGTCTGTGTCTGTGTGTGTGTGTGTGTGTGTGTGTCTGTGTGTGTGTGCGTGTGCGTGCGTGCGCATTTAGAATTCATAATCCTGTAATCCATGTTTGAATGTAGACGAATGAATAATCAGCATTTGAACATTCAGCATTTTGACACCAGTAGCTAAATCTGCTGGCTAATAATAGCAGATGATGCTGTTAAATTGTGGATCAGGTCTTGGTTTATTTCAAGTAGAAATATATATGAACTGTTCAGCTTGCTCCTTTTGTGGGAAAACGGGGAGTTGATATGACATTTTTTCCCTAGAAATTCCTACTAACTGATGTTGGTGACGTGAGGCATGGAGTGTCTTGGTCATGTGGAACCATGCGATCAAGGTGCCAACATTACATAAACTCACTTTTTTATTGCCCCAGCAAAGGTGGAGTAGGGTGAGAAAGGCTAAGTGCACTAGTGCATGTGTGTATTGGGATTTTGTTTAACCTGCCTGAAAATTCATGAGCCAAATATTGACATGCCAAACTAAACCAGCTGGTGCTTCTTACCAAAGTCTTCAAATATGCAGGTAGTTATTCAGTTGGACTGGGGCAGTAATGATCAAATGAATGATGCCAGCACATGGCTGTTGTTCACTCTCTACACAGATCCCAGTCTTGGGGAACTATGGAATGAAAGACCTGTTATAATCGGATCCCAGTCTTGGGGAGTGTGGAATGGAAGATCCGTTATGTCAGAAGAGGGTGTCTGTACGGATGAGGCAGTTTTAGAATTACAGGGGCACTTTATGAAGCTGTGCTTCAGTGTCTTTTAAACTGCTATGGCCACATGTTGACACATCTACCCAACCATGTGGTCACTTGTGTCCTACTGTGTGTAAATGTGGACCTACCCCCTGAGATGTTATGATGTTCTCTTAGGTTATGTTTCGCCCAAATGTTGTGACACAAATGATGAATAACCCTTCTCCTTCAAGGCGTGCCGCTGGTCACAGAGATTGCCTCCACTGCAAAGGTTTTCTGCTGCACTTGAACATAGAGAGTTCATTGGAGGGGGAGATTTTGGGGGCCCCTGGTTTTGGGCACAGCCCAGTGCGGGGTCAGCCCTACTGTTCCTTCAGAGAACTCCTCCCGGGCTCTAGATTGTCAAGTTTGTCATAAGGGTGTGGGGTCAAGCCCAGATGTGATCCCTCGAGAGAGTCATGTGGGCGTTGGTGGTGCAAAATTCAAGGGTTTGGTTTCTCTTTCTTGTGTGAGTATGGGCCTGTTGTTGAACTGAACAACATGATGTCATACCAGCTTTTTGACAGCTTGGCCTCTGGAGTCTCAAACTAATCCACAATAACATCCCCCAGCATCCCTTACCACACCACACCACCCCCCGGTCCCCCACCCACCCACATCCCAAACCTCACACCCACGCTCTATCCAGACTCAACAGCTGTCTGGATAGCAGACTGGCTGGAATGATGAAAGCCATATTTAGGCTTTCATTATGAATAGCTTCTTATATTAAGGGAATGGAAAGCTGTAGGAACAAGATAGGCATATAAATGTTTAGTGTGTGACAGCAACAGGGGAAAACAAAGACTCAGCATGGTGACGACAAAAAAAAATCAAAAATAAGAAAGAAAATTGAGGACAAATTGAAGATTTTAATTCAAGGCATGTAAATGATGTGGCTGAATCCTACCTCAATGACCAATAAATAAATCCATAAGACCTTGCTCCCGGTTGTCTCAACTGAGCGTGCCTTGCTCAGTTCTGCCTGCCCAGGCCCTGCTTTGTGCAACTGCAGGGCGTGGAAGTTCCATTGAGAGGTGAATGAACTTGGAATGCTGTCGCAGCCTCCCAGCCAAGGCATCCTTGACTGAAGAGAACATTCCAAAATACTCTTGAATAAGGTGCAAGGCTGAGGAGTAACAGATGATGGAGGTACGCTACATATGTGGCACTCATTAGAGTTTATCAAACAGCCCCATAAACTGCAATCTCAGTGGTGCACAGTGCAGTTCACAATGGAAGCATCTCAGTATTTAGACATTGTCCTCTCTGTTGCTGCCTCTACAGGAAGCAGCAGGGGCCAAATGCTCTTTAGGGACATGGAGGGAAGGCAGTGAACAGGAAGTGTAGGGGTCAGGGGTCAGGCTCCCCTCTTCCAATGATAACTGGTTCTTTTGCAACTAGAACTTTGTCTGGATGGGGGTTTGTGGAGTTGAACTTGTTCACCATCATTCTTGCAGTAGTTATCCTAAGTAGGTGTGGCATGCAGGTTTAAGGGCCTGTGGCAACGCATGTGTTCATGTTTCACTGACCTGCGTTCGGTCTTATTAGACCTGACGAGTTTTGTGAAGACACCAAGCCTGCAGAAATACAGCCCTGCAGGGTGTGGATGTTGCCAGCTCTTGTGCGCTGTTAAGGTCTTGTGTTTACTTCACTGGTACTGAGAGAAATACAGAGGAAATATAGAGAGGAAATAGACCAAATCTCTGCCACTGTTACGCTAGAATTGTGTGTCCTGCTCGACTTTGAGGTCACACTATTTGCTTGTTCGTCAGTCAGCTGGATCCCTTAGGCCCTTATCCCTCCAGTGCAGCTGTGGAAGACATTTATGACTTTTACATGCACGGCATATTCCTGTTAGTTTCTTTGTTCCGATCAGCATATGCTGAATTTGGCCATGTTCCGGTTTTTGAAAACCCCAAATACTCCCACCCCCCTCCCAGTTTCAAGGAAATTGTTGTTGAGTGTTTAGGCCTATCGCAAGCCTTTAGAAGTGGTTTAGGGGCACACTTTATGCTCAGTGTGCAAAAATATTATTTTCCCTACATGGTCTGCAGCTGCAAACTGTGATCTGGGGGCATCTCATTGGAAAAAAAAAAACATGGACTCTTACAGTATAGCTTGCCATACATTGTCGTTACCTTGCAGTTCACCGCTGTTGTACATTCTTTATATCAATTGGTATATAAACTATATCATGCTGTCAAATCCCCTTTTCAGGATCTTGCTGACAGACTGAGAGAGAGAGGAGACGACACAGACACAGAGACACACACACACACACATGCTCCGAGGAAAAAGATTGTCAGCTTATCACCTTATGTGGTTGTGTTGTGGTGGATCCCAATGAAGTTGGGATGTGTACAATACATAGCTTTAATGAATGAGAGAGATGATGTAATTAATTTGGGTAACAGGAAGTGGCTGGATGGAAGTTTCAGGCACACATGACCTTAGTACCCACCCATTTCCTCCCCACACCAATATTTACAAGGATGCTCCCCACGAAAGAGGATCCTTCTCGTAGCATTACAGGAAGCAAAGTGATAGAACGTGTTGGGACAGCCAGATCTCTAAGCCTTTTATGACCCTCCGAGTCTTGTTTTCTCTTCTCTCCTTCCTGGTTCAATACCCTGAGGGAGTATCTTTAAAGGTCATATCCTTACCAGTCCAATAGACTCCTTCATCTTTCTCTCTGTTTCATGGCACGGGCTGCGTATGTGACCACAGAGTGACCTTTCCATGAACCTACTATGTGCTAGCCCAGTGCACTGCGCTAGTTGAGCAAATGCTATCTTTTCCATGCCATCTCCTGAGGTGTCGGCACAAGCATTATTTTCCCAGAGCATGCCTTCGGAAGTGAGAAAGGGTTTTTGTGTGTGGAATCGGGTAAGCGTGTGTGTGTGTGTGTGTGTGTGTGTGTGTGTGTGTGTGTGAGAGAGAGGCCATCAAATGAAGGGCGCTGTGTTGTCCTAACCGTAGCACAAAGTAGCGGCGCGTTGACAGTGATTGATCCGTGCTTTGTGTCAGCAGACAGGGCGGGTCATTGTCAGGGAGACAGAGGCGGCCTTTGCTGCCGCAGCGCTGAGGATGACTATGGGTGGAATTCAGGGCCGCTCGCAGTGCAGCGCAGCGCAGCGCAAACACGCTGCCTGTGCCCCTCACCCCCAGCTCGGCCCATCTGAGGGGAAGACAAGACAGTGGAGAGCCAATAAGTGTGCCTCGGCCTGTGGGTTGTATTTTATTGTTTTTTTTGTTTGTTTGTTTTTTTTGCCTTGACGATAAATTCGTCTGTCAGAGTTAGCAAGACTTCTGCAACTTTTGTGGCTTTGGTTTGACCTGTAATTAAAATATCAGAATGACCTGTAATTAAAATATCAGCTTGAATCATGCTGTGGTGAAAAAAAGCATGGAGTCCAATTAGTTTTCCTCTGCCTTTTAATTTATTTTCAAGCAACTAATGAGGGTCATTTGTTTTTCTCCAGTCTGTCATGGTTTCTGTATCACTCCATCCTAATTCTTGGCCTCCAAATGTTGTTTATAACCCAGAGGGGGGTCTCTGGTTCAAACTGCTCTCTCTCTCTCTCTCTCTCTCTTTCACTCACTCACTCACTTTCTGTCTTTCTCTCTCTGACTCTCGCTCTCTTTGACCCTCTCTCCCGCCCTCCTCCTGTGAGGTGACATGGCGCGGACAACATGTGCGACCAAGAACTCCCTCATTGCCATAGAAACAATACTTTGAAAAAAGAAATATAGTTTACCTAGCTGCAAAAAGAGCCATGTAACTTTGTAATCACTAACACAGATACACACACACACACACACACACACACACACACACAAAAACGGGGAGAAAACAGAAAAGCTGTGTGAGTGTAAGCGTGTGCATGCGTGCACTTGAGTGCATTCATACTCTAGTTCATTACACTGTTTACCTAATGAAAGGAGCACCCTGAACTAAAAGGTCTGCTTCCTGTTTGTGATCAGATATCTCTCCAGGCACAGGCGCTCCCAATGGAACATAGAGACACAGACGCACATGCACACACACACACACACATATGGACATACACACATTCACAAACACGCACGCGCACACAAACATGCACGCTCACGCAACCACGCACACACACACACACACTCTTGTGCCTATAAGCGAGGCGTCATTGCCTCCGGCAGGTGTGGTTCATTCAAGTTCAAGAGTATTAATGCCCTCTTCAGGCTCCATTTAACCTACTTTATTTACCAGGTAAAAAAGGAGCAAATAGCCAGTGTTTCCTCTCAGCCAGAACAGTAGTGTTTGTCCATGTCAGTCGCCTGTGTTTTATGCTGTGTGTGTGTGTGTGTGTGTGTTGTGCTTTTTCTTATCTTGGAGTGAAAAATGTCTTGGCGCAAGCTGCAACTTCTTAAATTTAGAAAGCAGTGTTGTCCCTGGCAGAACCCAGATGGAAATCTCCCACTGTCCCTATTCGGCAGCACAGAGTGGTGAATCGAAAAATGCCAAGAACACTTGTGGCTTCTGCTGTTCTCATATCCATCACGCTGCTCGGAATTCTCCACGCTCCTGGCCCCTTTAAAGAATCCATATTTGGCCCATGGCGGTAATCGGAGTGAGGGGAGGGAGGTTTTGTTTGTGCATGCCAGTAGCATTTTTTTGTGTGTGTAAAAAAGGCGGCTTTCTTTGGTAGCTAAAATAGTCGCAGAGTAAAACCTTTTGACATCTTTCTTTTCATCTTAAAGGCAAGCAATAAAGATCTTTTCATGAAGGCGCTTTTGGGGAACAGATCCTCTGACGCCCCTTTCGTTGTCGTCTTTCAAAAGGTATTTTATAGGGTCTAATCCTGTTGTCCAACGTCCTTGACCCAGGATGTTTAACTGATGAGGAAGGAGACGCATTTTGGTCAAGGTCGATGGCTGAGCTGCCGAATGCCAGACGGAGGCATCTCGGCACTTCCTCTTTGTTTTTGGTCCTCTGCTTCGTCCACGCTTTCTGACATCTGATGTGGCATCTGTTGTATCTCCATTTGCCTTTCGTGTGACTTCTCTGACCTGCGCCATCTGTCTCTGCGGACCCATGTGTGATGGTGGACACCGAGTCATCAGCAGGGATCAGATTTGCTCAAAATGCAATTTGCTAGCAGCACTCAAACCATTAAAATAACTTGATTTGCCAACCATTTAGATACAACTAATAGCCTATATGTTTCCCACTGTCTGAGTGGTGTGCAGTGTACGTGTCTTGAATATGTGTGTGTGTTTGTTGAGAGGCTAAAGGGAGAAGGATGGTGTATTTGAGTGCTCTTTATAGGCTTGTCCGCTGAAGGACAAACATCAAAGCCAGCCCCAGCCTTCTTCATAGCCGAGCCACACTCGGTGTGCATGCAAGTGTCTGTGTCTGATTCTGAGTTGCCAAGAGCAACACGCACATAGGCAGATAGATGTGCATGAACCGGCACCAAAGCTACAGCCAGATAGAGAAGCTTTTCTGGGGTCAGCGGTGCAGTAGAGAAAGTAGCTTGGCCCCTGAGGAAATGGGATGTCAGGCACTGCAGCTTTGAACACGTTTCTTCACACATCTCATTTTCACTCACTCACTCACTCTCTCACACACACACACACACTCACTCACATACACACACACACACTCGCTCTCCCCCTTACCCACATTCCTGTTTTAACACCTTTTTTTCTCTGCTTGTGTTATGTCCCCATTGAACTCTTCACATCCAGCCTTTTTTTTATGCAGGCCTAAAGCCATTTTATCCGTCTTTCCTATTTTGGCTACAATCTCTCTTTTCTCTGTTTCTGATGTCTCCATCAATATTTGCCTCGCCTGTCTTCTGTGTGTGTGTGTGTGTGTGTGTGTGTGTGTGTGTGTGTGTGTGTAGTCTCCCTTTCTCCTCTCGCATTCTTCCTCCCTCCCTCTGCCTTTCACTGTCACAGTCACCCCTCCCTCCCTCTCTCTCTCTCTCTCTTTCTCTCTCCCTCTGTCCCTCCCTCTCTCTCTCTCGTTAGCCCTCTCTCCCATTCTCGTGTGATCCACTCTCCGAGTTGGCAGCCCGGCTCAGTAATGACAGCGTGCTGTGCAGTAGAAGTCTGATCAGCTGGAAAAGAGAGAGAGAGCAAGAGAGAGGGAAGGTGCTGGAGTTCAGACAGAAAAAGGTAGTGAGGGGAAAAAAAAGGAGGGCGAGAAAGAAAGGAGAGCGGAGCAGTGTACGGTAAGATGATGATGATGATGATGATCCTGCCTCTCCCTATGGCACTGCTGTGCTGTGTGTGTGTGTGTGTGTGGCGTCTTCACCTCTCTGTTGAGGCGCTTTGTGAGATTGTGCTTGAGGCAACATGGAGGCTGATGGAGGATCGGAAATTAGCTCAGAACAGGAGGTGGGGTCAGGTGATTTGAATTTGATGGGACACAAAGAGGTCGTTGAGAGTCGAGATGCACACCAGGGCAGTGTTAAGGTCACAAGATGTGTTTTTTTGTTTTTTTACTTGTTAAAGAAAATTTTTTTTTTAACTTGAAAGCAGACACAGAATATCAGCTGTTTGCTATAGCCATGATGTGCACTGGCAGTGACTTGAGGTGACTGAGGGTTATGACTGGTGGTGATCTGATGGGTATCCGCTGCTGTAGTCTGCCGTCTTCTGCTGTGCATTATCTGTCACGCTCGTGTGAATGTAATATTCATGGACTCTGCATCCATGACCTTGTGTGTGTGTGTGTGTGTGTGTGTGTGGTGTGTGTGTGTGTGCGTGTGTGTGTGTGTGTGCTTGTGTGCATGCGCGCGCATGTATGTGTGTGAGTCAGCATGTTTACATGTGTGTGCTGGGCTAAATTCTAAATACGGAGCAGGAATGAACAGAAATGTGTTTTATATTCCCACCCACCACACCATACACTCTTTTTATTTCCACTTTTAATTATTTGCAGTTGAGTCACTTTTTAGTCTGTCTGTCCCATATGAATGAATGAACGAAATATAAAACCTACCATGCATGTCTTTCTCATTTTAACCATCTCTCTCCTTTCTTTCACTCTTCCCGTTTGTTTTGAACAACCCTGTCAGCTGTCCACCTCTGGTAGGTGTGGGTACCCCACTAGTGAAATGTGTGTTTTTGTTAAATCGTTGGTGATAAGTGATTGGGCTGGGACTGGGGTGGTGGTCGTGGGGACATGGATGTACAGAGGGCAGGATAGGGCTGGTGGAAGTGAGGGAAATGAAAGCTGGTCTGTCGCTGATCCCTTTTGAAGCACATTCCTGGTACATTTTGCCTCCGTGGGACACAGACACCAAGCCAAACAATCGCCTCAGCCCCTGTGCACTCACTGAGCTTAGAGAGGTTTGTTTTCCACCCGCCTGTTGGCTTTTTTGATCTGGCAAGGCACATCAACAGGATTCTGTCCCGTTCCCATTCACCCCGCTCACCCCTCTCCTTTCTCCCTGTCTCAGTGCTCTAAAATTAGACAATATGACAATCGGCACAGCCAAAAAAAGAGAGATTTAGATTTTTTTTTTCTTTTTTATTGTGTTGCAGGTTTGTTGTTTTTGTGCGTGTTAAGAGATTTTGAGTAAACATGTTTGGCATGGTCAACAGATGGCCAGAGCAGAGGGCTTATGTAATATGGCTGTAATAAACTGTCCATTTTATTGTCTGGAGATACATGTCATATGGGAGCAGTAAAGGAGAAGGCAGGATAGAAACGGGGGAAAACCAGATGACATGGCAACCTGGACATAACACTGCTCAGTTTGGCAGAAGTGTTTCTGACTTGATAAATGAAAGATGACGGAGTACAACAGTGTTGCTCATTTTTAATGAAGTGTGTTTGTGTGTGTTCAGAGAAAAAGTGGAAAAGATTATGAATCTGGCAGTGGACTCATTCATAAGGACCTGTTGCGGAAAGAGAGTGAGAGAGTTAGAAAAGAGTAAGCCAATCATATTAGTCATGGCCGCCATTCTCACTGGAAGGCTGCAGGAAGTCGCCTGGCTCGCAACACTGTTGCGACACAGGATAAGCTGATAATGCAACAGCTGTTTCCAGTGAAAATGAAATTTAATTTACATTGGTCAACTCCATGTCATGCAGGCCAGGTCCTCTCCTTCCCCTCATCCCGGCCTTTGCCAAGTTGGCGAGTGGTGGGGAATCTTATCTCGGGGTTAATACACACCAGGTCGCCCTATGGGATGAGTTCATCATCTTTTTCATGCTCAGGCATGGGGGTGGGAATCGAGAACTGAGAATCAAATGTATCCAGTCACTAAAATCAAGTCCCTCTGACATAATTTCCTCGTATCAATGCTGGCATGCTTTTCAGACCATGGTTAGTGGGTCTTTCTTTGTACAAAATTTGATTGACAAACACAGTTCTATATGGTTTGCCTCATTCTAACATGGTCTGTTTAGTAGTATAGGCTGTTTTGTAGGCTTACATGCTGATGCTGAACATTTTTGTAGAATAACTTCTAAACAGTAAGGAGTTGATAAGAGAATTGATAAAGAATTGGACCGATAAGCAGAATCAACAGTGGCACTGATACTGATGAATCCTGTCAACTTCCACCTCTGCTTAAATCTGTGGTCCCCAAAATATAGGCCTTTTGACGATACTTTTGCAGCTAGGACTCTAGAGGCTGTAGTTTTGGGCTCCCTTAGAGGTTGTTTCAGGCCTAGCCTGTCAAACTGTGCCACAGATAACCGACATGCAGACTGGTTTCCATGTGTGTGGAAAGCATAGAGGCTGCATCAGACAACCAGTTTGCAAAATGTTGTGGACATTTACACTGCACTTAATTTATGACTTTGTTAATATGTTATCCTGTGTTTGGGATCCTGCAGTCCACACCCTCGACCCGGTCATAGATTGGGAAGACTACTTTAAAAGGTCTTGTGCTGTAAACTTGCGTGCATTTCTGATAGATAAGGAACTAGCTCTGTACAAACATACTTACATGACCCCCGGTCAGCCTTTCCCTGTGCATTTGTCAGTTTGTGAGTGTGTGTTGATGTACTGAATTTAGTCATGGATCCAGCTGGCAAAAAACTTTGTTCCATGATTTTTGGCGTCCAAGATGGTTGTGCACCTGGACACATTTGTGGCCATTCTGGCCTTTTTTCACAGCATTCTTGGGAAGTTGAGCCAGTAGGCCAGAGTTAGGCCTACATTTTAGAACATCTGCAGTACAACAACTTTCTTCCAAATGAAAAGCAAGACGTCAATTAGGCCTAGTGCTGGATTTGGTATTGACACAACTTTAAATTTGACGTTTTGATTGATTTCTCTTTTATTTGTTTAGGAATTAACTTGACAACTTTTGGATTAGTAGAACCAGACCTATGCTGTAATGAAACTGTTGCTGTAAGTTTCTCCTCTGAGGTATATTCTTACTGCCACAGGGTTGAGTGATGAAGGGGTTTGCTACATTGCCCTGGAGAAGGTGTGATGGGGCCCCTACGTTGACATAGGAGAAGTAAAAGCCTTGACGGCTCCTAACAATCACACAGCACTGATCTGAGCATTCAGGGTACCACTTCTGTCCTAAAACACACACACACACACACACACACACACACACCACACACACACACAAACACACACACAGAGAGACAGAAATTGAGAGCTTTCTGTCAAAATACAGTCTTCCCCATCCAGTAAACATGTACTCTGCCATAATAAAAGGAATGCAGAGCTTAACACCAAAACTTGTCATTAAGTAGGCTACACCAAAGACACACACACACACACACACACACACATACATACACACACATGTACACAATGTTCTGACAGACCGTGATTGCAGGTCTGTTGTGTCTGTTCCATGGAGGATTAGGAGCATGGTAATATTAGCCTCTTAAAGCAAAGAGGATCTGAGAGCATGAGAGCACACCAACCAGCCAGGATCGAGAGGCCATTTTGTAGGAGCCCACCCGCCTGTCCGCCGAGACGTGAATTGGTTTTGACAGGTTGTGTTGTTTCAACCACTCTCATCTGCAAGCCTGTAGTTTGGGGATTTGGGCTGTGGCCCATAGGGGTTGCAGGGCCCTGACACTGATACCCGCTGATTGTCCTCTACAACCAACGGGCCCTGCTCGTCGTTTCACAGTTTAGTCCAGCCAGAACTGGTCCTAAAGGTTTTGTTTTGTTTAGGAAAGCCCTTTTAATGAATGACAATGGCTCTTTTTCTTAGTTTGCAGCGTTTCTCAAAGAGCCTCTAGAATTGAAGATGATTTTAATGATGGAGATTCTACTGGGACAATGATGATGCAAGAATTAATAGAATAAGCGAAATAAATAAAAAAACAAAAATGTTTTTTTGGCACTTCAGAGATTTTAATTATTTTGAAGCGTGGCCGCTGGGCTTTGGGTCATAGTGTTTAATATGATGCCATGCCTTTTGTTCTTAATACTGAGTAGTGTTTGATATGAGTGTAACTATGCCTGCTGCTTGCATAACAATTGGCAAATTTTTCAAACTGATGCCATGCCTTTTGTTCTTAATACCGAGTAGTTCTGTGTTTCAACATTTCAGTTGGTCAGAGGTGTGTGTTACACATGACCTCAATATCGGGTGTGCATTTGCCAGGAAGTAGGCTGTGGGTTGTAGCCTAAATTCATTTTTTACGGCTAAATGAATTATCATCACAGTCCAATAAGAGCTACCAGAGGGCCAGCTGGTCTTGATTAGGATCCCTGAAACATCTCTGCTGTCAGGGGTTATCAGTGGCACAGTTTACTGAGTGTCTTCAGTGTACTTCTAGTTGTCAGGGTGGTCTTGTTCTCGTTCTCGTTCTCGTTTTCTCTCTCTTTCTCCCCCCATCCTGTACGCTTTGTGTGTCTGCTTTTTGGTTTTTATCTCCCTGACGCTGATCGTGATTAATAACCCTCTTCATTAGCGAAACGGAGGCATCCTTCACCATCACTCATAACAATACAACATAAGTATTTCTCAGATAGCCTTTTTTCCACTTCCTGTTCCTAATTGCTCTCATTTCTCACCTTGCATGAGAGATGGATACTCAGCACTGATAATCAGGCTGTCAGCCCCTTTCCAAGTGGTTTAATTGCCCTGTGGTGAACTCGTCACGTGATCGGCTTATATATGAGCAGGCCCCGCTGCCCCAAAATCAAGTACATAAAATGGCTCCTTTCGCTCATAACTCCCTGCCCATTCAAGCGTGTGTGTGCGCTGCCGTTTGCTAGTTATAAATATCCCCTGTGTGGAGGCTGAAAATAGGCACTGCATGAAATGCGTATGCGCTAGCACACACATATCGATTGTGACAGGCTAACTGAAGTGAACGTAGGAATGCCCCATGGTGGATAACAGAAGATTCTGGATTCATTCGGCTTTTGAGGCTGTCGAGTAGACAAGGCTTCCTGTTTGTTTAACAGAGGTCCCCCACACTCACCACACATGTGGATACATAATCGAGGTGTAGACTACCTACCGGCTATATAATATTACTTACAGCATTTTTCTGCAAACAAAAAGAATCTAATTTATAACTGATTCAGGTCTGCGCCCCTATCAATATGTTACTTATCTCAATCCAGCATATTTAGTATCCTTTTTAAAATGGCTTGTTTCTATTTAGTATCTTGATTTCTGTGTAAGTCTCTGCCTGTGTGTGTGTGTGTGTGTGTGTGTGTGTGTGTGTGTGTGTCTTGGGTGCTTGGCTTGTCAGTGACAGTTAGGCCTTAGGCAGCAATGCTCTCCTTTTGCTACATTAAAGCTGTGTGTGAATGTGAGTCTTCATCATGTGGCCATCACCTTAGCTCTTCTACCTATGCTGACATTTAATGAAGAATCAGCCTACATCACATAATAGCCTAATGATCCATGATCCATCCATGCTCCCTTCATACCCAGGCCAAATTCACCTCCATGATTCCCAATACAAAAAGATGTTTCCCTACTGCTGCTCAATGCAGCTCTGTGTTACAGCACCACAGGACATGGTCTGCTCACAACCCACCTTGTTACTGTTTAACCTGGTTAATATTCCTCTTTGCTACAATCATTTTTCATGTCTGTTTTCCTTTTCTTTCTCTTTCTCTTTCTCTGCACAGTTCACACGGGTACCATGACGACAGAAGTAGGATCTGAGACGGAGGTGAAAAAGGAGCCGGAAAAGGCGGAACAGCCAGCGGCGACTGCACCGAAGGAAGAGCCCGCCAGCGAGACAAAGCCCGAGGCCGAACCAGCTTCTGCTGAAGCAACATCAGAGGCAGCAACACCAGAGGTAGCAACAGCAGACAACCCAGCCCCCGAGGAAGAGCAGAAGGCGTCCGAGAGCGAGCAAGCCAAGGCAGAGGAGCCAAAAGCGGAGGAGAAGAAGGAGAAGAAAGACAAGGAGGGCAAGGGCATCTCGCGCTTCCTTCCTCCATGGCTTAAGAGGTCCAAGTCCCAGAGTCAGGTGGGACCCAAAGAGAGCACGCCCAAGGAGGGGAACGTCGAGGCGGTGAAAGAGGAGGAGAGGGAGGAAAAGAAGGAGGAGGACAAAGCTGTGGTGGCGGAGGAGGAGGACAAGGTCAACGGGGAACAGCAGGCCCAGGCCTCGACAGCAGAGCAGCCCCAGGAGCAGAAGGAGGCACCTGCCGAGGACGTCAAGGAAGAGGAGAACCATTCCATAGGCAGTGCAGACACACAGGTAATCACACTGAACATGAGGCCAATTTGATGTATGTGCAATGTTTTTGTACTCTGGTACAAAACCTCTGGTCTGACATCAGACATCTGTCTTTCAGTATTTACTTCTCTACCTCACTGTCTTTCTTTCTTTCTTTCTCCCTTTCTTTCTCCTCACCATTTGACACTCTCTCTTTTCTCTCTGACTTGGTCATTCTTGCTACTCCTTAAACCAGCTTTGAGTCTGGCACCACTGGCCTTGTTCAGCTGCAGTGGAGACTCTGAGGAATTGGTGTCATTTATTTCACTCCACTAGACACTGTCTATATATGTGTGCCAACTTTTCCCATGATGCTGCGGGGCACCTTCAAAGAGAAGAGGATGGAAATGGGGTCAGCTGATGTGCCATGTTCTAATCTGCCTTTGCTGTGAAGGTCAATGACTTATTGCGTCAGCGGTGCACCCTGAAAAAAGGATTTGGGGTTTGGGGGGAGGGGTGAGGGGATGTGTCGGCAAGTGAGTAGTAGTGCTGGGCGATATGGGAAAAGTCATATATCACGATATGGATTATTTTATATCACGATAACAATATATATCACGATATATCACAATTAAGTATGTTTTCAGTTATTCTCTTTATTTTAAACTGTCACAAATGAGAAACATGTATTTATATTGAAGTGCGACTGGGCATAACGTACCTTGGACCAAGGACTTTGACAAGGTCTCGAAAGCTGTTTTTCTCAACTACATACACAGTAGCCATGCCTTTACAAATGTAATGTGAGATGGCACATGTGATTTGTTTGTGGCGCTGAGACGTTTTGTCATATGGCGTGCATTGTGCGAAAGACTGTTTTATCTTCGGCTGGCTGTATTTATTTTCGGAATTAATTCCGATTATAATTGTGTACTCTTGTTCGTGGACCTTCTTTAATGGATAGAAGAGGTTGGTTGTGTTTGCATCTGGCGCGGGGATTATTTTGTGGCAAAGTTTACATATTGCCCCCTTTTGCTCCGTGTTGGACGTCTTGAACCCAAACTGCAGCCAAATCACAGGGGTGCCCCCTCTTTTTGGCACAAGTTGTTCTGGTACCTGTGCCGCTTCCATCGTCCATCCGATCCATCACAGAGAAATTTCAAACAGGCTCTGCTTCAGCATTCAGCTTTGTGTTGCAAACCCACGTGTGAGACTCAAAGAAGGTAAAGCAGCGTTGTGTCGCAAAACCACCTGTCTTTGCGAAGATTTTAAAACATTCTTCTTTAAGTTATATTAACTTAGTGTGTGCATAGTGACAATACAAAGATAACGAAACTGTTAATATTTTGCTGTCATAATTGGTACAATTAGTTTATCACGATAGAAACGATAGAAGAGAAATGACACAATAGACACTTCGTCCTCAGGATATATATCGTCGTATCGCCCAGCACTAGTGAGCAGCTGACAAAATTCTCAGCTGCATTTGAGCTCTCTAAAAAAACAAAACTAAAAGCCAACATTCTTTTTGAGTTGAATCAGGCTGAGCGATAAATCTATATCATTGGAGAAGGGCGGTACTGTGAAAAGACATTGAACAGAATTAAGTCCTCCCTCATTGTTCTCATCAGTATTCCGGGCCAGATCGCCTCCTGTTTTCCCTGTTTCCATCCCGATCCGCCCAATGACCTCATCATCTCCAGCCGGCGGTCCAGTGGAAAAATGACAGCAATGGCGGTCCAGAGCTGTGCTTCCCAATCATTTCCTCTTGTTCCCCTAAATCCCAGGGAGACGGAATGGTTCTGATTTGAGTCAGCTGACCAGAAAACAAGATAAACCTGTTGTCACAAATGACACATGTATAGCCCATTGAGTGTTGTTAGGTTTAAGGCAGTCAGGGGAATAGTGTGGATTTTTTTAAATGGGGGTATGGTGTGTGTGGGTGTGTGTCTGTGTGTGTGTGGGGGTCATTCCCTATTGTAGAGGGAGCTGGATTTTCATGCCAGACCTGTCCCTCATTGCCCCAGCAAGTTGGCATCAGTATTAAAAGGATGCCATTTCCACACCGGGGTTCCTCATCACATTTTCTTATTCCCATAGTTATGATGTTTCAATTGATATGTAGACCTAGTAATGACGACTCCTTGTTTTTGTGTGTCTGTGGGTTCTTTTGTGTTGCATGTGTGTGTGGTAGTGGGTATTAATAAGTGTGTGTGTGTGTGTGTGTGCATGTGCACATTTGTGTTGCATGTGTGTGGTGATTTTCACTAATGATCCGCTTGTGTTTGTTGTTTTTTATCATCCCTTCCCTGCACCAGCCCGCCAAGGAGGAGAAAGCTGAGGACTCCCAGGAGAAGGACGCCGAAGAGACCAAGGCTGAGAACGGAGTAGAGGAGGAGGACGGCGAGGAGACCAAGAGGGAGGACGAGCCGACGGACAAGGCCGACACCAGCATCCTCTCCCCGCTGCGACTCGCCAAGAAGGTCAAGATGGTCATGTGCCAGGTTACCATGCTGGATGGCAGCCAGTTCCCTTGTGAGGTTGAGGTAAGAGATGCTCCCCTTCTCTCTCCCTCTCTCCCTCTCTCCCAAGGGGCGCCTAGAGTCCTGCCTACCATGCCCCCACCCCACCCAACGTCCATAGGGGCTTATTCAAAGGAAGGGTGGGGGGATTATATTTCTCCAAGCCTGCTTAAACAGGCCTCTTGTGAGATCATCTCTGTGTTGTTGTTTTTGTTATTGTTGTCAATTCCCTTGTGATTCTCAACCCGTGTTGACCTATGAAATTATGCGTGCAAGGAATTGAAAGAAATTAATGGCTCTTGTATAGAGCTTATTGGTATTGGTCTTCCATGAAATTTCTGCTCAGATGGTGGCCTCTTTGGGGTTTTCTTTTAATTGAAGGAGGATTATGTAGACCCTTTGTTATTGCTTTACGTTAAGTAACTCAAAGGACGTAAAAACTATGAAATGTAGACAATGGAGTCGCCAAACATTGTCGTGATGTTGAAAGCACTCATGAATTTAAACTCCTGTTAAATGGCTTGCCGGGTATCCAATGGGCCCCACCTCTCCTCAGTATTCCATTGTGTAAGATTCTGATTATGATGATGTGCTATCTATAAAAAGAAATCCTGAATAGATCATGATTGAGTGCTGGTTGAGAGCTTGTACTCAGCACCTGGAGGAACCATAGCAACAGGGAGGCTGGAGGTTGAGGTTGGGGTCGAGGTCGTGGTCGTGGTCGTGACGACTGGGTGTAGTGGAGTTGGGAAGGTCACACATGATCCTTGTGCTCGTGACCCACACAAGACAGGTTTCTCAGCCAAGTTTCTGGGTAGGTTATATGGGTGTTCCAGAGTATGTTTTTGCATCTCTCTTCATGTTTTCATTGAGATCGAGTCATTTTGTGGTTCCCACTTCAGTAATGAGTAGACATATTTGGCTATGATTATGCAATCATCCAACAAGGAACCAATGATGTGGCTCAAAGTGCTGGACCGGCAACAGTGTACAAAATGTTACTGCATATGGCATCACTAGGCAAATAGAGCATCATGAGCTGCTTGTCAAAGGAAGCTGGAATCTGAACTCCAATGTTTTGTATTGGAGCAGGACCAAAAAACATAGGAATGCTTTTAATTTCTCATCTAAGTGCTGACAGCAATTGTAATGTAGAGTTTGGAGTAGCATTATAAGCAGTCGACGTTAAAAAGCCAGATAGTGCGACAGACGGAATGAAAACAATAGACCTCTGCTCCAGAGGGCGGATGAAGAGGATAGTCTTGGCTGACCTCTACATTCAAGACTTGAACAATTAATCCAGTTTTGCCAAACTTGGAGATCATTTGTAATTGTTAGTCCAACTCTCTGTGCTTACTTTAAAAGCATGTTTCTTTGTCTCATCGACTGGCATCGAGCAAATTATTTACATTTACATTAATAAATTTATGCAGACACTTTTATCAAAAGCAACATACATTTGTCAGCTATCAAATAGATTGGGGCCAGTCTTTCTTAGAGCAACTTGGGGTTAAGGACCTTGCTCAAGGGCACAACGGTGTCCTACCCACAATTTTCCAGGCTACTGGCCTGTTAGGCAGGTTCCTTAGTGTTGGGTTGTCTTCACCATTTGTTATTGTGTTTCCTTGAACTCAAGGAAAGTAATGAGAGTTCATTGTAACTTGTACAGACCATGTGTCCAGTTGCATGCTAATTGTGTGTTATTAACCCATTTTGACCTAAAATGCTTGCTAGAAAGACCTTCTTAAATGTATGATTTTCAGAAAACGTTAGCAGGTCTACTGAAAGTTTTAGTAGACTCATTTTTTGTCAGCTCTATAAACATTTTGTTCTCACACGAAGGCATAAAACAACTAGTAGTCAGACATCTTCTTTGTGTCTAGTCGTTCCACTCATTGTTTCGCTCTGTCCCTTGGCCCTGATGGCACAGTGTGGTGTGTATGTGGCAGACCTCAGCGGTGCTGGGGAAAAGAAAGGCCACTAGACCAGACCAGAGTGTTCTCAGCCCCAGCCCTGGCACAGATTGAACTGTAAAATGTGCTCCCTTTGCTGTGCCGACACAAGAGATGAATAAGAAATATTAAAATGTTCAAGTTGACAGTATGTCCTGTTTGTTGAAGTCTACCAATTGCTATAACCTGACAGCAGGCGCTCTCTTTTGAACATATCATTTAAGAATGGTCCTGCTGGCTCTCGATCGCTTTAGAATTCCTCCAAAGGTAGGTGGCGCCAGTAGGCGTAGTCCACGCGTGCGCTGACCCAAGTATGCTCACGGCCATTTTCATGTGCACACATGCGGTACGGGTGGGCTGGTCTTGCCGTAATGGGATCATGGCGTCCACTGAGGTGGTGCTGAAGTGATCAACCCATGAGCTGATGAAGCAGTCCAAGCCCTGGGCCTCTGACCCACGGCGTGACGTTACCGGTTGTGACTGGTGGATCAAGAGCTGCGGGGGGTGGAGGGGTTGTGGAAAGGGGGGGGGGGGTTCTCCACAGGGGCTCGTCTGCCTACAGACTAGGGAGGCTGGCCCCCCACAGAAGCAGATTAGCGTTGAGATTGGGCCGGTGGGTGTGGGGGTTAGAATGAGGTTAGTTTGATCAGGATGGTGGGTGGGTTTAGCTCCCCTATAGACTTAACCAGCATCTGTTAGGCTTGGCCTGACTGGCCATGCGCTACAGTGAGCCAGTGCGGACGGGTTAAGAGGCCCGTTACACTGCTGTCGTCGGGCCCTCAGCTATGTAATGCTGATTCCTTCAAATGAATGAATAATACTCCAGCCTGCAGTCCATGCATGTCCACTGTACCATAAAGGCTTTTTCCCTGGCTTTCCTGGAGCCTCAGCCTTCCATCTCAGGACATTAAATTGAAACCAGATACATAGCACCGCAGACTTAAAAAGTATCTCTTGTCTTAGAGTGTTTTTTTATTTTGTTTAAGGGGTGGTGTTGTCTCAGTTTAATTAAATGAGCTACTTTGTTTCCCATAAGACGTAAACATGTGCAGTAGGTATATTGACCAATGTGAGTTGATGTCAAACAAATTATTAATAAGTACATCATGCTCTGGGTAAACACCCGAAGGATTATTTATGTAATGTCCTTGCTGAATTTGGCCATGCTTTGACAGTACATGGTAAATTTGATCCATGTCATAAACTTATATCTCACACTTTTGTTTATAAGAATTTTTGTTCAGTGGCCAGTATTCTGTTACACTACATCCAGGCCTTAGCCAGATGATCCATTTTTCAGTTGGCTGCTGTTGGTGCTGGTTTTCACCTCTCTCTTGAAGCCTCTACTGCACATTGGTGGCATCTACTGGTTGGTGATGTTGCTTTTGGAGTCAGTGTCAGTGGGCCCAGTCAGCGTTGGAGGTGGCCCAGCCGGTGGAATGGGGCCTGGCTGGCTTGAATTGCTGCGCAGCCAGCGCTGTTTTAACAGGGCCAGCTTTGTTTGCACTTTCGGAAAAGCTGAGGCATCACTAAATGCCATTGTTGGGGACCAGTCATCCAGAAGACAGTGGCATATTTATAACGAGATGTAATGCGGCGTTCCCATCATGGCACATTGCTAAAATGAAAGTGATAAACAAAGTATTCCGCAGATTAACCTTAATATTTTGTGATAAGCCACCACCCCATTCATCCATCCATCCATCCATCCATCCATCCATCCATCCATCCATCCAACCAGCCCCCTCCTTCTTCTCACTTGCCCTCACAGTCCTAAAACTCTGTTGGGAGAACAATGAAATGTGTGCTGAATGACCTACACAGGCAAGTCTGCTTCACATGTCTAATGCCCTTGGGACTGAGTCTGTGCTGTGAAGTGTTATTAAGTTCTCCGCCTCAGCTCAACGGGATGTGACTATGAGTGAGAGAGAGCAAGACCTGTAGTTTGTCTCTATGGTGCCAGAGTCTGCACCCCCTCTTCTGACCACCCTTTCGCTGTGTTTGGATTTATTTGATGGTCCTTCATTTATTTTATTTCTTTTCGTCTCTCTGTCTCTCTCCCTGTTTCTCTCTTACACACATACTCACACTCTTTCTTTCTCCCTCTCTTATTATGTCTCCATTCAATTTAATTCAGTTCAGTACAGCTTTGTCATGGCATGAACATTTGCCAAGGCTCAATTGCATACAGGTATGTACGTGCACAGTTATATAACCACATATACAAGTTGACTCACACAAAGACAATTAAGCTACATACACATTTCTCTCTACCTCTCCCTCTGACACTCTCACTCTGGCTCTCCTTGGTCTTATTTTGATGGGTGATGGTGGCGTAGTGGATGGCTGTGTGTGAGTGTGGTGTACTTGATCTGAATGTTTTTCAAAGGTCACCCCATCTTTGGTTTCAGTACTGGAAGGTGCACCTGATAGTCCACTGACGAGTGCTTGGATTAATCTCAGTCCCTTACATATGTCAGAGACAAAACACTGAAATGAAACCAGAGGACAACCTCTGCACGTAACGAGCCCAAGGCTGCTCGACTGTAAGCCCTAGTCGGAAGTGGACACATCCAAGTATTAGCTTTTTGGAATCAGACCTACTCCTTTCAGCCTTTGGTCCAGTGTATGACACCACGTTCTACACTTGGAGCGGAAAATGGAGCCGTCCTTGTTTGAATTGCAACAGCATTTCATTTGGTTGCTCGGAAACGCCTTGCACAGGTGCCCTGTCTAGCATGCAAGTAGCCTGGAAGATTGCGGGTTTGAATCCTGGCTGCCACCGTTGTGCCCTTGAGCAAGGCACGTAGCCATAAGTTGTTCTAAGGGAGACTGGTCCTGATGTAATTAATAGTTGACAAATGTAAGTTGCTTTGGATAAACGCGTCTGCTAAATGCATAAATGTAATGTAATGTAAAATATGGCTAATCAGTCTTCCTGACTGTAATCAGTCTTCCTTCCTCATTTGCCGCCAGCTAGGCGTGGAGCTACCCTCAAGCGATAAGTGATAAACAACTGGCCTCGGTCCACCTTGAAAAAGCCAGATGTGTGTGTGTGTGTGTTGTGTCTGTGGAGACCTGCGTGTGTGTCTGACTGTGTCTGTGTGTGTGTCTGCGTCTGCGCATGTTTACAACATCCTCAATTAAGCAGAGACGCCCGACTATCGATCCCATCTGTGTGGGGATCAGGATGCCTCTTAGATGAGTCAGTCCACAGATGATGAGCACAACACTGTTCGAGAGAACATTTAGGGATGGCTGTTACGAAAGCAGATCTAGTCTCTCTAGTCTCACCAGCCAATCAGCAGACTGAAGTGTATACATCTCGACCAATGGGAATGCTGTGGTCTATATACACTCTGTCCACATATGGCATTATTTCTGTAATACTCCCAGCCAGGACACGTGGATTTGAGCAGGCGGAGGGGGGGGGGTTAAAAAAAAAAAAAATCCAGATCCTCTCACAGGCTCACATGTTGTTGTTTCTACTTTTAGTGTAAGGGAAGCGGAGGAAAAAGCAAATCTATGTTGTGAAACACTGGTATGTAAACACACACACACACACACACACACACACAATAAGTGAAGTGCAAGGATAAGAGGGTTGGTGTGGCAGCCATGTTGGAGAGTGAGCTTAGCCAGGCCGATCAAGAAAAAGCTCAGTCGCCCACTGATCTCTCAGGGGTGGGTGGGGAGAGCTGCAGAGGGCTGTATGACGGTGAATAATTTAACAGTGCTGGCTGGATGAGCATTAGTGGGTGTTTGAGTGTAATGCAGAGGAACAGCAGAGAGGGGGACTCTCTGTGCCTGTTATGCTAAGCTAGATCTACAGGCCACCACCAATGCTATTGCTGCTGCTGGTGATGGTTTAGTCAAGTGTAGTCGTTCCTGATAATAATTTTTAGCTTACATCAGTAGAACAGGACACCTAGTCAGACGACAGTTAGGAAAATCAGGAACAGAGTTTTATTTACGATGCGCATCAAGGCAGAGACAGCATGCTTCGCATAAAGACTCACCAGCCACTAACTAGACAAGGAAACTGCCTGACTAAATACAGCTCCAGGTTGATGGAAGATGGCGTCGGTCATCCCAGCTGATGTGCACTGCACTGAATCAGACCATGATGTGTGTCAGACGCTAGAGCAGATAGACACTTAAGCAACGGATCAATGCAGACAATGCAAACAACAAAACAACCCAAGAACATAATATTCCACCTTATTTCTAATAGTGGGAACAGCAGGAATGAAATAGAAAGTCATATGTGGAAAGGCAGCTCAGACGTAATGACATAAAGTGCATGTGGTTTATGCATAAGACATACATTCTGATTCCAGTACCTTCACCCCAGATTTTGGGCAAGAAGTCTTTACATTTATGCATTTAGCAGATGCTTTTATCCAAAGCGACTTACATTTTTGTCAGCTATCAATTGCATCAGGGCCAGTCTCCCTTAGAGCCACTTAGGCCTTGCTCAAGGGCACAGTGGTGGCAGCCGGGATTCGAACTCACAATTCACAGTGCCTTAACCGCTAACACCACAACTGTCCCAGGACTTCCAAAGGGCCCTTTTCTGCTCCTCACATTTCTCTGTAACCAGGTCCTGTCTGGATCAGCAGAGCGCTATGAGCTGTGAGCTACAGAGAACCAGAGGAATTGAGATAGAAAGAAGGAAAGAAAAAGGTGTAAGAGGGGTATACACCCCCCCTTTCCCAACCTCGTTTTGCTATCTTCACTCTGGTTGTGAACATGGCTGTTTTTCCTAAATTGCATCATCTGGGTTTCTGCAGACTGTCGCTATCCATAGGAAGCGTGTCCAGACATCTCAAAAGAGCAGTGTTGTGGTCCACTGAGAGGCATCTGATGTGATTTGATTGTGCTGATTTTAGGTGTGCTCCTTGAGAGGTCCTTATGGGAGTCATGCAGGACGAATTCTCTCTCTGCATGCTGCATGCTTGTGGTGTTACACTCCCTCACCAAGCCACCCCCTTAGCTCTGAAGCCACTGCCATCACCACCACCACCACGTGTCCTGTTAAGTTGTTAACAGCAAGCCCAGACATTTCGATTACCACTGACCCACCAATTTCAATTAGACCTTATCTGATCTGGCATCTGCCTGTATTCTGCTGAAGCTGCCACTACCATCCACACACACACACACACACACACACACAAAAAATCCACCACTCCCTGCACCATATCTGAGCCAGTTGTCTCCTCTATGTAGTTAAATAACCCTGTATATCTGTGGAACACATACTAATGCCAAGCCCCATTCCAATTTCAATTAGGGTCTCCGGTGTTGTGTGGATTTAGTGGATTTGTGTTGTGCCGGTGTTTACCTCGGATAGCTGTGTGTGAGTGTGGTGTACTTGATCTGAAGATTTTTCAAAGGTCACCCCATCTTTGGTTTCAGTACTGGAAGGTGCACCTGATAGTCCATTGACAAGTGCTTGGATTAAACTCAATCCCTTACATATGTCAGAGACAAAACACTGAAATTAAACCAGAGGCTATCTACGCATGTAACGAGCCCTAGGCTGCTCGACTGTAAGCCCTGGTCGCTGCTTAATCCTTTGTTGACAAAAGCGGACACATCCAAGTATTAGCTTTTTGGACTCAGACCTACTCCTTTCAGCCTTCGGTCCAGTGTATGACACCACGTTCTACACTTGGAGCGGAAAATGGAGCCGTCCTTGTTTGGACTGCAGCAGCATTTCATTTGGTTGCTCGGAAACGCCTTGCACAGATGCGCTGGTTTCCATGGGGAGTGTTCCCTTGATATACATCTTGCGTTTGTGCTGTCTAGAGCCTTACTCTGTCCACAGTGGTTAATTTAATTGCGTGTTTTGAGACACAGAGAAGTCAACCCTCGCTCGCTCACTCTTAAAGAGACTTGTGTGATGGCCCTGGTCAAAGTTGCTAAATTAGCTTAAGCCCTGTGTGGCTCTAAAAGGCGTGTTCAAATGGTCCACAGCACCACCTCCTATTTACACCAAAAACAAAATTCTCATCTCGGGACATAAACTGCTTTCCAGAACATCTAATGCTATCTTTCTCCCTCTCCCTCCCTCTCTCCTCTTTCTTTTTTTCTGTCTCTTCTCTCTTCCCGCTCTCTCTCTCACACACACACTCTCTCTCTGTCTGCACACAGACTACAGTAAATCCCTTTCAACAGCAAATGGCTGAACAATGTTCGATAAGAAATCATGCAATGCATTTGGAGCACTAATGTACCGCCCCCCCCCCTTTTCCGCTATCTCTGCTCTGTGGCTTCAGGCTGATCGATAGTAAATGCTAGCTGTGGTCCATTAACCGTGGAGGCAGCACTTAGTAATGCCCATTGACCAGTTGGCCAAAGCAGTTTACTGGCGCCAAGAGCAGAAAGATGGCAGTGGCATTGTTGGAGTTAACAGATTAATCCGTCCCTGTCTTTGTAAACAAGACCTGGGAGCACTATCTGATTGGTTGGTTTGTAGATCGCCAACTGTCAGGGCTCCCATGGGGAATAAATATGGCACTGTTTGCTTTTTTTAAAAATTTGAAAACAAACAAAAAGCTGCACCTTTGGGACACACACAGATAGAGCCCCAGCATGTGTACACACACACACACACACACGCATACACGCAAGCAGTGCTACAAAGATACCACACCCAGCTCCTGCTCAGCAGTGTTCACAAACAGTCACAAGCCGACTGAAGCTCATATGTCGGCCACTATTGTCAGGCCTGAAAGTGGGTTAGACAGAACGAGGGGTGTGGGGTGGGGCATTTGGGGTGGCATTCTGTAAAATGACTGATGGTGTCCCAGCATATCTTAAATACTTTAATTGTTCCTAAAGGAGACAAGAAATGGGGGGAAAATGCACTAAACACATACAAAAACAACTTCGCCAACTTTTCCCTCCCCCATCTGGAAAATCGTTGTCATTGCTCATGCTCAGACACTTTTATGGTTGTTCCTTTGTTTTTTGCGTTCTGTCCTGGGGGCTTACAAACGGCCTTTGGCCTGACAGAGGCAGAGGTCACACTCTGGCTTTTGTGTGCACCGTGCATTCTCGCACACACCCTCACACACACACCCTCACACGCTGCCCCATTGAGTGTCCCCAACCCCTCTGTGCCGGAGGGCTTTTCTGGGATTTCTCTGTAATGTCGGTGCTCTGTGTAGATCGGCTGTACCGGCGAACACACAGACATTCAGTTTGAGCTTTGTAATGAAAAACACAGTACGAAAGGGGGGAAAGATGAACGGAGTAAGTCACTGTGTGAGTGTGTCAAAGAGTGTAGAAAGATTGAGGCAGAGAGCAGAAGCGAGAGATGAGGGGAAGAGGGAAGAGGGGGATAGTTTTTTTGGAAATATAAAAGGAAGGAAAAAATGCCTGTGTGTAATCACCTCCTGACCCTCGGAACTAAAAAGAAGTGAGGGGCCTCCATACACCCAAGGGACCTAAGATGGATTCAGCAGATTCAGATTGCTCTCAAGATTTCTCCGCCTTGAAAGTTCTCATGAGAATAAGATTGTGCTACACAGACATCCTATTACATACAGTCCCTCCCTTTGCAGTGCAGGTGATTCATTGTAGGGTTGAGGTCCGAGTTGCTTTGCCCTCTCCACACTCTTCCCCAAGGAGTTATGAGGGTTGTTAAAGACAAACGCACAGACGTTTCAGACGTTTCAGACGTTGTCGGTCATTCCCAGCCTGGAGCGCTTGCTCACTGTGAAACCAGATGGTAGGTTTCTGGTGCTGGACAACTCCTTCAGACCCTGATGTTCATTTCACCCTCCCTAACAGTCAAGCATCTGTCAAACATCTGATGCTAGATTTGTATTTCTTATTTGTTTATTATTTATGTATTTTCAAGTATGCTAACTTCAGGATTTATGCTCAAGTCTTGTCATTTGTTATTTTAAATGTTTGTACAATTTTACGTATGTATTTATTTATTTATTTATTTTTCCCTCTTTTTCGCTCTCCTGCAGAAACGGGCGAAGGGCCAATTTCTGTTCTTCAAAGTGTGTGAGCATCTCAACTTGCTGGAGAAGGACTACTTTGGCCTGTGCTTCAAAGACAACACAGACCAGAAGGTATGACGATAACACTGTTTCCATAGCAACACCAACCATCACATGCCCCATCCAGTTCCATTCATTAGATACCGCAGTCATGTGAATGTTTCCTCTTCCTAGAATCATCATGGTGTAATGTGTTTGCATGTAATTGGGCTTATAATTGAAAGTCCATAGTTGACACCAGATTAACAGAGAGTGATTTATGGGAAGCCCATGGCGTGTAGGAATGTGGCGTTTCCTTTGAGGTGCGACCCAAAACGTGTGGCCATAGCGGCCTGGAAAGGTCTGTGATGTCTTTCCATGGCCACATCTGCTAGGCTGCAGCCCCATGTCAGCACATTAAACTGGGTGGGGGCTGGGGGAGAAGTGAGTAGGGGACTCCCTTTCCCTTGCTCGTTTGAGATGTGTTCAGGAAGGTCTTTCCCCCACACTCTTAAACACATGTATACACACATAATGTACAGACACAGGCACACCACGCACAAATTCACTCACTCAGCAAGGTCTTTCCCCCAACACACACTCTTAAAACACATGTATACACACACACACACACAGACAGCAAAGTCTTTCCCACACACACACACACTCTCTTTCACTCAAATGCACTTCCCTCTGCTGCGTGTGTGTGTTGGCCTTGTCTAGCCGTTTCCTCTGCTGGGAGAGGAGCGTTCCCTTCTGCTCTGTATGGTTCCAGTCTGGGCCTTGTGAACACAGCATTAATGACAAACAGACACCCACACACACACACACACACACACACACCTCAGACAAGCAAGTAAGGAGAGGCAGAGTAAGACGATCAACATATTTGCCATGCGCCAATTTTAGTGTGACTGTTCCACGTTGACATGCAGGAAGCCAAAGTGTGTGTGTGTGTGTGTGTGTGTGTGTGTGTGTGTGTGTGTGTGTGTGTGTGTGTGTGTGCGCGCGCGTTTCCACTGTTCTGTCCTGAAAATGCCTCCTCTGAGATGGATTTCACAGAGGTCTTAAACTCAAGCTGAGGCATCAAAAAGGACTCGCATATTTCCGTGTCAGTAGTAAAGCGGCATTTCCCGACTTCGCTTAACCTTGTAAGAGTAAGTGGCTAAATCACTGGAGTCGTCTGAGGTAAATGGCTTCTGTTGATGTTATTTGTGAGCAGAATATTAAAGATAATCTCAGCACAAGATCAGAGTAGCTTTGAGGCAGACAGCAGTCAGCTGTGCAGGGAAACCAATAAGTAATGCTGTAAAGCTAATGTTATTGCGAAAACAACATGAAGTCATATTCCTACCAAAATATTATGTTTACCCATACCTTCTCTGCCAGTCCTTGATGGTAACCAGCTTGGAAGGAATCGGCCTAGTATTAAAAGTGACTTCACTTTATGGCTGCAAACCACACACACACACACACACACACACACACACACACACACACACACACCACACATTAAGATATGTACACACACACACACACATTTGCTCTTCCTCTTGCCAATCAAATCAGTGCTTCTTTGGACTTGTTTCTGGCATTCTTACTCATCATAAAACTGCTGCCTTTTGTTTTCACGTCTGCATGTGATTACAGCCTTGAACTTGCACTTGTTTGTGTGTGTGTGTGTGTGTGTGTGTGAGAGGGTTTGAAACAATGCCCAGGTGTGCTCAGATTCAAACTGTGCTGTGTGTCTGTTTATGTGTGTCCATTGCGCAGATGTTAATATATCCTTTCTGTCTGTCTTTCCTGTAGTGCTGGCTGGACCCCTTGAAGGAGATCAAACGACAGATCCGCAGTAAGTGCCATTTACCCCCCACCCCCACACACACACACACACACACACACCACCATGGGCGACCACAGGAGAGCAGCTAACCTCTGCACAGTATGCCATACACATTATACAAGGCACCATTCATTGGTTGGCTTTACCTTGGACTAAGTGACGGTTCCCTCAAAAACCCTACATTTTTTTTACACTGAAAACAAACCTCCCATGAGCACAACTAGCTTGTTCTTCCAGTCTAAGCAGCTTTTAAGGGCTTCTGTGAATGTAAGGTCTGGCCTGGTTAATCCAGGACATCTTTGGGATGGACTGTGAGGATAAACTGTGCTGTAGCATTACCTGCTGACAAGCAGGGAGGGACAGTAAAGACAGCTCATCTGGATCCAGCTGCTTCAGTTAGAACATCTGGAGAGTCAAGCTGGCTGGGTAATTAAGACATGAACTACAGGGACTGGGAGTGGAAGTGGAAAGAGGGTAGGGGGGTGGCTTTCTTCTATCTCAATTATGAGGATGACGTGTGTGTGTGTGTGTGTGTGTAATGTCTTTTGGGTGGAGTGCGTTGACCCCATGGCAAGGATTGAGTGGACTCTCTGAGGGTTGAGGCTCATGCTATTTGACGCAGTTGGAGGACCACTGGCTGTTGATCATTCCCATCATGTTCCTCTGTAGTGCTGTGTAGTCCGCCCTGTTCCCATGGTGACTGGAGGTGCTGTGCTATTGGCTATGCGCTAAGATGCTTCCGGAAGTGCTGTGGTCGCCTGTGTGACATTCCATGGCTTGGCTGCTTGTCTGTCTGCCGTCTAACACTTTATGACCTGTGTCTTCTTTTCTATTCTTTTCATTCCTTTCCTCTCTTTTTTTATTTCCTCTGTCCCTGTTTCATTCCTCATCTGTCTCCTGTGGGTACTGCGTTGTAAACCAGCACTCGTCTTGACAGCTTTATGTGCGTCACTCTCCGTCCCTCCATCTTTGTCATTTTCTCTTGTTCACCCCTCCCTTGTACTTACCCTTTCTGTCTGTCTTTCTGTCCTCCTTTTTTTTTCGTTCTTTCTTTCTTTCTCCTGTCTCCTAGCTGTTATCTTCTTCCCCCCTCTCTCTTTTCTTTCTCCCCATTGCTCACTCACTTATTCACTCACTCACTCACCCCCCCCCCCCCCCCCCCTCTTCCCTTCTCCCTCTCTCTCTCTCTCTCTCTCTCTCCCTCTTCCCTTCTCCCTCTCTCTCTCTGTCTCTCTGTGAGCAATGTGCAGCTGGGACTCTGCTCATGCTCTGGCTTCATGCCCAGACCAGTAAGAGGTGCGTGGCTGCTCACTTCATGCGTTATTGTCCTGAAATTCACATCTCGTCCCCATTCACTCCTCAACACTGTGCCTGCTACACTCACACACTCGTTCACACACACACTCAGCTTTTCAACTTTTCAACTTTGTTATCCACAGAGGACAATTGGTTGTGCTGCAAGATGTCAAGTATAAATATAGACGTAAAATGCAAGACCAAACCATGTGCAGTGCTCTGTGTACACAAAAACTCCCTGTCACAGTGTATTCTTTTCTCTTTTTCTTCTCTTTCTGTTTTTTTTTTTTTTCTTCTTCCTCTTCTCTTTTTCTGGTGTTCATTTCTTCACCACTCGTTTTTTTCGGTTGGTTTGGACAACATTGTTAGACATTTGAGGCCCAGATGCCACTCATCGGACTAATTGGAGGTCAAGCCTCTTGTGACACTGGGAACGAAGACAGTCCATACTGTGTAACTCTGAGTCTCTGGGTTGTTAACGACCCTGTAACCTTTGGACTTGGTTGACTTCTGACAAGCTTGATGGTGTGCGTATATGTGTTTGTGTGTATGACTGTGTGTTGGACTTTTAGTGGTGTGTGTGTGTGTGTATGCGTGTGTGCGTGCATGCATCTACCCTTACCTGTCCCAGGTCAGCCGTCACACTTGGCTGTGAACCTGCCCCCACCCCCCTCGTTACCTAGTGGACTCTTGGTGTGTGTGTGTGTGTGTGTGTGTGTGTGTGTGTTGTTACTAACCCAGGTGCACCTTTGGCCCCCCTCCCCGTAATTCAGTGATCTCTCCTCTGCCCTCTACTGCATTAATGGCCAATGAATAAGAAATGTTAGCCGGAGCGCGCGGTGCCAATCGGCCAGTAAATCCATCTCTGTTGAGATAGCGAGGCGTCGAGCGAGGCCGGCCACACAGGATCTGACCACACGCTCATCTGGAATGCACCCAGAGTCTTGGAGGAAATGGTCCCGTCATGAAGTCATCCCGGGGATCAAGTTTTCCACACACAGATTTTTTTTCTTTTCCCCCATTGCTCGCCGTTTTTGGTGGTGGTGGTGGTGGTGTGTGTGTGTGTTGGCCAGCCCTCTATCGCATGCACATATGCCATTGCTTTGTTGATGCGCTGCAGAAGCATGCGATTACAACAGTAGTGTTTTGTTTGTTTTGCAAATAAGGACAGTTATCAGTTATCTGCTGAGTTTTCTGAACTATGCCTTCTATGTGTCATGGTCAGCCTGTATGTGTGTGTGTGCGCACAGGTGTGTGTGTGTGTATGTGTGTGTGTGCGTGCATCTGTGCTCCCACTTTCCTGGTGTTTGCCTTCACTCTACAATTCTGTGAGTGTTAGCTATTGATAACGAAATGCCAACAGTTTCATATCTGTAGATATAACATGTTATTTGTTGTTCTAGCCCTGCCTCAGGTGTATATTAGCAGATTTAGTTAAGCTTTCTTGTAGTTTGTTATAAATTTCTGTGTACATGTTCATTTCCTGAATGTTTTCAGCGCAACAGCTTTCCAATGTATTAGTGCAATACCAGGCGTTCAGGGCATGCATCAGCAATGGCATTCAGGCATGCATCAGCAACATTCTCCCTGTTGTAAGGCATGAAAGGCATGTGTGGCATCAGAGAGAGTTTGAAGGCGTTGTAAGCCATCTGCACTGAGGTGTTTTAAATGTTGGACACTGGTGTCTGCTGCGAGTGACTTGGCCTGCAGGACTCTGTGGCGACAACGAGACGGAACAGACAAGCAGGAATGGAGAGGGGGGAAATATTCCTCCGCACATTCGCCTCTCTGCATTATGACTCACATTTTTGGAAGGTCAGCACTGTAAAAATGCCTCTGTTGGTGGGCTCACAAAGACATGATCTTGCAGGGAAACCTTATCTGGCTTTTCTTTGAGCCGTCACAAACCACCACCTTTAAAAGTTCTAACTATCTTTAAAAAAATAATAAATCCATTACATTTATCATCAATGAAAAAAAAACCTCTCTAATGAGGTACGTAGCGTGAGGAGAGTGCTGACTTGGGGAAAACAGGAGATGGAGTCCTTTAAGACCACATTTGAACAAAACTTGAAAGAGTTTCTTGGAAAAGTGTGTGTGTGGCCAAGGTGCCTGATTAGATTAGTAGTTTCTCTTTGTGTGTGTGTGTGTGTGCGTGCGTGTGTGTGTGTATGTATCTGCACGCATGCACACTGTGTTGTGTTGATGTGTGAAAAAGAGGTTAAGCTGCTGATTGCCACAAATCAATGCAAAAGAGGACCCCCAAAAAATCTGCTTGAGAGTGTTTGTGTGTGTGTATGTGTGTGTGTGTTCACATGTGACTCTTTGCCAGCTGCCACACATTCCTCTCTGTCTCCTCAGCCCCCTTTTAGTTTTTTCTAACGGTCAGCGACCTCTTGACCCCCGCTGGGCTAAGGACGGCATGCCACAATGCCCCTACTGTTGGCCAGTTTGGAGACCAGACGAAAAACACCGTTTTCTCAGTGCTCGTCTCTCATGGCTGGCATACCGCAGCAAATGACGTGTCACGCCAGCGAGCTCTCCAGTTTTTAGCATCTGTAAGAATTGGCTCTGTGTCATCCCTCATGGCGAGCGAGAAAAAATTTCAAACACCCCCAATCCCTCTCCTACAACCCGCCCGTTCCTTCATTGGAAGAATGCAGCCATGAAAAGGAACAAATTCCAGTGAAAAATCTGATTTTTGTCCTTTTGCGCCATCAATGAAATTCCATGCTGCTACCGTGCCATTGGCCACTCACGAGCGGCTCACAGTACTAGGTGCAGGAGAACGGCTGCAGGCTTTCCCTCTGGCTGCAGAATCACAAGCAACACAGCCAACTGAACATAGGACAGCTGATGCATCATTCCTCTCTCTCTCTCTCTCTCTCTCTCTCTCTCTCTGTTTCTCTTTTCTTCACTCTCCTCTTCCCTTTCTCTCACTCACTCATTCACTCACTCACTCACTCACCCCTCTTTTTCTCCCTCCCTCTCCCCCTCTCTCTCTTGCCCTCTCTCGGGGGATCTTAATTTGCCCCTCTGTTCTGCTGGTAAAGGCCATTACCATCCCCCTCCTCCCTCCATTTCCCCAAGCTTAGTGACTGGGCTCTAGTGAAAGCACCCCCAGCAGAGATTTACTTGTATTGTTTTTCAATATTTGGGTTTTGGCCATTAAAGGGGAAAAGGAAGGGGGTCAGGGGCAGAGCAGTGAGAGCCAATCCTCATCAAAACAGCAGCAGCCGGGAGTATTGAGTGGTTTAAGTCCGTTACGCCAGCAAGCGCAGGCATTTATCAATCAGGGTTGGGTTGCACAAAGTCATCATAACTGATCAGTACCCTCTCCATACACACACACACACACACACACAAACAGAGTAAACTCTTACCACGTACACACACCCCTTCCCTCCACATCCGTTTCAGTGATTGTATGAGCTCATTATCCATCCGGGTTTTCCTTTTTTTTTTTTTTTCCCAGTGAAGCTTGCATCTCTATTCCACCACCCACCCCACCCTCTCCAGCCTTGGCAATGGTTGCTAGGCTACTGCCATGAATGGTCAGCTGCCTCAGCAGACCAGAGACATGGTCTGTTCAGTCCCACAGCAGTGTGAGCCAAGTAGCCACGTGTATGTGTGTGTGTGTGTGTGTGTGTTTTACTATGGAGTGTCACTGTAAGTCCCTGTTAATCTCGCCTGAGAGCTCACATGACCTGCTTTTCAGAGAGGGAGTGCACGGCGGGCGCCATCCGTTCTCCAGCCCAGAGCTCCCGGTGGAACCAACCACTGTGCTATCCGGCTAAAGCATCGCTTTGAAAACTCGTCATTGAAATCCAACTTCCATGTCAGGCGGTTTTCCAACTCTGAGTTTTCCTATCCCTCCCAGAATGACCTATTTATTTATTTACTTGTTTGTTTACGTGTTTATTTACGTATTAATTTTTGGTAGATTGCAAGTGAAGTCTACCTGCTGTGGTTGGCCAGCTATCTATTTATGTTTTTGATCTGTCGTCTTGTTTTTGGTGGAGCTGAGAGGCGGGGTTCCTTCAGTATGCATCAGGGTCAGCTGTAGGGCTGAGTGACTTGTTGAAAGAGCCTGTCTCTGGGCTGCCTTTTTAAATCCTGTCTGCGCGCGCCGGCCCCCCTGGCCTCTCCGTCTTCCTGCCAGGTCCAGTCACAGCCACTCAGCACAACGCCTCTCTCCAAACCTCTGACAGAGACCTCTTCAAAGCCCCACTCTCTTCTCCTCTCTTCTCTTTTCTCTTTTATCCTCTCTTCTCCCCTTCTGTCCACTCTTCTGTCCTCTCCTTCTCTCCACTCTTCTCTTTCTCTGCTCTCCACACCAAGCCCAACTGTTGTATAATTGTTCACAGCTGTTATATTCTGTCTCTCTCTCTCTCTCTCTGCGCGCACATCTGTCTAGGAGAGAGCTCAGCACATGTTTCTGTATCTCTTGTTTTGACACAAAATTTCACATAGTTTTCATCATCTGTTTACATGATTAAATAATAAGTAGTCTGACACGGCCAGAGGCAAATGAACTAAACACGCATCAGAAAAATATACCCCCACAGCCAATCATGTTTTTTATTTGTGTTGTTTTTGTTACCTTCTCTACAGAATCCAATAAAATGTATATTTTCTTGTCTGTGTGTTTTGTTTTCTAGATGGTCCATGGCAGTTTTCATTCAACGTCAAGTTCTATCCTCCAGACCCCTCTCAGCTCACAGAGGACATCACCAGGTATGAATCCAGGGCCTCATATCCATGTACAGACACGCACAACTTTGACACGATACTTGCTGGAGGATACCACAATGTGTCATTGTACAAACGCTGCCACGCACAGATAGGAGACTATTTACGGTCTCACATACATCCCCATGTCTGGTCATTTGCGTAACGATTTTAATGTCTGCGCGGCATTACCGCCCATAAACTAATTCAGTGACCTTTCATTGATGGTCACAAAGGCCTTACTTGTCTCCAGCTATGCAGGTGGTGCTGCATGTAGGGGGTTTATCGAGGGCGTTTCTCAGTCTGGTATGGGATGTGTTTTTTACAGAGGCACACAAATGCACACTCTCTCTCAAGATTTTGATTGCTACTCCAGTAGTCTAGTCACTCCAGTAGTCTAACCACTCCTGTAGTCTAACCACACCTGTAGTCTAACCACTCCTGTAGTTTAACCAAGTTGAAGGGAATCAAAACTGTAGCACTTAAATAAATAATCCGGTCATTTTGCAGTTTCTCTCTCTCTCTCTCTCACACACACACACACACACACACACACACACACATCCTCTCCCTCTCTCTTTCTCTCTCTCTCTCGTCCTCTCCCGTCCTCTCCTTCTCGCCCTCTCTCTCTCTGTCTCTCTCTTGCTCTTTCTCTCTTTCTCATCTCCATTTCTCTCTTTCTCTCTTCCTCTTCCTGTTCTCTTGCCCTCTCTCATTTTCTCTCATTTCAACAGAAGGTATTCTGTTGTTTATTTGACTTTCAAAATGGTCCCACAATGCGTGCAGTCCCTGAAATAGGTACTCAAGTCTCCTTTTGATAACCTAAAATAAACCCATTCTGGATGCTCTCCTTCAGCCATAGCCTGCAAGAGAGCACTAGGCTCAACGCTCAGCTGAGCGTGTGGACAGCTCCTGTCGAGTAGGATTATTCAAAGCAGAGGTTATTTTGGGTAGGGTGTTTTTTTGTTTGTTTGTTTGTTTTTTTCCTCAGGGTTTCTTTTCTCTAAAAAAAAAAAAGGGACTTTGCTGTAGGGCCCTTTTGTTTCAGACTGGCCAGTTAATGGCACTAATTGTTTAAATGCACTCCACACCAATGTCAAGATCATGTGTAGATCATTGAAATGCATAGATTGGTGTGATGCATTTGTAGTAAGCGTAGTAGAATGTGGGTCTATGGGGACAAATGGATGAGGTTTGAAATAGATTGCCTGCGGTTGTCCAGGTTCTCCCTGCTGACTTAGTGTGGCCGTGCCCAGAAACGTGAACTGATGCGGGGGAGGAAGCAGAACATGCGTCACCTAGTTTGGTTCTGAGTCCTTCAGACTTTAGAAAGTCCTTTGATCCACTAGCGGCGAATCACTCGCCACACTGCGCAGTGCCACACACCTTTTAGCACAGGTGTCAACACACACACACTTTCTCCTGGTAATGTAAGATGAAAGGTTAACACGTGCGACATTGACAGGAGCACATACTTGCACACACAACACACTTGCACCTCCTTATTTGCTGTCTCTGTGGCACACAGTTCAAACCTTTTGGTTATGGCGGGCGAAGCACATCTGTGCACACACAGATATTTCGCATCTTATCACACTTTGAAGTGGGTGACCTTTCAGCTGTATTGCAAACCTTCGCGCTCCAGTCATGCCTTTATTTTTTTGTCTCTTCCATCCCCCCATTTTTTCCCTCCATCTCATTTGCCTGTTCTCCCTATCACTTCCCACCATTACTTTTTTTCTTTCTTTTTTTTTTTTTTTTAAAAGGTGAAATCTGGTGTGAATCAATCCATAGCCACGGTGTTCAAGGTCACAGTGTGCTGAACCAGGAAATTTGACACGGCATAGACTGAATGGCAAACCAATAACTAAAGTTAACTGAATGGGGCATAGCGAGATGAAACTGAAAGTGAGTTTCTGTGCCCCATTCAGTTAGTGTTTTTGATCGATTCACTATGTGCTATATGTAGTATCAAATTTTCGTGTTCTTTTTCCTGTTGAGAGCACTAGAGGGTTATGGATTGATTCAGATTGGACTTCTTCTTTAAGTCCTGGCTGCTCATGAAAACTTCATATGTCACATACACAAAACTATGTGGGCATTGCACTGTAGTGGGGAAGTTCACTCCTACTTTTTTCTAAAATTTACTTAACGCCAACATAATGGGATTATTTTCGTGAAATTTAAGCATTGGCTGTAGAAACTGCATGAAAAAATGTACAAAGTATTTCACATTATACAAATATCAAGGCATTTAATGTTATGAACGTGGCAATAAGTCATTTTCCCATGGAATTTCCCAGTGGTAAAAGCTAAATGACAAATATGAGTCAGTTAAGAAGTAACTAAACTGTGTTTTCCTCTCCCTCTTTGATCATCTCTCTGCTCCTCCTCAGGTACCTGTTGTGTCTGCAGCTACGGCAGGACATCGCCTCGGGCCGGCTGCCATGCTCGTTTGTGACGCACGCCTTGCTGGGCTCCTACACGCTGCAAGCTGAGCTGGGCGACCACGACCCCGACGAGCAACGCACCGACTACACCAGCGACTTCCAGTTCGCCCCCAACCAGACCCGCGAGATGGAGGAGAGGGTAGCGGAGCTGCACAAGTCCCTCAGGTTCGTCTTCAGGCCTGCCCACGGATTGGCTCTCATGTGGCAGGGGAGGGGCTTATTGCTATGTTTGGGGGACATGACGACAGCAGTGATTGGATCCTGTGTTTCAAAAAATGACTTTATTTAAATAATTCTTTTGTTTTGGTAGAAGTTCGGTGATGGGCAACGAACCTTTGTAATGAACTAAATGCAGTGCCTACCGTAGGGCAGTGCTTATTGTGATGTACGTGCTTGGCAGGAATAGAGAGGGATTAATCTATGCTGAATGTACTGGATGATGACACAGAGGGAGGGAAGACGAAGACAGGCTCAGGTTGACATGAGCTAGCAGCACAGAATAGGTGTTTTATGTCTAGAGAACTCTGAATGAGGAAGCGACTTCTACAGTCGGTCAGCAGTTGGCCGAGAGATACTGTGACAGATCACTACGTTGACAAGTCCAGAATGGGAAAACCTGTACAGATGGGAGATCTAAGCCCCCCACACGCAGAAGAGGTCATTGAGGTAGCCTCGGCAGGGGTTTGTCTGCAGGTCTCCCTAGGGGAGGAGGCTCCTGCTCTGGGATGGCTCTGAGTCTCCCGGTGTGCACGGGACTGAAAGAGCCTGTGTTTACAGCTGTGGGCTTATGCCTGCAAATCTCCAGGCCTTCTACCCTCTGAGGTGCTAATCCCATTGCTCTGGCAGTTTTGTTAATACTCCCTCCGGCACGGCCCTCTGCTGTTACTTGAAATGGGTTGATTTTTGTGTTGTCTAGCTGTTGCTGGCTCTGCTTAACCTCTCCCTGATTCTCTTGCTCTTTTCTCTTTTAGTTGTGCTGGCTTAACCTTTTTCTTCTGTTTTCTCATCCGTCCTCCCTGTATGTTTACTCAGAGGGATGACCCCGGCTCATGCAGACACTCAGTTCCTCGAAAACGCCAAGAAGCTGTCCATGTACGGAGTAGACCTGCACCATGCTAAGGTATAGTACAGTAACTAAGCAGACTGGCCAGTTAATGGCACTACCTTATTCACTGTGGACGAATTAGGTAGTGCCATTAACTGTCGGCCCTTACCTTATTCACTATGGGTTTCCCAATACAATTAAATGCTAAACAACACTTTCCCCGTCTGTATAAATTTGAGTGACAACTGCATTTGAGGGTATCAGCATAAGATAGGACAGGAGTCATAAACATGACATGGTGTGTGCAATATCATCAACATTGATGTCACCTTTTTAATGTTCAGGACTCTTGTCACTAATGTAATTCGTTTTTTTTTGTAATTAAAAGTTGACACAGTGTGGGATGCGGACATTACAAAACATCAATGACACTTAATGACAGCGGTCATAAACAGCAATGACATTCTTGTGTCGACACCCTCAAGTAAAGTGTTACCAGATGTTACTTCTATCCTGTTTGTGAATCCACCATCGGGTTCCATCAAGAATGAAATCTCTCAGGAATCTCCTGCCTTTAATAAACTCTAGCAACTGTCATTGTTATTGTCCTCTTTTCCCAGAACCTGATTCCTTTTTCCTCTCATAGCTTTTTTGACGTGCTTCAACAAGAGCATTTTTATTTCCCCCCCTGTAGTCAGAATCAGCTGTGAAGTTTTCAGTGTGGCTAGAGGGCATCTGTGCTGATTCTACCGCTGATCATGTGATGCATGGGTTGCTGTTCCTGTATGGCTAATATCAGTGTTATCATGCTCTGTTTTATGTTGGCCAGAAGTGCACAATATAGAAAATAAGTACACTCACACACACACACACACACACACACACACACACACACACACACACACACACACACAGACACACACTATATACTTCACTTGATTCCACCATACAAGTCAGCTTTCATCAGGAATCAAATTTTCCAAATAGTCCAACAGATTAACGCAGTTCAAAAGTTATGAGTTTTGAGTTCATGGGCACAGTAGACATTATCTTTTCCGTACACACACATACTTTCACTTCAGAAACCAATGCATATGTTCTATATCAAGGTTACATAATATGGCAGCAGAACGCTGAGCAAACATGTGCCTTTGCCAGAGGCCTTTGGCTGCTGCTGCTGTTGGTGGTGTGGCCCCATCTGGGTCCTGATCAGAGGACTGGAGGGTCTGCTGGCGGTCTGAATGGGGGGTGGGGGGGTCTGTAGACGGGGGTCCTGCTTTGGCAGGCCGTGGGAGACACCCATTTCATGTGGCTCGCTGTTGGGAAGAGTGCAGTGGAGGAGTCTGGGAAGGGGTGAGCTAGAGGTGGGGGTCAGAGAGGAAAAACAAAAAGAGAATGATTGTGTCTGAGGAGGGAGAAGGCAGGGCGGGAGGGGGGCTGGTGTAGCAGAACATGGCTGCTTCCATCAGCTGTGTAAACATACACGACTGTGCAGACTTCTGCAGGGCAGGCTGAAGGAATGGCTGGCATGGGAAATCAAGCAGAGAATGCTTCTGTCTTTCCCTTTCTCTCTTTTATTCGCTATTTTGCCTCTCTTTGATCTTTTTTTATTTGTTTCTCTTTCTTTCTCTCTCTCTCTCTCTCTCTCTCTCTCTCCCTCCTTACTTCTTTATGTCCTCTCCCTCTCCTCTGCTGTCTGAAGCACATGTCTAATCTCGTGTCAGGCACACTTTAAGTTTGTTTGTAGTGTCCTTTGCTCTGCTTCTCTGGAAAACCTCTGGAAAATCTGCTCTGACTAAATAATTTTGTCTGAGACTAAAGTACTTCTGCCATGAGAGAGAGAGAGAAAGAGAAGGAGCAGGGGCCAGAAGCAAAGTCTGTAGCAGATCCCACTGGAAGCCCCAGCCTGTGCAGCTCTGCTTTGCTGTCGTACTGACCCATGAGCCTAGCCTCTGAGTCTGGCAGCCTATTTTTGGAGCACCCTCGCTGCATGGCGTAATTAGCACTCGACGCTAACGCCTGGCCGGGCACAAGTTGAGCCTACGGCAGAGCTGCTGTGGCCAGCTAGCACCCCACTCACCCACTCCCTTATCTGTCTAGCTAGCTAGAGGCTAACAAGGAACCCAGAGAACCACAGATGACAGTGTGAAGAGGCCCCAGATGAGCCCCAGAGCCAAGCTCTCTCTGTCGACGCTGTGGCTGGGCTCTCTCCCCCAGGCCTCCCCCATCCAACCCTGAAGTAGCACCCTCACTAGCCAGGCTGGTGCTGCAAAGCGTCTCCTCTCAATTTCTCATTTAACTTGTCCACAGCGTGAGGGATCTATCCATAGGCTTAAATTTCTACCGGCTCTGAGCTATTGCCATTGAACTCGGACAGTGCATCCCAGCACGTAACATATGTCACGACAAAGCCGTAGCGATTGGCTGAAACAGAAAGCATTTGCCTCCCGGCAAGCAAACGTATGCCAGTGGATAAGTTTCAGACGCTTTGCACAAAGTGAAACGACGTGAAGGCGTTTGATGCATCGGGCTAACACCAGTGCTGCATAAAAAGCCCTCTCCACAGCGGCGCCAGTAGTCTCCCCTTAGCCGTCATACCCATCAGTGTGCGATTGATTGATTGAACCTGTCCAGTTATCACAGTCCTTTACAGCTAAGCGCACTAATCAATAAGGGCCTGTCATCACAAAGCGGCCCTTGCAAGGAAGGTATAATCAATACTAGGCCATAAATCTTGAATAGGGCTATTAGTGTTGAGTTGATTATGTTAAATGTAAAACAGAGCTGTATCAGGTGTCAATCAATGTTGACCCCGCAAGCTGCAGGTGGAGGATCGGAACCATTGAGTGGAGGAAAAAACAGATATTAAAAAGAAAAACTGGCTGATGCACTGTTAGATCTGATGAATGGATGAACTGTATTGTGTATTCTTTCTCTGACTTTGAACCCCTCTCTCTCTCATTTTTCTCTCCTCTCTCTCTTTCCTCCCCAGGACTCTGAGGGGGTGGACATCATGTTGGGGGTGTGTGCCAACGGCCTGCTCATCTACAAAGACCGACTGCGGATAAACCGCTTTGCTTGGCCGAAAATCCTCAAGATCTCTTACAAGCGCAGCAACTTCTACATCAAAATCCGGCCTGGAGAGGTAAACGCTCCCTTAACCGTTCTCCTCCTATGATGCATGCACACAGTCTTACTATCTTGTTTTTGTTTTTTTTCTCCCACTCAACATATACAAACACTTACACACACACACACACACACACACACACACACACACACACACACACACACACACAGAGTAGAGAGAAGGAGAGAGAGAGCGTGAATGCACATGAAACTCATTTCAAAGCTTTTTATAACCGTCAATTATGACAACTATTACCAGACTAATTCCTTCCATGCTGTGTGTGTACGTTGGGGCGCCTGGTTAGCCTTTTAGAGGCCATGGTTGGTCAGTGGCCCTGTGCCAGGGCTCCGAGGGCCGCCAGCTCTCCCTTGCACACAGATGGAAAAGCTGAGATTCCTCTCGTCGCCCTCCACCGCCCTCACAGGGCCCTAAAAGGCACAAAAAGGCACACACACAGACACACACATATACACTCACAGACACTCAGAGAGACAACACGCGCACACACACACACACACAGACACACACACATACAGAGACAGACAGACAGATAGACGGACACTTCCACATGGAGCAGCCAGCTCATTCCTCCAGCATATGGTTCCTAGCTGTGCCATTGTGTCATGCTCTCTCTGTTTTTTTCCTCCATCCTTAAGACTCCTCTCTCTTGTGCTTTTTTGTTGCTTTTAATGTTTGTATTTGTTTTAGATTTTGTTTACATTGTATTATGACATGCAACACCATTTTGATCTTTTTTTTTTTATTTTTTTTTTTATTATTATTATCTTTTTTTTTCCTTTCCTCCCGTCTTTACTTTCCTCAGCATTGTTTCTTTTAGTTGTTTCTCTCTGTATCTGTTTCTTTCCATTTCCATTTTACATTTACGTTTTTTATTTAGCAGATAATTTTATCCTAAATGACTCACAATATGACTGGGGCTCACAATTTAACATTCAAGCTACAACACATGTAAACACCTTAGTAAGAGTGCACCTTGCTGACCGGAAGATGAAAGCACGGTGAAGAGAGAGAGAGTGGAGGAAGTTAGAAGTTTTAAGCCAAGATACACTCTCGGGAGAGCTGGGTGTTAAAACTGAAAACCCTTCCAAATTTCTCCTCCATCATGTCTGCTCCTCCCCCACAGATGGAGCAGTTTGAGAGCACCGTGGGCTTCAAGCTCCCCAACCACCGTGCCGCCAAGAAACTGTGGAAGGTCTGCGTGGAGCACCACACCTTCTTCAGGTACCCAGCTGTATCTTGCATCTCACATCCACACCCCTTCACTGTAATTCCCAACATCCCAATCAGAGTCTGCATCAAGTAAAGGTCACTGATAACTACATCCATCACTATTAAGGTTTTTAGCTCTCCTCTGCAGTCATATTGTGTGTGTGCATGTGTTTGCGTGTGTGTGTGTGCGTGTGTGTCTGTGCACGTTCAGCTTATAATGTGAGTGTTGGGGAGAAGTGGCAGAGATGGAGAGGTCTGTTGTAAGCAGCAAAAAACCCTCCCCTCTTTTCAGCCCATGTAATCCCTGCTTTCCCCTTTTCTTTCTTTTGCCTTTGATTTACTGAAGTGTGTAATTGACCGTGGTCTCGGGGGAGTCGCCGTGCTCCGGATCTTTCCGGCCCCTGCCAGAAGTGGAGCATGCCCCGGTCGTTTGGAGCACCCCTGTCGCGCCTTTATTTAGCCAGGCAGTTTCATGGTCGGCTAAAAAAGGCCCCGGTCCCAGTTTAGTCTGTGCGGATGCACCTCTCTCCAGGCTGTAACTGTTGAGCGCGGGAGGCAGATGTTGTGTGGCGTAGCGGAGCAGAGGAGAGGAAACCAACCAGCGTCTCCTCGCAATTGGCCTTAGGAATGAGCAAACATTTAATATCCTGCAGGAAAAGGGACTCTTCTGAGAGCCTTGGAGAAGGATGGATTCCTCTCTTACCCTCCTGCAGACAGACCCCTTTATTTAGTCTCCCACCATCCCTCTATGTCTCTCTCTCTCTGTCTGTCTATCTATCTATCTATCTATCTATCTATCTATCTATCTATCTATTTGTTGCTCTCTTGCTCTCTATCACAGGAACCAGCTCTGTCTTTTTTCTCTGTTTTTGACCATATCTCAACTCTGCTAATCTCATTTCTTTCTTTCTTTCTTTCTTTCTTTCTTTCTTTCTTTCTTTCTATCCTTCCTGTATTCTTGCTTGCCTTCTTTCTCTCTCTGTCCCTCTCTGTCTCTCTGCTTTTCTTTATTTCTTTGTTTGATGTTGTTCTCTCTGTCTTACTGTTTTCTCTCTAAACGCTAAACGTTTCTCTTTTTTCTTCTGGCTGTCCAGCGAGGGGATATTTCCTGACGTCATGAACTGACTGTGGAACACCCTCCCTCACTTTCTCTCTTTTTTCTTTCTCTCTCTCTCTCTCACTCTTTCTCATACGCTGGTGTGTCCCTTGCATCCCTCCATCTCTCTGCTCCCTCCAGTAATGAAGAGCACCTGGCGGCCCTGGCCAGACTCCATCAGCACTCCCAAGAGCCCAAATAGAAACCATATTTGCATGGGAGAGGTGGAGATGAGTGTGATTGTTGTAATCGCGTGGTGCATGTTGCTTTTGGCTCACGGGCCAAGAGGGGTTCGCTCCAACCTCGGCAAACGCATGAGAGAGCGACCAGTCCGCTCCCTCAACCTCACAGCCATGATATAGACCCCGCATATATCACACAGTTTGTCTCTTCTTTGCTATCGTGTGTGTGTGTGTGTGTGTGGCTAATGTTAATTTGCTAGTCTTCTTTCTCTCTCTCTCTATCTCTCTCTCTCTCTCTCTCTCACACACACACACACACACACACACACACACACGTGTGCCGTTTATCCTCTTTTCCTGTCTTTTATTGCTTGACCTGCTTCTTGTTCTCTGGTTCCTTCGTCTTCCGTCTTTTGTGGACTCACCGTCTTTTGCCATCTCACTGTGTCTATCTCTGCGTCACATACAATTTGCCAGACTCAAGCTCCTGTTGAGCTGTGGAAACTCTGAATGACTCTCCTTGAATAGTCATGGCTGAGTGAGAGTAGCAGATTACCTCCCTCCCTCCCTCCTTCCTCTCTCCTGTTCTCCATTCCCTTGGTGACCGATGGCTTTGCAATCAGTGGGGTTTGATGGTGCCAACATGCCCAATCACAGACACTAGCGCTGGCAGTGCTGTTGCAAAGGTGGATGTATGATGTGACTTCCTGTCTAGCCGAGTGTCTGTGGGTCACGGTGATGAGATTCCCAGACCCACACTCACTCAGAACAGCCAGCACTGGACACAGACTGAACACGGGCCTGTTAGCAGGTTAGGGCATGCAGAAAGAGATAAACAAAGTCTTAGGTCAAACTCTTAGCAATTTATTTCGCATAAAACACAGACATGTCAAGACAATTTTGCTTCTGCATACCCATACATGTGCATGGTAAACACACATGCTAAACACGGGCTTGTTAGCAGGTCAATCTAGCATATGAGCATAGGTAAGCATGTGTGTCACTCACACCTTCACATACACACACACATGTTAAGACACTTGTGTTAACGTATGTATACACATGCATGCACATGCACAGAGCCCATACACACCTCTCTCAGAAACGGGCCTCCTTTTGTGAGGTTAAATGTGATACTGTACAAATATGACACAGTCCACATGTCGACGTGTGTGTTTGTGTGCGAATGCACGTGTGTGCGCGCGTGGGCGCGCAAGCAGCCTATACACCCCGCCGAGCCGTTGTTAGCTGAGGCAGGTCTCTATGGGAGATTAAAGATAGGGGCAGGGTCTGAACTCACCCCTCCATCCCCACCACCACCACCACCACTCTGCCCTGTCTTTTGTCTCCTGATAGTATCTGCGCCCAAACACAGCTGTCGCAGGGAGCAGTCCTGTAGGTCGGGGGAGTGGGGAGGTAAACCTAGAGCACTGGTGACTCACTGTTCCCCAAGCAGATGCAGCACATGGAGAAATACACACAAATGCAGTACAAGAAAGAACCTTTCCACTTGATGGACTAATCTCAGAGGCGTTGCTGATGTAATCAGCCATGGCCTATACACATGCGAACACACATATGTAGTACAATGTTTTATATATATGTGTATGTGTGTGTGTGTGTTTATATATGTATGTATGTATGTATTATTATAGTTTGCCACATTCCCCTTGTCTGACAAGAAAGCTGTTGTTTCTCTGATAGACACAGATTGGAGAATTTCCCTTGCCTTTACTGACATGTTAATATAAACCAGAGATTGCATTTCTTCTCCTTGCTTTTTCTACACGCTTTTTTCTTGGGAAGCACCCATTGCCAAACCCTAGTCCCCCTCCCCTCCTCCCCACGTCTCCCTTCCTTTACAGAGCTTTTAAATTGATCCATTCACAGCATTCACTTGTGTGGTAATATAAAGCTGTCCCTCCACCTTCCCAGGGTGAAGTTAAAAAGTTTAGCGGTTCCCTTGTCTGCCCTGGCTTTGAACCCTTGAGCCCCATTATTTAAACCAGAGGAGGGAGTGCTGTTCCTCCTTTAATCTGCGTGCGTGTGTGTGTGTGTGTGTGTGTGTGTGTGTGGTGTAGCGCTGTGTGCATGTGTGTGTCACTGGTTCTGTTGGCTGACTCGTCTACTTGTCCCCACCCCCCACCCCTTCATCTGTGCAGGTTGATGACCCCCGAACAGCCGACCAAGGCCAAGTTCCTCACGCTGGGCTCCAAGTTCCGCTACAGCGGCCGCACCCAGGCCCAGACGAGGCAGGCCAGCTCTCTCATCGACCGGCCCGCACCCTATTTTGAGCGCACCTCCAGCAAACGCATCTCCCGGAGCTTAGACGGAGGTAAGACCGCTGAGGAGTTGGGGCTGGGGTTATCGTGTAGGGATGGTGTGCATGTCTGTGCCAGATTTGGCACATGGCCACACATTGTACTTGTGTAGTAGAAACACACACAGTTGTTGGTAGAAGCTTCCTGAATGTCAAGCTTCTTTATCACCCAAAGGACTCAGCCTCTGTTTTTGTAGCGTAATCTGTAAAATTGTTGTGGGTGATTTGGATAGAGTTGAGTAGAAAGGATTTCTGTCAAGATTGTTAGAGTGTGTCTGTTTGTGTGTGTGTGCGTGCGCGCGTAATATTCTGAGCATGTGTGAGAGATCTGCCCTGTGTTTGCCCTCTGTGGGGCGGTGCCCTCCCTGATCCCTACCCTTCTCCAGCCCTTCACTCGGTCATTGTGGAGTTTTGGGCACACTCAGTCAGTCAGACCCCACAGATGACACGCAGCGGGGGGTCGACAAGCTCCCACCAGCCACCTCTTTCCGCCTGGATCAAAGACGCACTCACAAAGCTGGGCTGCATTTGGAGGGAGGGTGGAACAGAAAGAAAGAGGGGGCTAGAGAGAGCGAGATGGAGAGAGAGAGAAAGAAGTGAGGGAATTAAAAGAAAAAGCACAAAAGAGAAGCCCGTAGTCCAGGAAGATCAGAGAGGGGAGTTACAAGCAGCCTTATCCACTCAAAAGAGGAAGAAGAGTGAGGGGGAGAAAAGATAGGATCTTACTCTCCGGTGTCCCTTTTGTTTTTTTTTTGACATGAATCGGCTTGTCTGAGATATGCTCTGAGGAGCATTTCATTTACAGCCTCTGGAGCGCTCAACTGACCCTCTCACATGAGCCCGGGCCATTGGACCACATCATGCTTTCAAACATGCAGCATCCACTTACAAAAACAAAGCAATGCAAAAAATATATATATACATTTTATATTACATAAAGGAGTTGTTAAATACTAAAAACACACTATAGTTCCCTTTGGACAAGTGAACAGTTGCGTGAAGATAAACATATGTTGTTTCGAAGCTGTGACACAAGCATGATAAAGATCAGACTGTTATCAGATTGGAGTTCTGCCTTCCTTCATCTATTGTAAGCCGTAGATGGTTGACATGCTCGGGCTGTCTCCGGCATGGGAGTTACTACAGACAACTAGAAATGTGGGTCAGGAGGACTGTTTACTTTTGATTGTCCATTTATTTACGTGTGGTAGACCAAGCTAAATCTGAACTTGTATAAATTTGTAACTGGAATGACAGAAATAATATAAATTTAGTCAATGGCTTTTCTCGGTTTCTCGCTACTTTTAAGGAACCTTGAGTGTAGACACGACTGTCTCTTTATCATGTCTCCTTCATTTCGCCGGTGTCCTGTACAGTGTCAGTGTCGCACAGCAGGCCCCACATCCCATCCCTGCTTCCTGTCGTCGCGGCTCCACACAGGAAGTGACCGCCTAAGGTGTTTCCTCTCGTGCTGGAGACCCAGGAGATGGATCTGGTCGGGGGTCTGCTCCCGAACCAAGGAAACATTTTGTGGGGGTGGACAAGCATGTCTTTGTGTGTGCGTGTGCGTGTGTGTGTGTGTTTGGGGCACGGGGGCATGAGGACGAGAAGGGACACACTCTCACACACTCACAAAAGCCCTTCACTGTGAACTCTCAGTGATTTGTAGCCCTTGTATAGAGCACCACGAAAATGAATTTTTCCTTTTGGAAACTCTTCACTTTCCCACCTCTGAAACTGGTCAGTGATGTTGCCATGTTGTTTCAGATGATTCCCCACTGGAAGTGACTTACGAGTGGAATGTGATGTAATATAACCCTTTAGCTTCCTGTAGTGTTCGTGTTGTCCGAGCTGAAGCAGTTCAACACACAATACAGGGCTGGAGATTTTTCAGTTCTTACATCTTGCCCCATCTCCCCCCTTATATTCTACTTGGTGAAGTAGAGCCATTGATCAACTCTGTTGATGCTCACTGCTTTTTAAATAGCTATATGTTTCACCCACATATAGCATATTTAGGATAAACATTTCATATTCCTGCCTCATCAGCCTATACGTTTATTTATCTGGGACAACAGTCGGTCCGGAGCAGTGACAGATGCTGTGCTGCTCTCAGTGTTGGCACTACTCCAGGAGCAGATGTGAATTATGGCTGTGCGTAGTTGTGGGGGTCAGGACCCCTATCCATTAGAATGAATGGCGAATCAATAGGTCAGCGATCCATTCATTTACAATGAACTGTTATTGTATATAGTGCTCTTACTGTGCCTGTCCATGCTGTGCTTTAGATTAGCCCCAGAGCAAGAATGCTGAGAAGTGTTAACCTTAACTCAGTTCTGTTGATGCAGCATCAATAAAGGGCATCTTTTAGAGAATTTTTCACACAAAAATGAGTTTTAGAAAACAGATTAGGTCTTAAACATTTTACGAGTTATTCTGGAAAAAGTCCATTTGAACATGAAGAGACTTTTAGTGACATTTGTCCGCCATCACAAGACGACCTGCTCACTGCGAAGCATCCGTTCGCTCGTCTGTTATTCAGAGGCTGTTAACCCATCTTTATACTTGCCATACAGTTGGATAGTACTTAATCAGAGTTGTGGGTGTGTACGTGTGTGGTACGTGTGGCGGTGTGTGCTTTTGTGTGTGTATAGATATGGATATGTTGACTGTTCCTCTGCCACTCACCCTCACACTCACATTCCCATAGGAGAGTGTGTGTAAAGAGGCACTGTGGGGGGTGAAGTGCTATCAATTTACACCCTGGGAGCCCAAAGCCTTGGTGGGCTGCACTCCAACCCCACGTTCTCACACTGCTCTCCTCCACCATCCAGACCACCCCTAAATCACCATGTTTGCATCGCCCTCAAAGCCTCAGAGGAGGCACAGTGATTTGGCAAATGGAGGGCTTGTATGCTGCATGTGTGTGTGTCTGCGTGGTGTCTGTGTGTGGCTGTGACTGCACGCTGAACTTCAAACTGAGCAGAGGGTAACACGCATGGCTGATTGACAAAAGCAGAGATCCTGTGGTACCCCTCTGCATCTGGCAATATGAGTGTGTGTTTGTGTGTGTGTGTGTGTGTGTGTGTGTGTGTGTTTGCAATGGTGATCTGCCCCCCTCTGGTGGCCAGTATGGGGCTCTGGCCTTTAGTGTCTGATGCTCTACATATCATTTCCCCATCACAGTAAGTCATCAGCTACATGGTCGACCAACCAGAGCCCCAGAGGAAGTGAAAGGGATATCAATTTCTGTAACTAAATCTTTCTCTTTCTCTTTCTCTTTCTCTCTCTCTCTCTCTCTCCCTCCCTTTCTCCCTTCTCAGCTCCAGTGATTAGTGTGACCAGTGATGGCTCGGGCATCATTGGCGAGAAGGAGAACGGCCGGGACCCCGCCCTGGAGCTCTCCTCCGACTCCAAGGTGAGAGGAACGTTTATCACCCCCCTCTCTGTTCGTTTTTCTAGTCAACCTCTCCATATCTCCATAATGTTATGTCCTCATGTCATATGTTCAGTCCCCATCATTTTGACAGGAAATTACCTGGAGTGACACTCATCCTTTTTTTTTTCTTTGTTCAAGTTGTTTTTTAAGTGTTTTTGTTTTTGTTGTAAGTTGTAACTCAAAACCCAGCCCACCCTTTTGAGTTTCATTCCAGTGTTACATGAAGATTACTTTGTCTTGCTCTTTTTTTTCCTAATTATTTTATGAAAGAGTGTCTCATTATCTGTGAACTGAAATGTCCTCCTTTTGCTGCTGGTCTTGTAGTTCTCACTCTCACCATATATCCCCCCCTTGTTTCAAGTTTCCAGCCATGAAATGTCTACTGTATCTCCAGCAAATGCAGTTCTTTCATGAAGCTCCGTCTATTCTCTGCGCCCTCGTAACGGCCCCTGTTTTGTGGAACAGAGGACTGAATCCAATTAGGATGGGACGGGGAGGGGGGTGGGGGGATTCTGTGAGCAGAGCGCCGACGATGTGACATTCTCCTCTGTTTCGTCCCATAGTCCCTTTGCTCGTAGGGGCCGCTTAAGAGACCACACTTGACATTTGCTGGCGAATCGGCGAATGAAAGAATGCATTCAGTGTCTCTGACAATGTAGCCCTGAAAGAATGTTTTGAGCGTTATAGGCCATTATGTAACCTGCAGCAAGGGAAACTGGAGAGAGTGAGGGATAGAGAGGAAGAGAGAGAGAGCGAGCAAGAGAGACAGAGAGAGTGAGCGGAAGAGGTTAGTGAGTTTAGGAGCATGGGGGCTGCATCCTTTTGTCAATAAAGGGAACGAGAGGTGAATAACTGGACTGTGGTGTTGGTAAGTGTGGACCAAACCTTGGACAGGACCAGACCAGACCGGACCAGACTAGATCAAGAGAAAGTGGGGGAGTATGCAGGGGATCGGGGTGGGCCAAGCCTTGGACAGGACCAGACCAGAACAGAACAGACCAGACCAGACCGGACCAAGGGAAAGTGTGAGAGTATGGAGGGTTTGGGGGTGGGTGAGGCGCTGTGTGAGGTTGAGCAGGAGTACCATCCAGCCAGCAGCTGTTTCCCTCCAAATGACAGGAAGGTCAGGCTCTGGGGTTTAGGGGAGTCACAGAAAGGACACGCTCCCACTGTCAGGCCCCACTTCTCTCTGCTCCTCTCTGCTCCGCTCCTCTCCTCTTAGAGTGAGCAAGGATGGTAAACATGACAGGAAGGCAGAGCATGCAATTGAGTGAGGGGGACAGAGAGAGAAACAGAACAGTGAGGAAGGGGAAAAGTTGGAAAGATGTAACATAGCTGTAACATAGATGGAGGAATGGCAGCAAAAGAACAACAAAGACAGAACGAAAGAAACTGACTCAGTTTGTGTGTTTAACTTTGTAAATTTTGCAAGTTTGTGGTATTGTTCTCTGTCTTTTTGTTTTGTTTTTTTTTTTTTCTTTTGTTCTTTTCTTTTTCTCTTGTGATTCCTGTTCTCACCACCATCTCTGTTAAAGTGTTACGGTACATTATGTGTCCTTGTAGTAGCTAGATAGTGATTTACAAGCTGTGTGGTAGGATGTTTGTTTAAGGAACACCCCCCCCTCTCCCCAACCACTCTTTCCTCCTCTTATCCTCACTGTTGGATCCTTCCTCTGTCTCCATCTCCCCTGCCCTAATACCCCTCAACCCTACCCCCAATACCTGTCTCTACGCCCCCACACCCCACCCCACGTTCTCTCTCTTCTGCACTGCACTCCTGTCCTGCTTTCTGTCTCACTGACTAATGGTTTGTTTCTCTCTCCCTTTTTCCCCCTCCCTTGCGCACTCCTTCTCCCCCCTGTGCCCCCAACTACGACTTTTTTTTTTTGTTTTTTCGTTTGCCACGCATTCCTGCTTTTCCACTCCTTCTATTGCGTTTCTGTCGGGTTTGTTTACATGTTCTTTTATTTGCACTGGTTTTCTTATCCTCACGTTGTCTTTCCTGCACGACCGTTTTGTTTTGTTTTGTTTTGTTTTGTTTTGTGTCTTGAATGAAACTGTTCTTTTTTATCACTGGGTGGGGTGGGATGGGTTGGGTTGTTGATGTCACCCTGGCCTCTGTCTGTCTGTCCGTCCCCTCCCTCCCCCTCTCGTAGTCCATCTTCATGTTCCCTTTCTCGCCCTCCTCCTCCACCCTCTCCTCCATCCCGCCCACGCTGGACACCATCTCGGAGCTGGACGTCCTGTCCGACATCTCGGAGGATGATCCCATCTCCTGGACGGGCGGGGAGCAGCAGCTGAACGGGGACGAACCCCCTCACCCCCCCAACATCACAGTCTCTTCAGATCAGTACCCCATCCCTGCCACCACCTCTCCCTCTCCTGCTCTTCCTCCCACCCCCTCTTCTTCCTCCTCCTCCTCCCCGGGTTGTGAGTGCTACGACGAATCCCTCGAGAGCGAGACCCAGCCCCAGCCTCCCCGTACTGGCTTTTCCCTCCTGGCCGCCTGCAAAAGCCTGCACTTGCGGCTGCCCTCGCTCCTGGACGAGGACGGCTACCTGTGCTTTCCCAGCCTGCCCGAGGAGTCGCTGGCGGCCGTGCTGCCCGCCGGGCTCCAGCGCCACCTGCCCCTCTCTTCCCCCTCCCTGGTGCCCTCCTTCCTGGTGGTCTTCGCCGTGCTGCTCTCCGCCTCGCAGTCGCTGGGCCTGGCGGTCCTCCTGGCCCTGCCGTTGGCGTTGGCCCTATGCTACCTGGAGGCACGCGCCTCCTCCCGCCTGCTGCCTCCTCAGGCGCCCCAGTGCACTGAGCTGGGAACACCGCAGGAGATGTGTGACCCTGCTGCTTAGAACCAAGCTGCTGCTCCACCAACCAGCCGCCCAGCACCCACCCACCCATCCACTCACTCACTCGCTCACTCCTGACCCCTTGACCCTCGCCCCTACAGGGGAAAACGCCCCTCACTCTCCGCATTCTCCATACGCTCCTATCAGTCTCACCTCTGTTTGTGTTGCCTTCAGTCCTGCATCGGCCCCTTCCCCCTTTTCTCTTTCCTCCTCCTCAATTTCTGCTGTTCTACCCCCAACCCACTCCCCTCCCCTCCTCTGCCCAGATTTTCTGTGTATTTGTTAATTGATAGTCATGACACTTATTCTTGAGGGAAAACTTCCATTTTTGCTTTTGCAAAATCCCAACAATCCTGTAGAGGTTATGGTAACGTCAGTGGGTGATTTGCAGACTCTGTCTTCCCAATAGTTGCCTTTTTCCCCTCAAATCTTTTAAAACCTATTGTTTCGTACTTAATTGCCTTTGTGAGATTAATGTCTAAACTTCTATTTGCTCACCTATCAGTCTTAATAGGTATCCAAGTGTTTTTTGTGTGTAGCAAGATGCAGCTTTGAGAGATTTACCCCACAAATCTTGTGTGGAAATCTCTTTTACTGTGCCGATAAGCCACAAACAATGCCCTGTTAAATGAGCTTAACATTAGACTCAAAAATCCCTAAATTTGCTGGGCCATAAATTATGCTACTATTCCCAAGTGTGCCGTTAAGCACTACCACCCCCCCCCAGCACTCCTTTGTATAAAGAGCCTCAGGTCCTTTCTAGTGCAAGGTAGATATTTTACACTATTTTACTATGTTAAGAAGAAAAGACAAGCCCCCCCCTCCCTTATGTACACAGAAAAAAAAGTTGTAACCCCTGGACTGCTTGGCTGTCTGAGAGAAGCATGAGCATTTTCTCTCCACCACCTCTCATCCTTCGCTCTGATTGGCCAGCCTCAGAGTGGAGCTGGAACCTTCTCCTCATAACATCACACCATCTGAGTGTGTATGTGTGGTCGTGTGTGTGTGTGTGTGTGACAGTTGGTGTGCATTTTGGAATGAGGGGGAAGTCTCCCTATATCATCCATATCACCTTTTCTTACACCCCCGCCTCTCCCCAACCCCCCCAAACCCCGTCACCCTTCCAAACGCAACTTCAACCATCGCCATCATGACGGCCCCACAGGATGATGAAGACGAGATGCCAGGCGATGAAGCCGAGGCCGCTACCACGGTCGCCGCTTCCAATTCCGGCGAGGTCCGTGAGGGTGCCGCACACCACTTATCCCATTATCCCTTGCTCTTTTCAGAAATCTTAAGTGTGTGTGTGTGTGTTGGCTCTCCTTAAGGGGAGCTCTCAGTGTAACCTTTCTCCTGAACTAATCAGTCCTTTGCTTCCTCTCACCCCTCGATCCTTCTCTCGCTGTCCGACAGGAGGGTGCAGAGGAGTCGGAGCCCACCTTGAGAAAGGTTCAAAATGAGTGTTTGCATTTGTTAGTTTTGGTCTGTCACTTTTCATTGGTTTTATTTCCTTTTATTTACACTTTCTTGTAGATCTGGGGCTTCCCGTGTCTTTGTCAGTGTTGTGCTCATCCTGAATGACTTTTTTTTTTCTTTCTTTTTTTTCTCTTTTTGGCGGGGAGAACAGTACACAGTTTAATCTTTCAGTTTACAGTTGATTTGTGTAATTATTTGTTTTGGTTGGATAATTTGAGTGTGTGGTGGTGTTTTTTTTTATTATTATTATTGTTTCTTTTTGTCTGATCTGAAACAAGGGACGCAGTGCACAAGTGACTGACTTAATCATCTAATCAGCATTTGTAAACAATCTCTGCAGAAATGCAGCCTGTCAATGAGATGTGGTTTCATCAGGGGTTTACAAATAATTTGTGGTTGTGATCTCCACTCTAATCGACCCCAGCTCTGCGGTGCTTGTGTCCCTGATTTCACCAGCGCTGTCATTTCTAATTGTCAAAGTCTACTTCACTTTGCACATGTTTCGGCAGATTTTTTTGGGTTGTTTTTCTTTTCTCTTTTGCCAACGTCTCTTGTCTCTTTTTCCCCTTTTTTTCATTTTGTTTTGTTTTGACCTCCACAGAGCAAGTTGAGAGTGCAGGGCGAAAATATATATGTCAGACATAGCAATTTAATGTTGGAGGTTGGTATGACCGCGGCTAAAGAATCAACCTCTCATAACCTTCTCCTGGCTACTATCTTGGGCTGCCTGCCTCTCACTATCAGACTCTGTGTGTGATTGCATGACTGTTGGTCTGTGTGTGTGTGTGTGTGTTTGTGTGTCTGTTTGTGTTTGTGTGTGTGATAAACCTGCATGAAGTTAGTGTTGGAATGGGTGCATGTTTGAAAAGCAGAATTTGATAGATTTAAAGATGATGTCAACAGCTATTTAAGTGAGGCCACCCTCTTTCACTTACGTACCTGCTAAGGTGGTTGTGGAACGTATGTATAGGGATGGGTGAAGAATTTGTCTTAAAATTGTTTTTTGGAATCCTTTAACAACACTAATACAATTTCCCCTTAACAAGACAGGGATTTTTTCTGCTTTTGGTTGCTGTGGTGATTTTATTTTGCTTTACGTCGTTACTTGTTTGTTTGTTTGTTTTATAACTACTAAAATCTCACCCAGAATGAGCTCTAATGTTATTGGAAAATAAGAAGACATGGAAGCTGTCTTTCAAGAAACCCATGCAGTGTTTTGAGGCTCTGATCACATTTTTTTAGTGCACGCTTCAGTGAAACGGGTGTAAGTCCATTACTGTTCCCTGGTTTCAACAGTTTTGTTTTTCAACGGTAAAAACTGTATTTGAATCATTAGGAACTGCATCCCATCTCAAGAAAATATTTTTGAATACAGAACCCCCAATAGCCTGTGAAACTGCACAGACCCTTAGTGCTGTATATCAAATTGGTCTGTGCACCCAAAGCTGCTAGTGGACTTCTTTGCAAGTCTGTGTCTGTATGCATTTTTTTGATACCTCTGACCGTTCCAAGCCTCTGATTATGCCTGTGGCCTCCATAGTTCTCTCAGTCTAATGACTGAAAGTTGTGAAATTTCCCTGAGAACTTGTAGACACACCCGTAGGTCATAACCACTGCAGAGGCTTTTTCATTGACAGCTCCGTGTCTTTGATGTGTGGGGAGGGCGGTTGGGTTGCTACAGTGCTACTAGAACTGAACCCTTCAAGGCAAAATCCACCCTACATTTGAATTGGTCTGTGTTAAAGGAAAAATGGCAATCATGCAGTTAATTCTGCTGTTTTTTTATAGTTGTGTTTGATAATGCGTATTTTTGATATTCCCACAATAGTTAGTAGCTTAGGCAGTATCTGCAGGTAGAACTTCTATTATTTCCAGAAGGAAACTTTTCATCGATGTAACACCTAAAAAAAACTTTTTTAAACTATAATCTATAAGAAGTAAAACATTCTGTGTCTTACTGCATGTTTTTTATTCCGGTTGATTTGGCAGCAATGCATGAAGTTAGCAGCTAGTTCTGGAACAAGTTGGAAAGGAAAAGGCACAGAGCCCTTATTTCTGCTCTTGCTTCTGTCCCTAGTCCACTGAGAAAAAGTGGGGGGGGGGCTGGAGCATCTAGAATGCATTCCAACCTCATAATGTTTCGGGTGGATTTTCCCTGTAGGTCTTGTTAAGAAAGCCTCATTTTATTGATGCCCTGGTGGTGGAAGTTAATTGAGGTGCACAGTAACCTCAGGAATTTACCTTAAAGTGTTGAGTTACACACTTCTACGTGGCAGTAGAACGAAGGAACGATACATCGGTTAGCATGGCATTATTGGACACTGCATGGTATACATCAACATATTTAAAAATATTTTTATTATATTTTATTATATATTTATTATTTTTATTCTATTTAACACAATTCACAATTGGGGAAAAAAAGACTATGGGAGTCCTGTCACTTGGACCCAGCCATTCTAACAGTGAGCAGAAATGAGCATGAAGCCTCTGACTCTCAAGTCGGTTCTGTCGTTTCATGGTGTCGGAGAGCCTTAATCTACAACACTCTTGTTGTCGTCCCAGCAGAGGTCATGGAGTGGAAGTCCTAGAGGGCTTTAATTGGATGCCAGGGCCATTAATAAGATTACATGGCCGATTTGAATGTGCGTGACCGATTGATTCACCCGCTGCTGCATCATCCCTGTGGTACACAATGGGGGAGGCCTCTCTTAATTGGCCAGGGTTATAGCACCACCTGCTGTGCTTGTGAGGAACTGTTTTATTATTTTCACCTCACTGGGCATACAGTACACCACAAAGCGGGCATCAATTGAGGCTTGACATTTGTCCTTATTCGGTTTTGTATTGGTGAGAGGGGATTGAGGTCTGTTGTTCTGTTTTGCAAACTAATGCACTTATTGTTGGTGTGTCCCTGTTCCCTGTTCCTGTTCCCTCTTATACCCCCCCCCCCCCCAATTCCCCCATTCCTCTTGCATCTTGGCTTCGGATGGGGTTTTCTGTTGTTTTTTTTTCCCTTTCTGCCTGTTGGGGCTTGCCATAGGACCTGGATAAGACTCAGGAGGATGTTTTGAAACATCAGGCTAGCATTAGCGAGTTAAAGCGCAGCTTTATGGAGGCCACCCCTGAGCCGCGTCCCAATCAGTGGGACAAGCGGCTCACTGCCAGTCCCGTCACCAGTCTGCGTCTGCAGGCCCAAGGGGTACGTCTGCCGCACCCGCTTCTCTCTCCGACCTCTGACCTCCCCTTGACCCTGTGATCCCGCCCCCCTCCATCCCCCCTTTTGCAGCCTGCCTACCTGTCCTGCTCTACCCTACTGGCCTTTCCCTCCTCTTGGGTTCCTGCCTGCCTGCGTCATCTAATCTGTGCCACCCATCACTCCTGGGTCTCTACCCTCTGCTGAAGCACTCCAATCACATAGAGCCATGTTCTGGTGGGGCCCAACAGCAACAACAAAGAAAACCTTGTCGTGTTGGTCTCCTGTGCCAGAACGTGGTCAGAAAACTCTGAAGGGGTTCGTTCACATGATCTCCAGGGTGCATCATTGTCAACAAAAAACAAACAAACAGCGAAATGTTTCAGCATGGCTGTTTTAATTGGGTATTTACATTTGTGATTGGGTAACTGGGTATTTACATTTGTAATTGGGTAATTGCTTGCTGTTTCTTTTCTTGGCTTCACATTCAACCCTGTGCCAGTTGGGATCTTCCTTGTTAAAAGAGAGGCATAAACAAGTCACATCTCATTAGAGACAGTGCCTAACAACCTGTAGCTGCCCCTGTGCGGGCAAACCTGTGCCAGATGCCAAAGCCCACGTCACTGGAACAGCACAACAGTTTCAGTCCTTTGGTCCCTAATTGGATTTAAAGATTGTATTTTATCCATAATCCCAGCTGTCACATGATTGCCTGGTGGCCTGCGACTGTTCCACATCAGTCACAAAGCTATTCTTTTCTCTCGCCCAATGGCAGGGCTGCGTTCTGGTCCCTCAGCCAATCATGTGTAGTAGTTGCATTCTTATCAGCTGTATCTTTCTACGCATGCGAACACCACTCTTATTCTGGTGTACTGTACTGTACTGCACTTTGCTGTTTGTGTCTACTATGCTCTGTCAGAAGGAGCTTACTTCAGTGTCACTGAAAATTTCCCTCTGTGATTCACTTTGTGCTGTGCTCTTCAAATGAAATTGTGATCTTTGTTACACCTTCCATCCACAAACCCTGTTTTTCTGTTCTTTGTAAGTGTTCCATTTATATGCCATTTATGCTTTTTTGTTTACACCTGTTTGTGCCATGTGCTGTTTTCTGACTTTCTGACTGAACTTCTCACCAGTTCGGTTTCAAATGGTCTTACTGCACCTGCCACTGCTTTTGATTATTATGATTTCTTTGAACATTTGAAACACTTTCTACTGATGACCTCTGATTTTTCATCTTTCTTTGTTTTTCCTGTTTTTTTCCTGTACTGTTGAGTGTTTGCACCTGTTTTAAATTCAAAATCCTCTGCTCTGGCAACGCAGAATGCTTCACATGTTCATTTTCAGGTGTGCGTTTGCCAGAACAGTCTGTCCACTCTTTTGAGCTTCACGCTGTCTCCAAATATCCTCTCTCATGCTGAACTCTGTTGTCTAGTGGCTTTGACTTTGTATGTGATCTGCGGCATGCTCCTTTCACCAGGGGCCGGACTGAGACTTTGGACAGAAGTCATGTGTCAGTGGCATGTCTGACAAACGTGGCCTTTTTGCATCATTTTCCATTTGTTTTACCCCAGAGTTCCCTCATCCGTGCTTCATACTGAAAGCTGCCTCACAAAGGCAGACTTTGTTAGTCGTGTGTGTGTGTGGGTGTGTGTGTGTGAGAGAGATGGTGTGATTGCTAAGAGTGTTGTAACCACTCTGAAGCAGACCATCCTGCTAGTCTTTCTAGAAAGCTTGTGTTCACTGGTGTCATTTTAAAGAACTGTCCTAGACTGCTTTCATAGTGCTTATGTGTGTCCTTTCAACTGAGCTGTCTTGTCTTTCTCTCTCCCTTCTCTGTAGGTTTTATCTTTTCAAGCAAGTCTTTTCTGCATCTGTTTTTCATCCTTTTGTCTTTGACATTTCTGTCTTTCTCTCTTCCTCCTCTGTCATTCTCTGATCTATATAGAGCTTAGAAGAGGAGCTTACCTCCCTTTTTATGAGCAAGGCCAGCTTTTCCCTAGGCCTGGTCTCTTGCACTACCACAGCTGGAGCAGCAGAGGGCACTCTAGTCGCTGTGCCTGTGGGCCAGCGCTCTAACGAGGTGCTTCCTTAGAAGGACCCCTCTTGCTGTGTCCTTCCTGTCTCTCCCTTTCTGACTCCGTTGTTTGTTTTTAAATGTCTGTCATTTATTTTTCTGTACTGTTTATATGTTTATATAATTATTGTCGCTTTCCATGCAACAACTAACCGTTTCATTTACTGCTCTGCTCCCATCATGATCCATCTGTGAATAAAGAACTAAAAACAAGAGTTTATGTCCAGTTCAGGCCACCATAGGTCATTTATGGCAACTTGATGGATATCTCTGTAAAATGGGCTGAACAGCCTATACTGAAATGCGCACAAGACAAATTGGGCTTACAATTACAATTCACTGCCACTTCCCCTGATGGTAATCGAATCAATGGGCAAGTAATTGGAAAATTGTATTTACTTGAGTGGCTAGCGATAAACATGTCATTACATTGGCATATTACATAAAACAGCATAAGAGAGTTCCAGTCTCTGAAATTGATATCAGTGTGTGCTGGCGGTGTTGGCAGCCACATGTGGAGCATGTCATGCTCGTGTTGTCATGACGCTTGTGACCTATAGTCCCATTGGGACGAGCGAGGCTGGCCATAAACTTTGAACGCACAAATATTTGGTTTCTATAAGGTCCCTCTCGCATTCCCATTTCACATGCTTCTGGCAGTAGCACACTGCTTGTTTGCTTATATCTGCTGTACTGTGGTACTGTAGGAGCCTGTCTGCCTCTGAGCCTTATGGTGGAGGTAGTGGGGGAGAAGGAAGGAGGGAGTGAGGGGTTATGGAGGACCACATTATCCCTGTTCTCCTCCTTCTGCTCCTCTAAGACTCAGAGGGTGCGCCTCTACAGTGGCACAGTAACATTACTACTCCCTTCCCTTCCTCTTCTCCCTTTTTAACCCCTCAGTGGCTTCACCCTGACCTATGACTTGACCCTGCTTCCTATGGTTACATTTTTATGTCCCACAGAAATCTCCGCCCCGAATGGAGACCTTCCTCCCTCTGGAGAGCAAAGATGTTGCCAAGGTGGTCTCTCCTGCCGCCCGTCCTAACCCTCTCATATCATCACCACCGCCTAACAACACCAAATTCTCTCATTTTTTTTCTCCATTTCAGTAGTCATCTTCCATCCAGACAACATCCATCGCTCCATTATCTCTCTCACTCTCTTCCTCTCCCTCTCATTCTCCTCCAAACACAACCTGGAGAAGCTCGACATTCCAAGTTTTTTTTTTTTTCCATAATCATGTTTGTGGTCATCCATATCTGTCTTGTCTTCCACATATTTTTTGCTGGTAATTTTTGCGTTAATGTGTTTGTGCAAAAGTTGGTTTGTTTGTTGGTGAGTTTGCTCCTTGGTTCTCTTTGGTTGTGTGGTTGTGTCATCTTTTGTGTTTGTGTTTTTTTTGTTTGTTTTTTTTTGTCTCTCTGTGTTTTCTGTCCCATTCCTGCCTCTCCCCTCCGACGTCTGGTGTAGAACGCAGATGACAAACCAAAATCTGAGGCTGTCCCTGTCGCTGCCACTGCAACGCAGACCGTGGTCGAGATAGAGGAGACGGTAATCGTCGAGGAGGTCAGGAAAACCTCCAGACCTGTGGCGGCAACAGCCACGTCCACTGCCCCGGAGCCGCAAGCTGTTACTGTTGCAGAGCCCCAGGCAGAGGTGGCCAAGGAGGAGAAACCTGCCAGGGAGGTCGGTGCCTCCTCAGACAGCGAGAGCGAAGAGGAGGCCGAGTATCACCCGCACATCACCAGCGTCTCTGTGGAGCAGATCAAGGAGGAGCCCGAGGAGGAGGAACAGGAAGAGGCAGAGCTTAATGAGCAGCAGCAGCCGGAGGCCACCCATGAGCCCCAACCTGAGCCAATCGCTGAAGCCGAGCCTGCCCCCGCTCAGCCAGTAGTTGAAGATGGCACCTCTGACGCCAAAGACGACGCCCAGCCCACAGTGGAAACAGAGGATGATGGGGTAGTGGAGGAGGAGGTGATGGTGACCCCGGACGAGGCTCCTAACGGCTACTCTGCGGCTGGAGGACAAGGCCTGGGTTCTCTGGAGGAGGAAACGGATCAGGAGCCACGGGTGAACGGAGACACTTCACATGTGGACGCCGATCACCTCCCGCAGGTTATTTGTTGCTCTGAGGTAATTTTTTGGGGAGAGAGAGGCCCTCCTCTCCCCACTCCTCTCTGCTCGCTCGCCTTCCCTGTGCTCCTGGAAGCTTCAAGCTTGCGCTGGGACACGCCACCAAAACATAGAAAAAATAAAAGATAAAACAACGCTCCTTTACCTCTCCAACATCTCTCCTCATCCTCATCCCTTTCTTCTCATCCTAAGCGTCCACACACTCACACACTCACACTCACACACATTCACACACATTTCCACCAGTTGCCAACCATCCTTCCAGCCCTACCTCATCTGTGGACTCCTTTTTTCCTTTTTACACCGCAGTGGAGGGCGCTGATTGGGTATTCTCTTTAGGTGGGAGGTGCTTAAAGTTTTTTCTCTCTCTAGAGGAGCATGAAACAAGTAGAGATGTGGCTACTGCTACTGCCTTGTTCTTTTCTTCACTGACATTTCTTAGTCAGCCATCACACACAAAGCTAAAAGTAAAGCGTTAAAATTAATGCTGGAAGACCCCCACTATGTCTGCTACTGCTATTGCTGCCGTTGCCATGGTTTCTGGCTGCATCTCTCCAAACTCAACGCAGCTCTGCAGAGCCGTCCAATGGAGGCAATGAGGGGGAGGAGTCTGTGGCTCCTCGTCCCATTTGCCCTTCGACCAACCTTCTCAATAGCCTCTACAACACCACACCTTCATCCTGATACCAGCTACCTCAGTCCATGTTTCCATCACATCTTCATTGGTGCTTTTTTTGGCCTTCCTTTCTGTTTCTCATTTTTGCTGTGCACTGGTGTGTCCATCCCATAATATACACTTACACATTAAAACTTATATAGATATCTATGTACATTCACAAACATGCACCCTGTTGGTGGTCCTGAGAGTATTGTGTGTGTGGTATGCCATCTCTCCCTCTCCTCCTTGATGTTCCCCTGTGGTTTGCAGTCACACCGGCTTCATTGGTGTTAGGTGTTGCATGGAGACAAAGCTACCTGCATGTTTGTGTTGTGTGTTTTCAGCTTGTGGCACAGTGGTGATGTGTGTGTGCGTGCGTGCGCTAGCCATTGGGAAACATTCATTCATTAGCAAAGTTTTTGAGGACTGGCCTACCAACTCATTGGCTTTTTCAAGGTTGCCGCTTTCTTTGGTTTGAACGTGGTCAAAGCCCCCAATGACTGCCTTACCCATTGCTAATGCATGACTGACTGTGCGGTGCTGTGTTGTTTGGTGCTTGGTGACGGCTGTAAAGATGAGGGGAAAAGAAAAAGAAAAAGACTTTATACGCTTAGTTTGTCAGAGCTTTGATTATTCATTCATTTCTTAATCTTTCTTTTCTTTACAGCTCAGTAGCCGTTTGCATGTGGTTGTTTGCATGCACAGTGCTCTACAGACCAAAGACTTCTAGTTTGTAGTGCAGTTTTGCTCGCTCAGTTTTGTGTTTGTGTTTGTTTTTGTTTATGTTTTCCCTTCAAGCTGTGCATGAGACAAGCCTTGCCCTATTGACTGTGTAGATGGCACTGTGTGTGTATGTGTGTGTGGCTCCATGCTTGTGGCCTTGACTAGTTTGCCAAGCCTTCCATCCTGCTGTCTGTGTGTGCATGTGCGTGCGTGTGTGTGTGTGTGTGTTTCTGGCCATGTGTGAGACACCGCAAGTGTCACAGTTGTAACTCGCTGTCTCCCTGCCCAGCCCCCCGTGGTAAAGACAGAAATGGTGACCATCTCGGACACGTTTGCTGCCCAGAAGACGGAGATTGCCACCAAGGAGGTTCCCATTGTTCACACGGAGACCAAGACCATCACGTACGAGGCTGCGCAGGTACGGAACTCTGTGACCGCTGTGGAATTTTATTTGATTTCTTGTGACTCCTTTCTGACTGTCAAATGAATAATTTTCATCTGTGCACTGCTCCAAGTTATCTATCTAGCTAAGTCTGGTCTGTACAAAATGTTCAGTCAACAACTTGTGTGTAGCATGGTGGGGATCTTAGAGGTCGCCTTGACCAGTGATCATATGTGATAGGCTGCGCAGGTGCAAGGCGTTGGTATGTGCATGGATGTTCCTGTTTAGGCGATGTGTGGTTTGCTAAAATCTAAACCCTTGAGTGTGCCAAACTTGACTTCACCGGAATTTGAGCTTTATTTGAGTACAAACATCAGAAATCCAGCAACTTCTTTGTTGAAATAATAAAGAGACTTCAAACTAAACCCTTTGTATTCATGAAATATACATGGGTTGACAGAGTGAGGTGTAGATAAGAGTGAGCGTCACTCAGTGTCTATTCAGAATACTTTGAGAGTGCAGGCCTAAGTCATAAATTCAACTGAAAGCAAAGGAGGCTGCACTAGGCATATTTTACTTTTACTTTTATATAATCAGCCCCTCAGAGTTAAAGCAGAACACGGACATTATATCTCATTCTCATTATATGTCTCCAGTATCCCCTACGTCCCGCTGTGGACAAATTAGTTACATTTTGTCTTTTGTGTGTGTGTGTGTGTGTGTGTGTGTGTGTGTGTGTGTGTGTGTGTGTGTGTGTGTGTGTGTGAACCCCAGTTGGATGGTAGCGGTGATGGAGAGCCTGGCGTTCTGATGACGGCCCAGACTATCACCTCGGAATCTTTGTGCACGACCACCACCACACACATCACCAAGGTAACGTAACATAGCCTGCTTGGGTCATCCACATACTGTCGTTATCAGAGTTTCACAGTGACAAATCTTCAAGAAAACAGCGCTTGTAACCCATTAAAATTCTCCAAACGCCATCATACAACTGGTGAACACAGGGGATGTGTCTCGTTTGCATATTTAATTACAAATATGGAATCAAGGAACAAGATGACAAAAAAATATAAAAACAGATGCAAACTGAATGCAAGTGCTGTTCTATTTGGCTTTTGTCCACATGAACTTGTGGTGTCACATGTCAGGGATTAGAGTTGGTCTATTGGACTGATCTCAGAACAGTGGGTTGCAGGGAGAATGAAGTTTTGAATTTAAGATGCAAACCAGGTGGTTGGCAGGAAGTCCATGTCTCCTGCTGTGCTATGTACCTCCAGGCACTCTGAACTAAGACATCTGCTGTTTACCGACCGACTCATTCCTGAGGCATAATACCTTGTGTGTGTGTGTGTGCAGTGTAATTGTTGGTGAGGAAGTGTGTGCGTGCAATGTTTGTGTGTGTGTGCAATGTATGTATTTATGAGGAAGTGTATGGATGTGCTCTGAAGTGTGTGTGTGTGTGCATGGGTGAGAGAAGCCAGCTCTGTCTCTTGAGCCAGTGGATAGAAGTGGATAGTCATCTTTCTGGCACTCATTGCCACAACATGCTGTCGCTTCTGATAAATATCCCGTTTGGCCACAGAGCAGTGGAGATACCTGTGTAAACTTTCACATAAGCTGGAATCTCAGCAGAACCATCAGCAAGCAAGCAGACAGGAAATGATGATAAATGATTTGAGTTGCTTGGCAGTGCCATTTTATCACTTATTAAAATAAATTGTACCATGCAGTTGGTAGCAAAGCTGTCTAGAAAAGCTTCTCCTCTTGTGATCATGAGTTTAAAGCCGCTCTGTGTGTGTGTGTGTGTGTGTGTGTGTGTGTGTGTGTGTGGAGTTCATTCATGGGTGTTGTTTTCTTTGGCAGACTCTGAAAGGAGGGCTGTCGGAGACCCGAATTGAGAAGCGCATTGTCATCACCGGGGACTCGGACATCGACCACGACCAGGTGAGCTGCCCTCCACCACTTGATTATTTCCCAGGGGAAAGACATCACAGTGGGGGTAGGGAGTCGCTTTTCTACAAAAATGTAGAAGCTTGTCAGGTGGTAACATGTGTGATGTATAAAGAGGAAACACAGGTATGGTAAGGGGAATTGCACCTGACCTTACCTGACAAGACAATGGATCCTGGAGGCATTATAAGAATTAGAGAAAGTGAGGAAGTACCACCCCATTCATTTCAATGGGAAATGTTAGGCTAGTAAAATTAGCCAAAATCATTTTTTGGTATTACCAAAACCAGGGGGTCAGGATTTGGCTGGTTAGCTTCAGTCAATTAGCAAGGCACTTCTTCGTCACCATTCTTCAGAAATCGCATCGTTTTGCATAATTTTTGGCACAATTTCCCCTGTGCTGATTGGTGGGATCTCCTCTATCAGCTCATGTACAAGTTTAGTGTTGTCCACGAGCTCTCTCACATGAGTGTGTTTTTTTCTTCCCCTGTAAGAACGTCCAATGCCCATCCACGACATAGCTTTGTGCCGCCCTTATCTCCATTAGTAACATGGGACTTAATTGGCTAAATTAGTGCCGGAAATGAGCCCCATGAATCTCCATTTTGAAAACCATTAAGGAGTAATCGTCAGATCCTACATCTCTGAAAAGCCGTTTTTTTTTTATCTGTCTCTCACTGTATATTTGCTGCTTCCCAAGTGCAGCTAGTCTCTTACCTGAGACCCCTGTGTCTGCCCTGTAGACAAACACCTTCAGTCGCTCATTAAGTCCCTCATTACAGGCATGCTCAAGGTTATTATAGTCTGCCACACCTCTGATTCATATATCACAATAACAAGCATGGAGAACTCCAGACAAGTGCCACTGGAGGGTGAGTCCCTCATCTACGTCATGATTACTCCGAGCAGAGCCTCATCTCTGGCCCTGTGGCCTGGGGCTGTCTTCAGCTGAGTTTCTCTCTTCGCCCTGGAGAGAGGAGGTCTCATTAAAGCCGTGCCGCCGGTTAAATATATCCTGACACAGCCCAGCCTGCTGTTTGTCTGCACAACAGGTAAGATGTCTCATGGAGCATCCGCAGCTGTCTGTCCGCGGTTCGTGTCATGGCCTTGAGATGGAGGCATTGATCAAGCGCCTGAGAGCAGTAGGGCAGCCTACGGTCTCTCGAATCTCCTGTGTCTTAGTTGCGTGCATCCAGGTGTCAGCAAGTAAGGGAAGCATTGATTTATAGTCCTTTAAGTGAACCAGAGGAACTGGGGGGGGGGGGTTGTTCAGGTATCTGTTCAGTTTGACAATTGTCATGGTCACCACGACTGCAGTTCGTGCAACGAACATGGTTTCCATAGAAACTCGTGCATGAACCACTTCCCACCGGATTGGAATGCATACCTGACCAGCAACGCCAGTCTAGATGCTCAGGCAAGCGTTGTTAACATGACGGTAGTGGTTTTCCATTTGTCTGTGTGTGTTGACTTAATGTTTTATGTGTGTGTGTGTGTGTATATATATATATATTATATATATATATATATATGCGCTCATCTGACCAGGGTAGATCCTAAGTAGAACTACTGGCTTTTCTAACTTCTCTGCCTTGATTGCAGTTCATTGGTTTAGCCACATGAACATATTCAATCAAGTCCTTACTAATAATCAAAAACAAACAAAAAGCACATTTAAACCCAAGTTTGATGTCCTTTTGAGTTGTCTGTACACTTTCTTATTTTTTTATTTCCTTTCAAGTTCTCCATTTTTTTTGCTGTTGTTGTTGTTTGTGTTTTCTTTTCTGTTAATGTGGTGGCTTCCCTTCCCTTTGTTTTTGTATTGGTGGCATGTCGGACACTGTCCCCTGCCCTCCCCCTGCCCTGCCTTCCTCCCCTTGGCTGGGCAGGCCCTGGCGCAGGCCATCAAAGAAGCCAAAGAGCAGCACCCTGACATGTCAGTGACGCGGGTGGTGGTCCACAAAGAGACAGAGCTAGCCGAGGACGAGGACTGAGAGCAACAGGTGAGGTCCCGACCCCCAAATTCCCACCCCCAACCCCCTTCTCCCTACCTCTAAACAACCTCAACCGCCGAGACCATGACCGCTTCCGCCAGTCCTAACTCCACCTAACGGCAGCCGACATAAGCCATCTGCCTCTGGAGAAACAGTCCAGTTCCCACCTGGCAGCCTGTTGCCTGGAAATCAAACATCGTCTGCCATACCTGCCAGATTTTTGTCTCGCTGTCTGTCTTTTTCATCCCCTTTTGTCTTTCACTAAGTCTTCCCTTTTGGTAACTCTACTAAACCCTGCTGGTTCCCCTAACTGAAGTCTTTTATTTGTTTGTTTTTGTTGTTTTGTTTTTTTCTTTCCATTCACTTCCTCTGTGATCTATGCTAGGCTGCTAAATGTCTTGCAGATGTATGTGTATGTCTGCTGAGGTGTGCTGATGTGTTTTGTTTTTTCAGTGTTTTCCATCATGTCGCTAATCAAGTGCTTATGCTTCGCTTGAGGCAGGGGTCCTGATGCTGTATGCATACTTTGCGAGTGGCCTTGCAAAGCTTTTAACACACTGACAGCAGTAATTTATTATTTACTTCTCTGGCTGATAAAGAATTGCTCTGAGATCCTTAAATAGGCCGTTAGTCGTACAAAATGTCTCAACCCTGTTGGCCAGGTTATTAGCGGGTTGAACTGGCAAGTTGTTCTTTTTCAAATTTTTCAAAGTCTTTTTTCTTTACTGGTGAATGTTCAGCATACTTTCTCTGGCCTCTGACCTTGCATTGTTGCTTCTCAATGACACAGTCTAGCAGAGATGCATCACTGGCTTTTTATTTGCTTTTCCTGGTACACATACAGAAATACACTTTTCATACTGAGATTAATCCATTTATAACACAGGTCCTTATCTTTTTAAACTTCCATCAACCCGTATTTTTTTAATGCGTGCGTGTGTGCTAACTCTGGCTCTGGTGATGTTTTAATAATGGAATCGGCCCTCTGACGTTAATCTGGCATCTCCAGCTTTCCTCCTTTCCTCCCCTGAGGACATCTCCACTAAGCCATGAACGAGCGCCAGCTCCAGTATCTGTGCTGCCTGGGCCCCTTAAAATCATCCATTTTATCACAAAAATAAGCTCAAGGTTGACCGTATAGAAGATGATGCTTCGGCCATCTGCCAGGGCTCGGTTTTGACGTAATTTTTTACAAATAACAAGATCATTGCTTAGGCTCCAGAAAACCCTCCGGTCAGTGTACTTGCAGAAACTGTTCTGGTAGAGACATGTAGTGCAATACATCGTCTCTTTCAATAGTGTTACTCCATTCATTCAGATGTAAGTATGTATGACCAGCCAACAGTCATTTATACAATTTAATACAACTGCTAAGTTCCTCCTGGGGAAAGAAGACCAGGTGTGAGGAAAATCATATAAAATCATATTTTATTTCTCTCTACTCGAGTGAGCAAGCAGTGAACTCTCCACTCACACACACACACACTCACACAGTCCTATTATTTCCCTCTCCTCTTCTACCCAAGCTGCTCTGCTGATATTTCAGATGGAAAAAATGAGGGAGTCTCAGGCTGAAGGAAATGTGAGGAGGCGAAGGTCTTATTAGGCACAGAACTGTATGGACCTTTCTAAAGGAAAACACTAGAATTTGTCAGATAAAAGGACCATACTCTTCTGTCAGTTAGGCATTTTCTTTACCACTCTTTCTCTCTCCCTTTCACCCACCCATATGTTACCTGCCAGGACATGGTTTGAGTCTTAAGTCTCTGCAGAGTAGTGTATGACTAGGCAGTGTAACGCTTCATGTGTAAATACCTCTCCAAAGAATCGTCTGTCTCCAGAAGCATCCCGCCTTGCTTTGTAATCACTCTTGACAGGCTCAGCTGTGCTCTTGTCTGTTTCCACTTTCACTCACTTTTTTCCTTTTTCATCAACAATTTAAAAAAAAAGTGTAGCTGTTGTCTAAAGTTTGTTTGAAGAACAACATGGGTCTACAGATGACTTTCTCACAAATGTTAAGAGGCGTCCAGAGAAAACATTTTCGATGTTCACTGTTTACCAGTCGCTTTTCTTCCCCACCAGTTAATTTCTCACTTCCATCTCAATTCCCCTTCCTTTGGCAGAGTTGAAGGATTCCAAACACCACCCACCCCACCCCACCCCAAGACGGTTATGGAGCAGGATGGAGAGCGGCTTCAGGAGATGGGAACCGAAAAAGATGATGCTGCCCTGTCTGTGCATTGCACATCTTCATCTGTCAATTGCTATGTTTAATCATTCTGAAAACAAGAACCACTTAGCTAACATTTGTAGCGTGTCTTTATTTTTTAGTGCAGCCACCCCACCTCTGCCCCAACCTCTGCCCCCACCTCCTTCTCACACATGCACACACACACTCACACTCAACCCCTGTTACCCTTCCTCCTTTTTCTTTTCAAAAGAGCTTCATTATAAAAGCCAGATAGGATTTAAGTAAGTGGTTATTTTTTATTGTTGTAGTATTCACCACATTCCTAGTGTGTACAGTGTGTGGGGGGTTATGTATTGAAGGAGAAGAAACAAACAAACAAACAAACAAAAAAACAGCATTTTTACAATCCATTGCTGGGTTCATAATGTCGGACATTTTTTAGAGTGATTGAGCTGACAAGCTAGCTTTGGGCTTGGTTGGTACAGTATGGATTTTTTTCTGTTGGGCCAAGCAATTTTGTATAATTTGCGGGGGGTGAATTAAGGGGGTGGAGGGGGGCGTGTGTAGAGGGTGGGTTAAGAAGTGGGAGAGGGACAACTTCCTGAACATTTCATTCATTGGTGTTTCCAAGGGACCAGCTAAAAGGACGGAGCACTGTGTCATTTTGTACGTTTGCACTACAGTGCCAACAACATTCTCTTTCTATGCAGTTGAGGATAAAAAAATGAAACGCTTAAAAAAACATTCCACATCAGGGAGGTGTTTCCACAACTACCTCCCTCTGAAGCAAAACAATAACAACAATTAATTGTTTTTAAAAAATATATGATGGAGAAAAAAAATCACAAAACAAAACTAGGCAGCTTGGAAACTTTTTTGCTTTTTCTGTAACTTTCTGGCTTCTTTAATCAGATATATATTTGTAGATTTTTTTTTTTTATCTTTTAAACTGTCTTTATCTGTAAAACCAATTTAGATGTCATTGAGGTGGGTTTGTTTGCCCTTTAAAATATTTTTAATATATTTCCTTGGGGAACTTTTTTGACAAAAATGAATCAGCAACACAAAAGTGAATCACCAGTTTCAATCTTTCACATGTAGATACCAGAGCTAGCTTCCCCCTCTGCTTTTGCGCTCTCAGCTTTCTGAAATCACAGAAGTTAAACTTTGACAACTTGCTCTTTGGACCCTGTGTATAGCAGATGATAGTTGGTTTTAGCAGCTTGAAGAAAGAAAAAGAATAAAAAATGTGTTTTGTGTTTTTTGCCCTCCCTCCACAAACCCATGCCCTCAAATTCAGTGTAACACTGTTCAAATAAAAGTTTGTTTATTCTCTGATTTATCACAGACTGTGTGAGTTTTTGTTTGATTTCATATTTCTAGTGAATGCCCAAAAAGGTTTGAAAAATGCATTTAAGTTTAAACTAACCCCAACACCTGACCCAACAGTTTAACCCCTCTTTTTGTTTGTACAGTCACATAGAAACATTGTCAAAAAGTTAGTCCATACAGCGTTTTTCACAAAAATATAATTCTAGGGTCCTTCTGTGTACCCTTGTACTCCTGTTTACCTACCAAGGTCCACACATGCATTAAAAAATGGTATTTATTCAGTTTTCCACGCAAAGAGTTTGACTCAAGGGAAATGTTCTATACTGCTTGCTGGTTACGGAGTGTTTGCCGAGCTGTAGGGAGGAATTCCAATAAGAGTTTACCCTTACAGACAGGCCAGACTGTGCCCACATTCATGCAACACCAGTGTTACACCTTTAGCTTCCCAGCAGTCATTTCGCCCCCTCAGTGCCTCTTATTCTGGCAGCTAAACAGCCGAGTGCAATGTTGGGCTGCATTAAAATCCACTGGTTCTTGAGAAGTCAGCGAAACCAGTAGGGTCTCCCTACATGCCGCATTTTGCGTTCTTGATCCCAGGGACTTGGCCTGGTCTAGAAATTCCAGTGACTGCGATAAATGTTCACCCTTGTGACTTGTTCTGCCACTGTGGTAAATGTGTACCACTGCACACAGAGATCCAATTGTAAATCCACACAATCCAGAGTGCTTACTGGGGCCCTCCTCCTGCATCTGGTCTGGTCTGGTCTGGTCTGGTCAGGTGTACATACGCTGCCCAGCCCGGCGTCGTGGCAACCCCCGTGCACCATAGCAGAAACGGTACGCCGTCTCCCTTGGATGCGGTGTTGCCGACAGCTCTGCCTCAGCTGCAGTTGGAAGAAGAGAACGACATTTTGTGTGTGAGCGTGTGGTAAAGAGGGCAATTTAATCCTTACACTTCAAGCCATGCTGAGAATAAGTGTCCCCCGTTTGTAGCGGTGTTCATAATTGACTTTCTCCATAAGCTCCAGCCTTATCCACCAGCTCACATGAGGCTAGCACACAGATCAAGGGGCAGGAGTTCATTGGGGGTTCAGTACTTCATGTTACTGTATTCCATCTTGACGCAATGGTCGGATCACAGCTTTTTTGAGACCTAGGTGTTAATTAAGACTTGCTGAATCAGAGCTAATTTAGATCAAACTGTTTTGCATGAAGCACAGTCATTCAGTAACTTTACATTTTTAATGCTTCAAACTCTCCGGCGATTACAGTTTAATGATGTCCTACATAAAACCCATTTTATTATTTAGTACCACTGATGAAGTATATTCCCTCATAGATCTCCATGATATTTGATCTAAAATTATGTTCTTTGTATTTTTCACATGCTAGTTACCTCATGTCTCAGAAGGCATTTTGATATTTTATCTCACATTATCCTAGCCTAATGCCAAAAATAACTGCAAACCATGAGAATTCTCATATTTGTTGACAAATTTGTCTTCAACTTTAACATCCTTTGTACTATTGATTTAGTTTTTCACTAATTCTGCACACTAAACCTAAATCCCCCCAAAAATCTCTGACAAACACATGACACATTCTTGCAGACTTTTGTTTGCTGAAACCCTTGTGAAGTCTGTTGTAGGTCTACTTGACTGACCAGCATTTGACTACTTACTTTCCTGTAGTTTCCACTGCAAATGTGCTATGAGCAGCAACAAAAGCAGAGTGACGGGCAGGAAGATCCCTCCCCACAGGAACCATCCTGGGAGTTCCTTCAGGAACATTGCCAAAGGAGACATGACTCTCTCCTCCACTCTCTAGCTCTCAGTCTGTGTCCACTCAGAGGGATGGTTACTTATTCCAGAGTGGTCTTTCAAAGCCAAAGACAGAACCACCTCCTTCCAACTCCTGCAGTCAAAAAAAAAAAAAAAAATGCCGCCTTGCTTTTTGGACAATCCACTTGAACCTGTTTGGACTTTGGGCTGTTTAAACAATCCCGTGATTACTAAGAGGATTTACTGCTGCTTGAGTTAATATTTCACCAAGGCTCTTGCTCCCAGGAACGTAACAGCCTTTTTTTTACTATTTTGCCCCTGAGTGTTTGCTTGTTGAAAACAAATGCCAGAGTTGATGTGGTCACATCACCTTATGATTATGTGGGGTGATCTCTCTGGCTGAATGAACCAGTCACAACCAAAACAGATAAAGAAGACTTCTGGAGAGTGGTATTTGGTCACAGGGTATCAACACATTCTGTCATGTGCCTCTTAGACAGTGTGACCTGTGATTTCATCTTCATCATTTATCTGACAGGATTAAATGTGGTTTGACAGCTGGATCAACAGTTGGCTTCTGGTGGAATTTTCTATGAGGTTTCTGTGAGATTTTATCAAAGAGAATTTCAACCCAATCATATATATTTTTTAAATGTCTATTAATTATAAACAGTCATTTTAGACAGCTAGCAACCAAACATACTAAAGAGACACCAATTACAATCTTCATTAAGCAGATAGAGCATGGTATTGTGCTGTTAAATATACTGCGGACCAAAGTGTTTGTCCTCCTAAAACAACTGGACTTCATATAAAGAGTCCATTTGTGATGAATTTACAGAAATATATTTATAAAATTTTGATCAACTTTATTATCTGTCCAGCTCTAATTGGATTGGATTGGCTTGATTTGTTTTTGATATATAACATTCAACTTAACTTTTGAATATTTCTGAACATGGATTTAGAGGCTTTGCATCTGAAGTCTTCACATTTCTCTTGTCAACAGCTGCAACATTTGACCAGTATCATCAATTAGGCTATTATTGCTGCTGGAAGGATAATCAAGTTATCTCTCACATTTTGATTCAAATCTCCTTACTTCTGCGAATACGACAGCTGGTCCATTCAAGAAATAATAGATTCTGTCAGGGCTTTTTGGTTGAGAGGAGAGTTCTGTTAATTGAGTCTTATGGATTTAATTGCGCAACTAGCATGAAACGGAGCCCCCCCAGAGAACACCCCCCACACACACAGACACACGTAAACGATTGCAGAGCAGCAACTGCACACTCTGTAATCTGCCATTTCCTGCTGTTTATGTGCGTGTTCACATCTATGAATTGAATAGGCATTTGTGGCAAAAGCTGCTATGTAATCAGCTGTTACTGCTGTTTCTTTGTTTTTGTTTTTGTGTTTTGTTTTATTAATCATTTGCAGAAGTAGTTATACTAATGAGGGGAAAAAAAACTTCCAGAAAGGTAAATTACATTAAAGTGAAAATATCCACACCCAGCTGGTGAACTTTTCCAGAAGGGATCTTCTACTCTTGGCGGAGTGATCACCACACTGTGGCATTTAGAGTCAAGCCCATCCAATAATGCTCTGGTCTCGGAGTGCTTCCCGGGATCAATACACCAGCTTCTTAGCAACCTTAACGGAGCCGATAGCCATCGAATCAAGGCAGATGATCAGGCTTGGCGGAGATCGATACTACCAATTGTCCGATCACTTTAAACGCTACGCTTGGATGGGTCGTTTCTTTTTGTCCCTTACTTTGTGTTTCACATTAGCAAATGCAGAATGGCTTTAGATCGATGGCTTCAGAGTGCTTTAATGCAGATATCTCTGTGACCATGATGTTGATTGTGTGATGTCAATGATGTGTGCTGGGCCATTGTTAGTGTGTTCAGACAAAGTGCTTGGTGTTGCAGATGAACTGGAGGTTCCTGAAAAACAATGTCTCTACAGCCTTGAAGATGATTGAGCATCTCGAGGGTGTTATACAGTATATAACTACCAATCAGGCAAAATTTTGTAGTCAACTCCCAGGAGAGCAATGCAGTCTTTCTAGGGCTTCCCACTGAACATGTGTATAGTGTCTTCTACCATAGTTAATGTGAAGTGTGATGATGTTAAAGTCTGTACAATCAAGGACATCTTTAAAAAACAAAAAAGCAACATAAATCGCATTTATGAAAACAAGAATGATGTTTATCACCAGTCTTGAGACTTTCAGGGCGAATAAATTTCTGTTTAACCTAGCCAACCTCCTGTGAGCCCCAATCCAATTTCACCATGAATACTCTTGAGCCTCCTGCCCCATCTCTCTGAAATGTAATCAGTAAGCCATTAATATCTCTCTCTCATGGATGTCATCCTGTCCCTATAGCCGGCAGTGTGGAGGAGTTAGTCGTAACTGACATTTGCAGATCTCATGCACTGGCCCTTGTTATAATCTCACTAATGCAGCTTTAGCGACAATGGCACTCAGTGGCAGTGTTTGGCCTTGTGGGGGGGTCTCTTCAGGAGGGAGGTGTGTTGTCTGTCTCACAGTTTGATGGGAAGTCTGCCAGCTCTTGTGAGGAGGAAGCTCTCAGGGATGCTGCACTCCGAGGTGTTTGTGTGTCAAGTGTGTTGAGTTTGTCGAAGGAAACCTTTGATAGGTTTTTTCAGGCTTTATTGCTGTGGGATCTCTGAGATTTGAAGATGTGGTTGGTCATCGCAAGACTGGGACAATTTTTATTAGAAGGCTAAGCACAAACCTGAGGGGAAAACATTTTATTATTATTATGTTTTATTCAATTATTTTATTTATTTATGTAATATGACATTCTTTCTTTCTGTATTTATTTATTTTGATTAGATCTGAAGTGCCAGCTTAGTGGCGTTCATACTGGGCTTGATGAGTGCAGTGAATACTCCCAATCATTTAGAATGATTGAAGCTACATAATGAAGGACAGTTGTGACTCAGAGCTTGAGTGAGTGATTGGTTTATTGATAGGAGGAGAATACGCAACACACACACATCATTCCCAACCAGAGATTTTGTTTAAAGTTTAAACTGAACCAATCATTATTATGCATATCTTGCTATCTATGTCTAGCTGTTTTGTTCAAATTGTTGATGCATTTGATGATGATAACTAAAGCAGTGCAAGAAGCACAGTACATAGCTTAAGATCTATAATAAGGCTGGATTTGTCTTCTCAAAAATGTTTAGATTTGCTGCCTGTCTGTTTGGTCAGACGTTTGCAATACAAATTGTCTAAGCCAGAGGCACACAAAATGCCTCATTTTCTCGAAGTGAATGGCAGCCTGTTAAGCCGTTTCCCCTGCAAATTGCATGCATTATGTATGAGAAACTGATGATTTTAATGTGCATTTTGTGCTCATATTTTAATAAATTACCAGATTGTAATTTTTGCTGTGTTATAGACACTCTTGTTTATTTATTCAAAATAAAGTGACTACTTTCCATTAAAACACCTCCGATATACATTTAGAATTTCATAAGCTGTTTGTGGAAGCACCAGTCAGTCTTGGATGGCTATGGTGCCTTTGTCTAACTGGCTGTGTGGCATCAGAGGAGATTGTAAACCACAGAACAAAAATGCTGGGCCAGATCCAGAGATGGTGTTTGATATGTCTTAATATGGGTAAAATCTGAGTTTCTCATGTGGTTCTCTGCTCGTATCTGGAAAAATGTAATAAAGACATTGGTGGTCTGGGAGGGTGCTGCAAAGAGGCTAGCTTGGCTCTGATGGATCAGAGAGGCTTTGTCTTTCTTCCTCCCACATTACCAGGTGTGCTTCTGTCCCACGCCAAGGCGAGCCAGCCAACTGATGTCTGAGCTGGGCAGATAGGGTTTCGGTTTGATCGGAAAGAAGGAATCAACCTCCGTTTGATCCGTCATGCACTTCCCCATGCAAACAGAGCAAGTGAGTCAGCTCTCTGAAACACCTGGATGAACATCTGAAGCACCTCAGTAGGTCTATAAATAGGTGCACACAAGAGACCTTTCGTGACTCCAACACAAGTCCTTCCAGACAAGTCCCTCAAGCCAGGGGTTCTCAAACTTTATTGGGCTGGGGAACCCTCATGGAGCAGAATATTTTTAAGGACCCCTCATAATCACAACAAAAATTAACCGTTTAAGATTATAACCATTTTTTTCTTTTAAATGCCTTTGAACTGTTGTTCTAAACACACACACACACACGCACACACACACATATATATATGTATATTTATTTACTTACTTACTTACTTATTTAAAACTGTAGTACTTAACTTACCTAAACTTACTTAATACTTAAAGGAGGCATAGAATGGAAAAACTTTTTTGCCTTGGCTTTGTTGAATTAAGAAGGTTGTGCATGGCCAAAGAGCTGTTATGAACCTCCCTCAGATGTAAATCTTGAATGTAGGAACAGCCACTAAAACATGGGCAAATTAAACAAAGCCATGTGATGTCACTGATCACAAATCAATTGTAGGTCAATTTTATTTGGGATTGTAAAATTGCCCTTTTTTGATGAATATAAAAATATATATACTGTATATATATATTTATATATAAATAAATACACACACACATACACACATTGCATATATTACATGAACTATATATTTCAAGCTTATGTGGAGTTACAGTATTTTAGAGAGGTAGTGGTATTGGGAGTAACACAAAAAACCCAGCCTAAGGCAAAACATTATTGGCCATCTCTTTGGGCTCAAATTTCATCAAGTCCATTGTTACATGCATGCAATATGAAATGATTTGAAACCCTATTTGTCTTGCAACTCGATTTGGAAGCAACACAGAACTGTTGTCTCTCTCTCAGTGGGCTCCTTGTGATGCTGATTTGCCTTTTCCTTTCCTTCGCAAGGACTGACACTAAAACCTTTTCAGCGGATAGTTAAAAAAAGAGAAGAGAAGGACAGAGAGAGAACAAATATGGAGACGTTCAACTTGACAGACGATTCATTTATGCTTTTTGGCTGCTGGCCCATTTATCCAACGCTTGTATTCTGTAGGCCCTCACCTAAGAGCCTGATGAAACAGCATTAGCAACAGTGCAGGCACCTGCATCCACATCCAAAGGGCATGCCTGCTCTATTGTTCAGCAGTGTCAGCAGATACTCTTATGGCTGTAGTCTTGAAACACTGAATCGAGAAACTGTGTGTGTGTGTGTGTGTGCCTGAAGAGGCTCTGGTAGCATGAGTATGGTTGCCTAGGTGATCATGTGTGTATGTGGTGATGTGGGTCTGGGCCATCATAAAAACACAACTGGTATCCAATGTCACACGAATCCAAATCATGTTGTGAAGCCTTGCCATTAATCAACTAGGGCTAGACAGACAGTGATGTTGGTTTCTTTTCTTAAAATGGAAGTTTTGCTGTCATTGAATTATCTGAAGTGCTTGCCTGTGTTGCAATTTGTTTTGTTTTCTGTCCTGCTGCTTCCACTGCTTATGAATTTGTGTGCCTCCTACAGTGGGTCCTTGTCTTCAGCCTTTCCAACTATGCCCTTCTCCTTGATGTTTAGCTCCTAGATATTTTTTCTCTTTTCCTTTCTTTCTTCATATATTTTTGCTCAGACAGGCCACTGATATGTTGACATTTGTTTGTGTATTTGCCGTCTCTCTCACACCGAGCTTTCAACTGTGCGGACGAGATTGCTACAGTTCCATCAGAATGTTCTGCATGACTACACTGAGCAGACACAGAGAGAGGGAGAGGGAGAAATTCGGAAGAATTGACCTTGGCTGACAGTCGTACTGTCATGGCACCCTCCTACACACTCATCTCTCTGTCTTTCACACACTCACTCACACAGACACACACACACACACACACAGCAGCTTTTAGGATGACTGCATGTGAAAGGATTCCTCACATAGCCCCTGACGAGTGTCCCAAGGGCCCTCATTAGTGACTGGTTATAGTTGAAGCTTTTTTGTTTTCTCCCATAGACATCGCTCTGAAGCCGACTAGAGGACAAGCCAACACACACGTGGTCAATTTGATTTGGTTAGAGGGAGCTGATTACCATGGAGATCGGGGCAAGTGGTAGATTAAGTATTACTGATAAGGCACTAAGAGGATAAGATCACAGAGTTTAAATCTGTACCACTATGTTCTATGTTATGTTATATGCAATGTGTTATCTCAGGAGATCAAATTGCTCTGGTACGTCTGTGTGTGTGTGTGGCTTGCATTGGGTTTTGGCTAAATAATCTGTCCAAGGTGCTATTATGCAAGTGATTTTGTTTCTGGTGAGATTCCCCAGGGTTTGAGGCAGCAAAGGAACTGTCCTGATTCTAATTTCAGGCGGACTGAAGATATTTGCCAAATGAATGAAAAAAAAAATAGTGGAGGTGGTAGTTCCTTGTCTGCATAGTCAAAACAAGAACATTTTTGTGCTAGAGTTACAGTCCTTACATAATGCAGATTTGTTTTTGCTGGGTTGTTATGGAAACAGCAGTGTCGCAGGCAAAGGAAGAGGGTTGGGTTTTAGGGTTTCTTTAGTGAGATGATGCTACTGAAACAAATGTGTGCTAAGACGTGAAACAGACAAGGTTGTTGTGAGCACTTAGCAAGTCTCTTTGCACATATGTTTTGTGTCATTTTACCAAGTATTTTCCATTACTTCTCTCTCTTATGCATGTTTTTTAGTAGATCCCTTGGAGAGATTGAGACACTGGCATCAAGAACAACGTTAAGAAAACAGTACATCCTGTTCATATCAGACAAAAATGGAAATGAGCTTTGAATATATCATGCTATGATGTGAGTGAGTGAGTGAGTGTGTGTGTGTGAGAGTGAGTGAGTGAATGAGTGAGTGAGTGAGTGTGTGTGAGAGTGAGTGAGTGAGTGAGTGTGTGTGTGTGAGAGTGAGTGAGTGAATGAGTGTGTGTGTGTGAGAGTGAGTGAGTGAGTGTGTGTGTGAGAGAGTGAGTGAGTGAGTGAGAGGGACAGTTTCACCTTTGTATCATTAATAATATGCACAAATTTATCTGTGGGTGGAATACATGCTTTATATTTTTAAATGTAGCACCAGGTTCTTGTGCATGTGTGATGAATATTTGTAAATATTTGTTTTGTACTATGTTGGTTCATCATTTGTGTGTGCGTGTCCTTTCCTTTTGTGTGAAGACATGTGTGTGTGTGTGTGTGGGTGTGTGTGAGGGTGCCTGTGTGATGTGTGTGTACTGTTAGAAAGTGAAATTGGCACGATGGTGATGTTCCCAGTGTCACGGGGGGTTACCGTGATGTGGAGCGCTGTGCCATCGGGAATGAGAGGCCAAGCTTGTAAAACAGCTCTGGGGCCTGTACTACTAAGCAAGGTCACTGGTTAACCCGGATAGGCTTGGGAGTTACCACTGATCTCTAAAAGAACCCTCCATTGACATGTTGTTTTTAGATCAGCGGTGACTCGTAGTAAACCCCCCTGTATTTCCTGCTCTAGCTCCCAGCATTAGCTAAGTCTTCTTTGGCAGGAGCAGAAGAGGTTTTTGGTCACATGGAAGGGATTTGGCCCTTGGTGTGTGTGTGTGTGTGTGTGTGTGTGTGTGTGTGTGTGTGCGTATGGTGGGGTCGAGTTTGTGGAGTCATCCCTAGTCTCTGAGCATGCTCATGGGGAGTGATGATGACGAGTCAAAATGTCAACATATATTTGTTGTTTACCATTGGAGAAAATGTCACGCAATCCGATCCACAAGGAGTCTTGTGTCATTCTGTCGCAAAACACACTGACAGCTTTCAAATCTCACACATTCATAGGCAGAGATGGTCTGAAAAATAGAAACACACAAGTAACGTCTCATTAATTCTCCTGGTCAAGAACAGCCTCTAACATTAGAGATTTATAGTTGAATTTTTAGCTCCATATATACAACCCAAACACAACAGTGGTTGAAAATTGTTGCGTAGTAGTACTTAAGATAAACTTGTAGATTGACTGTGAGTCTAACCTAAAAATTTTTAAGAAAGACAGAGAGGTTAATAAATCATTGACATATCCTTTGTTTCTAGGTCAGTGAAAGGCAAAGTGGAATCAGTTCTGGTTGCATTTTGGGTGGGTGGTTTACCCAGATTAACAGCAACCATGTCTTCAAGGTCTTGTCAAAGACAAAAATTCAGACATTTAAAAAATATATTAGGGTCTATTACAAAAGCAAGTGTATTACATTCAGTGAAAGTGTAGTGTAACATGCTAGCTGAAGAATTCATACACAGTTTGAAATGATGTATGATAAGAAAATAGAAGAAATGACAGAAGAAAAATGTCCCTTAGGCTTGTATTGTCATTTCACCAGATTGCTTATATGACACAGAGACAAATCATAACCTTTTCCCTTGTCAATGAAGAGAACTACACAGATGGTTATACCCTTTCACGAAACTGCAGAAGCCTTGAGACCGGTAGGGTCATAACACAGGTACAACTGAACACAACATGTGACACAAGGACATCCATTTTACATGTGGATATCACGCTGTTGCAAAAGACAAGTGGAGGATGCATGCAATGCATAACTAAGCAACACCACTTCTGTTCAGTTCTGAGATAATTGTTTTTAACAGTTAAATAATCTCCAAGCAATTGTAAATGGAAAATGCAGTTGGGTTAGAACAGAGGCTCTTTTTAAGAAATGCACCTTAAAAAGTATTTCTGTCTCTGATCTGAAGCACTGTCAATGACTTTTGAAATGGGCTTGAAACCAATGAAATGGTCATGTTCGGCAAGGCTTCACTGAGACTTAACATGACGAGGTCTTGTATCATTCAGTGGCAAAACATTTACTTGTTCATGTTTTTTTTTTTTTGTCTTTCCCTTAACTGGGTCAGTCGGGCTGAGGGATTGTCGGAGCAGTGCTTGGAGTTACGCTCCGCGTGTTTTATTTACCAGGCTTTTAGCGTTTCGTGACATACAACCGACACAGCCTACACCAACTTTCTGACTGTTCTCAAACCAAACACGAGTACAAGGGAGGGACTATAAGATAAGTAATACACAAATTTCTTTTCCAATCTGGTCATCACCTCACCCGCAGTTCTATCAACTTCTTTTTCTGAAGAGATCTTATCATACTTGCAAAATCAGCCTTGCGGCAAGCTATTGACCTACATGTCATTTTTAGTGCCTGTACCTCATGCATACATAAATTTGAACAATCTGAAATTCTACTTGTACTCAAAAGGTACAGGTGTGTTCTTGGTATAAACAGGCTGCCCTGATATAACCTTTATGGCCTGTAGGCATGTGTGGCACTATCTGTGTAGTGGCTGCATTGAGAAATTGGCACAGCTCGATAAGTGAAGGTCCTCCACAGAGAGACTGCATGCATGATCAGGACTCGTGCACACATGCCTCTGTCTACATGACTTACCTTGGTGGACTGTCAAGATTCTCACCTTTTTGTAAGCAATGCTAGTTATGGGAGAAATATCAAAGGAATGGAGCCTACAAGGTTGTATCTTTGGGATTCCTGACGTCTTGGTAACCTCTAAATTTCTACTTGTAAACAGCTCTACTACACATCACTTACTCCTCATTGAACCCCCCCCCCCAGCTTGCTTTCACTGAAGGGGATGCTTAAGGGGAAAGGGAAGAAAGCAGGAAATTGTTTCACTCACAGATGATCTGATGCACACCTATCCCCCTGGGAGCCTGGGAGTCTGTACGCGTGATGGGTAGATTATGCCTCTCTCCTGCCATTTCTGCCCGCATTTTATGTGCGGTTCTCTCTCCCTCTCAGATAAGCCTACCACCTTCACTTTGGTATCTTTTCACCCAATGCGTTTCCACGCTGTAGCCTATCAAAGCACCGTCACTTCAAAGTCCTGAGATACTTCTGTATTTCTATATTTAATTGTTTGTCTATTTATTTATTTATTTATTTATTTTAGTCAGTCACACACAAATTTCACTTCGGGCTATGCACGGCACGTTCACATGTTTTCCAAAAGAATTGGGTGTTTGTTGGTTTTATGTCTTAATATGTAATTAAAAATCTTGTTTTGCTCACAATGTATTTGTCTGGCTTGAAAGATTATGAAATTTGTGAAATGTTAATATGCTTATGTGTGTGTGTGTGTGTGTGTGTGTGTGTGTGTGTGTGTGTGTGTGTGTACCCATATCTCCATGCAAACCAAAAATTGTTCAGCAAAGCTTTAGAGTCCTTGGTTCAAACTTGTTTGGTGCAATGTTGTCATGGCAACAAACACTTTACTTTAATATCCTTTGGCTGAGTAGCACAAGTAAGCAGCAATTGTCCTGGCTTTGTATTAGGATTTTATTTCTGCTGGCATCACAGTGCTCATGGTTGATTGATTGTAATTTGTCCTTTTCTGTCATGATAATTCTGTGTTTTGGGTAAACTATTAAACAATCAATTTGTATGCTACAATTTTTATTTAGAGTTTGTGTGAGAGACATTGAGAATGAGAGATGTAAGGATTTTGCTACAACAAACACTATTAGAATATTATATATGTTTTTATATTTATGTACAGTGTACAAGATTGCTTGAAATTGTTTTTAATCCAGAGTATTTAGGTTGTGTAGGTTAATGAGTCAGAACTGGAAAAATATAACTTTTGACAGCATATACAACCTGCAACTTATGTAGGCCTATATTTGAAATTAAAAACATCCTTTAGGTGTAGATCATGACTGACGTCATATCCAGGTTTCATTAGCTGACATTTCTTGTGTTCTGGCACAGTGGATCTCCTGTTTGCGTTGGCTGTGTGCTGCCCTTTAGAAAGTAATTTGGGTAAACGTCAAAGGCCACGAAGAGGGCTTCAACATTTCATCGCCCAAGACATGATACCTCCCCTGATGTTTGTTATAAAAATAGGGATGGTTGTGTGTCTGAGTCTGTCTGTCTGTCTGTCTTATATGAACAGGGATGGCAGAGATCATAATGTAAAAATGTAGTTATACAGTATCTTCCCTTTAAACGTTTTGCCTTTCATTGTTTTACTCGCACACCTTTACACAAGAAAGTGTGAGTGAAATGACTACACAACCTGACAAAACAACTCGGAGGAGGACATGTAGACAGAGGTCACTAAAACTACACTGTCTGTCTGAAATTCAAATGTTTGGCCACTCCCGTTTCTAGCCAGATAGGGTAGAGAACTGTGGCTGACTGTGATAAGTGAGTAATCCATTGAAGAGCCCACTGAAGGCACTTGTTGGCTTAAAAGTTTTTGCTAACCGTAATGAGCCAATCTCTCCCGCTGCAGGTGCATAAACGTCTTTTGCGTGGATCAGCTTTCATCCTGTGTGACTGGCAATCATTAAAATCTCCCCCACGGGAGCGTGTGGTTGTAAGGGAAGAGAAGGGAGCCTGGACAGAAATAGAAAGCCCCCCCCCCACCCCCCCGCTGCGGCCACTAGTTACGGTACGAGTCGCGCGTCACACACTCCCCATGACTGCAGCACCATTAAGTGCAACTGTGATTACTGCCTGCCGTAGCCACAGGTGCTAATTAGTATGTGAGTGACAAGATGAACATTCTGGACAATGGATGATGGGTGAAGGGAATGAGAGTGCTGAAGGGGATCTGGCGTTTGAAGTCTGGGGGAGGGGGAAGGGGCTGTGTGTGCGCGTGTGTGTGTGTGGGGGGGGGGGGGGTTGCCTAAAGACTACTGGGGTTGGAAGAGAAACCTCTGCTGGAGGTTTGAAACCAATCTGACCAAAACAGCCCAATATTTTATTCAGTTTTATAGAATTAATATTTACTAGGCAGTTTGGCTTTGAATTAATTCTGGGAATGGAGGATGAACTACCTATTCAAACTACCTATTTTCAGCCTATCTGCATCATGCTTGCGATATCTTCAATTACACTTTATCTACAATCTTTTTTTCAGAAATTGGAAAACAAACAAAACAACACATGCAAATAGTGACTTTGATGATGGACAGGCCATTCTCCTCTAGAGAGGGCACACAGGCTAATGAGCTGACAGCACGAAACAAAGTGATTAACGAGAGCCAGATCAGACACTACCACCAGGCTTCAGTGGGCTTCAAGGCAGAGCAGTCCTGGTGCTATATTCCAGCCCATAATGAACAGGAGCAGGAGCAGTTCTGTATCCCTGTCCAGAAGTGTCAGACCAGTTTCTCTGCCTTCCATGTATTCTAAATCTAATTCTGTTGAGTTTATGCTACTTGATTTATGACATCCTGGTACTGCAAAATTGGATGTTTGATTTCCTTGAGAATTCATGCTCACTAAATCCCCAACTGGTTGCCTTCAGGGGGAAATATGAGAAATATGCCATCTCCAGCTGTGAATCTTTTTTTCTTTCTTTCTTTCTTTTCTTTCTTTTTTTTTTTTTGCACAGCAGTGTCTGTGATGTCTTAAGGAACTGCCGGGTGATAATATTACTGCACTGCTCAATAGATGGAAGTGTCTGCTGACATTTCAAAAGCACCAGCATGTCAGTCGAGCCATGTCATTTCCTATGTCTCTGCAGCCAGTGCTAAAAATGTCTTTGGCCAATAACACAGATCCCTATCGTCTCTCTTCACAGTTGGCATCTACCTGCCTCAGGAGGCCCTTGGCTGCATCCCTTTTGTCTCTGGAAAGACTCAAAATTTATGCTGTTAGGGTAGGAAAAAACCCTCCCCACCCGCCCATTCCAGCTCTGTCAAGGTCAGTGACTCAGGAGGCAGATTGTAGATTTGTAGATAAACTCTCTTTATTTTGCAAATACGTTTTCAGTGTTCAGTCACATTTCGCTTTTACAGACACTGTTGTCCTAAGCAACAGTCACTCTCCTGCCATGAATACAGAAAATATTAAATGCTAAAACAGAAATTAAATGGCTTATTGTTTCCTCCCGTTCCATTATTACCTCATTTTATGAGAGTGACTTAGCTGGATAATTGGCCATTAGCATGCTGTTTATGCCACTGCAGTGAAGGGGGTTCCTCCTGACATCCGTCACTGTTTCTATGGCGACGCAGGATGCACAGAGGGCCTTAACCTCTTGTGTAACGCATCGCCTGTAGGATCAATCTTTAATTTCCACGCTGGCATCACCAGATGACAGGCCACGGACGAGAAGCCCTCACAGCGGGCATCCAATTTCACCAACCTTCAGACCAAGTAGGGAGCTGCTTGTTATTGCATCAATGGAGTCTTCGATTTTGCCCCCGGTAAAGTCAGAAGGATTTGGCAGAGGCCTGGCTGATAATGAGTGGCACTGCGCACTGTGGAATGGTCTGATGTGATCCAATATTACAACTTCAAGCACTGATTGCGTAACTCATACAAAACTGAGGATTTAATTACTTTTTGGGTTCTCTCATGCTCTCTCATGCTTTTATCTTTCCATAAACATTTATATCTATCTCTCTGTCAGTTAGTCAGTGAATCATCCAACTCTGTCCTTTCTAGCCTAGGAGGGACCAAAGGCACATACTTGACCTTGCTTAACATATATAAAGTACAGACATATGGAATACAGTCCTATGTGCTTGTTCTTTGTATGGGAAAGTTACCAGAAAGTAGATGGCTGCCATGAATACTTGCCTGGACGAAGCGTATGAAATATGCCTGCACTAATTTCACTTCCTACCATGACCTACAGTCTTGGCACTGATGTGACTGTGGATGGCTCCCATTCCATTCCTGGAACACCACCAATCAGATGCAAAGCTTTGGCAGACGTTCATTCTGATGACATTTCTGTAACCCAGGCAATCATCTGAATACCAGTAAAGGTACTAATCTACTGGTGCTTGTCACAGACCCAGACTCCAGCAATCACAGCATTAATCATAACCTGCCTCTTAAAGAGATGGCTGGGCAGGTCTGGCGCAACGTGAACTTTCTGACGTGGAGGCTTAGAATAAAAACGTGAAGTGGGCGATGAGTCATCCAGGAATTGTACCCAAGCCTATTTTCCTCTTTGCTTAATTGAATTTTCATTTCCAAATAAGTAGGCGCTATGATTGAATGCCACCAGCTGCACCTCTGTAGCTACAGGCCGACTGCAAGCTGCATACAGAGTGGGGCTTAAGGTGCCGAAAAGACTGTAAGGACACATCTCTGCTTGTTAGGCGTTCCTCGCCCGCTGGGAGATAATATTGGCAGAAGCCGAATTAAAAAGTGGTTTTTTTGTTGTTGTTGGCAGGAAACACATGGAAATGTAATTGAGAACCACAGCTAAATACACCAGGGGGACCAATCTGGTGCAGAGATGCAAAAAGCTTGCAACTTAACAAATTAACTCTGTGCTGATCTGTCCAAAAATGTCTGAACAATTGTGTGAGTATGCAAAATAGGTATAATTCACTTCTTACTAAGAACAGATTATTCACTGGTCCCTGTAATTGCTCATGATTTAAGATCATGTCACAAATGAACTTCACTGAATATTCAAACAGTACGGAGTTTCTTTTTGTTTTCATCTTTAAAAGGATAACCATAGCCTGACCCCACACAACAAAACACACAAAGTAGTGACGCACTGCCCCAACAAGTCCTTCAACTTGGCTTAAAGTTGTTTATGCAGCGAGAAAGGTCATTCTGTCAGAGATGCTCGCTGCGCCCCTCTTTGTTGGGTCATACTGTCCGCCATGTTCCTGCCTAGATGTGTTGTGCAAGTGCAGTGATTTGCTAGTACAAGTACTTGGATTCTTCATGGTGTTATTACTCTTGTACGTGATAAACAAGTGGCAAATCATTACACCTCAGATTGCCTTCTACAATATCACAGCCTTAGCCTTGTCCTTGGCGAAGCCCCAGTGAGGGAGCTTAAACACACACACGCACACACACACACACAAACACACACACATACACACAAATGCACTCACACTTGTTAATCTTCCCATAACCCTTCCTCCAGCACACACACAGACACACACACACACACACACTCATGTACACACACACACACACACACAGAAAGAAAGAAATGGAGGGTCCGTGAGGGAAGTCTGCAAGAGACAGGTTGCCATGGGATACGGTTTCCTGCTTTCGTAAAATGTAGTCTTTATGCAGCATCTATCCTGACACATGGTGGGTTCCCTCCTTAGACATTCAGAGACTGAAGAACTCATAGGCTTGACACACAATCTCAGCTCCCTTTGTCTGTCAAGGGATACAGTATGTATGCACTACATACTTTACATAGCACACAGCTGACTTGATGTATTGGTGTAAAATGGGAAAATATGTACGTGTTTGGTATGTATTTTTTTGTACAAGATTATACAAATAATCAAATGAGACCTGTAAGTGCTTGACATTTAAAGCCTAGGAGTATAAACCATTCAAAAATCCTCTTTAATGAAACTCTAAAAACTCACAGCAGACAATATATTGATACACTGGCACAATATATGAGAATATATTTTTTTGCTCCAATGTCAACAGCTTCTCCATGATTCATTTGTAATTTATATACAGTAGGCCTAGATTTTCTTGATTAAGGCTAATGACTTTATCCTTAGTCTCTAAGCAGTCCGTTTGTGGGTGTTTTTTCAAGCTATATCACTGCTCTTATCACCCAGGTGTGCTTGAGATCTCTCCTCTACCTCACCAAAGAGTGGGCAGCCTGTGCTGTTACTTTTTTCCCCATTCGGCACAGGGAATGCAGCATTATGTTTTCTTAAATGTGGCTGAGCGAGGAGCAGTAATTGCTGCCATCCATCTATCCTCTTAAGAGTTCCTTCACGTCTGGAGCCATTTGGTCAGAGGAAGGGAGAGAGAGAGAGAGAGAGAGAGAGGCAGAGCGAGGAAGACGTGGCCTAAAAAGGATTGTGTTTTGGTTGGGCTCTATAAGGCGTTACTCCTTAAGGCCTTGTAGTAATGGATGGAAAAGGCCAGCAATAAAGTCTGCCGTGCCTACTCAAGCACATGACTAACCAACTGTGCCTGTTTCACACTCGTGTTTATGTAGTCTACTCCTTTCCCTGAGTACTATGGCTCAGAGCTCTGAAATTCACCTTTACACTAAACTGCGTCCTCTTGGCCGAGGAAAACGTACAGCATATAGCGATAGCTCCCTCTCAAGTCACCCCACAGCGACGATGAGGTTGGGAAACATTTCATTTTTACACTTAATGTGTTTGTACTCATTTTTTATTGTCAGATGAGGACTATTATTATACCGATGGCCTGACTCCTGATGTGATCTCGGAGGTGTAGTTTATGTTTGTGGTGAGGTTAATTGTCCATCTGTGGATACTAGACGGAACCAGGCATAAACCTCAGCCTCCGCAGCCTCTCTCTCCTCTTCTACTGTAAAATAGCACTGAAGAATAATGCCCTACGTTAAAGCACTAAAGTACTAAAGCCGTATGGATTTGAAGCCTCGGCTATGTCTCCATAGGGAGAGGGAATGAAGATGGTAATGGAAGAGGGTTAAGTACAGAGGGAGAGAAACTATGAGAGATGTCAGCTTAGCGGCCAAGAATGGAAGTGCGAGAAAAGAGAGAGAGAGAGAGAAAGAGAGAAGGAAACAGATGACCAGATATATTCCCAATGATATTTCTGAGAGGGGATTGGTATCACATAACACCTTTGTCACTGGATAGCCTGTATATGTCTCTTTTAATCAACTGCATAGTGAGAGAGAAGACTAAATCCCATTATCCCCTCTAAGCCCTTGAACCCTCAAAACCTTAACTGGCATTTCTGGCAGTCTTTATTATTTAGCTTTTTGATTGGCTGATTCATGCTAAGTTAAGTCTGAGGACTCCAGGCTTTTGTTTGGGGAGGGACATTTGAATTCAGCCAAAGTCAAATCCCCCTAATCCCCCATACTTCACCGTTCTATATCAGCACAGTGAAATGATACGAGTTCTTAGAGATGTGATAATAAAGACATTTTCATAGGTGTCTGCTCTTCCACAAGAACTTCATCAATCACAATTATGAGTTACGGCTGGCCACCAGCTGCATATGGGTGTGAGTGTGTTAGCGTCGCAAGTGAAGGGTAGAAATTTGGCAGCATGACATTGATAGAAAAAAAAAAAATATATATATATATATATATATATATATATATATAGAGAGAGAGAGAGAGAGAGAGAGAGAGAGGGGAGACGTGAGTAAATTGGCTTACACCAGCAGCTGCTGCCATTACGGACCAGGACGTAACACTCTGGATGATGAAAATGAAAATTTCATATGACGGTTCCAGAGGACAAAGCCCATGTGATGGAGGTCACTCCTACAGCCTCAAGGGCACGGCAGAGTTGAGTGCTGTGGGGCAACACAACAGGCTACTGCTTAGCTTGATAAATGCTTTTTCATCAGATTGTTAAATAAGTCTCAATGCCTCATTGGTGTATGTAGCAAAAAATGTAACTCGTCAGTCTCACACCATATTTCACACTGAATAAATTGCTAGTCATGACTGTCAATTTTGAGTTGTTTGCTAATATGGTGTATGTCCCTTGACCCTATTCTCCAGGATGTGAGAACACGTTGTGGTGCTGACTGCAGTTTCTCCATAGAGAGACTGCAGCGTGTGTATTGTTGAGGCACGCTGTGGTGGATGCTGAGGCGTAATCAGCAGCTTGCTTTGAAATGCATGAGCAGAGCGAGTCCGTCTTTTAATCATCTGTTTCCCCACATCTTGGTTGAATAGGCTCATAATAAATCTATCATGGAGGACATTAAAAGTGTCTGGCTTCATTCTTGGGGCTTAATAGGAGAACTAGACATGTCCTCTTTCTAGACTATGGCATGGCCCCTTTCAGTTTTCTCTCAGTGACAGGAGGGAATTATCTAGAACTCATTTAATTCTGAAGGAAAAGGCTGAGGTAAATCCTGTCCCATTTTAGCTCAGTGAATTATCTTCCAAAGTTTCTTCTTTACAGGTCTCATTCCCCTACTTGCTTAATGTTCTTAGTCTGAAATGTCTTCCAGCAGGTGTGCATAATTTAACTGCACAGCGAAAAACGTGAACTGTTGTCTTTTTTTGGGAGGAATATAAATATCAATATGATTCAATATGAATAATTTAAAGAACATTGTTGCCTTGGTAAGGCCCACTAGAGAAAAGTAGATTTTTTTTTTAGGCAGAATGTAATAGCAGCAGAAAAAAAGAAAATATTTTATTGATGACAACTCACCTCATGCGTAAGTGCCATTCTCTCACTCAAGAGGGGACAAAGCAGCATGATTACTTTTCAAATAGTTCTAAACGTTGGATTGAGGTGCTTACTACAATTTCACGGGTACTCAAAGACCTCTTTGTTGCTGGCCTCTCTGAACCCCAAGCTTTTTAGCATAATGCTAAGGGAAATGGCTGCAGCCAGCTCTGATGCTTGCTGTGTGCTTCTATTTATCTGTGCAGGAGACGAGATGAGGCGAGGTATGCAGCAGCACTTCTATGGCTCTGCTTGTGACAGAGCACAAACGCTGCCAATCAGGGAGAGAGAGAGAGAGAGCGCGAGATTAGGGGACCTCTGGATGGGCGTGTGTGTTTGATTCTGTGTGTTTGTGTGTTTGCACACGTGTGTCTCTGAATGCCTGTACCTCTCTTTCTCTCTGTATGCATCCTAGTCTAGTAGAAATTAGGCCATAAATGTGAATGGTACAGATGCATTTTTTTTTCTTTGCAGAAATTGGTAGTTCAGGGGATGCTTACTCTTAAACTGACAGATGCCACTTCAGCACATTCGACACAAATATTATATCATTAACTACAGCTGCTTTTTTACCACATAAAATTAGTTTTAAAGATCAGCATATCTTGTGTGGTATCATAAAGATATATAATATAAGTATCATAATGATATCATAAAGTCAGTCAGAGGAGGCCTACTTCAAATATGGTATGGGGCCTACTAGTTAGGGCTTCGGACCACTACGTCCACAGCTGAAGTTCCCTTGAGCACATCTAACCCCTCCCTGCTCCCTGGGCGCCAGCCCACTGCTCTGGATTAGTGTGTGCTTCACCTCACTGTGTGCTGGGTGTGTTTCACTAATTCATGATTGGGATAAATGACTAAAAACTATGATTATAGCCAGAAATTTTGACTTGTTGGATCTATTTTTACCGCTCCATAAACCTGTAAATACCCTCATTTGCTGTGATTTTTCAACAAATATGTCATAACATTTTCTTCAGAGATCTCAGAAGACCACAGACTGTACTTTTCTCAAGGGTGTATGCAAATACAAAAGTGGAGATTTCTGAGATACTGTTTCCATGTTCTCAATTTCCAGAAATAACAGTTAAACAACGCACATTTTCTAACTTTGCTAAGTACTAACTAGGGTATTTTGAGCATTATTTTGTCAAGAAAAAATTATGACGCAAAATTGATGTCAAATATATGCAAGCAGCAATGAGGTGACCAAGCAGCGAAGTACGGCGAAGTTGCCATGGCAACAGAATGTAGTTACGTCAGTCAGAAGGCCATTAGCACTCACTGCAAGTTTCATGTCAATACGCCAAAGTTTGGCTGAGATATCAGGCCACTTCCTGTTTGGCGGCTTCGCTGTGATGGCTGAATGTTTTGACAGACAAAAAAATCATTTGATGACATTGATCAGGCACGGTCTGAAGATCATCTGTGTCAAGTTTCATGACGATCGGTCAAAATATGTGGCTACTGAAAAATCTGTGCTAGTTTTGATAAAATCCAACACCAAATACTAACCCGAAAAGTCGGCAATTTCCATCAACTGAACAACTTGCATAGTGCTTCCGCTCAACATCACATTTTGCTACAGTACTGGTCAGGTTCCTATCCAAAGACCTAGGTTTCCCCAATCAAATATTTCTAGGACCAATCAGCAGACAGAGAGAGGGTTACAGTTGCTGTATACCCTACTGTATATCCAGTTACAGAGGGTTACGGGTTACTGTATATCCTTGATAGGAGGGCTGAAAGTGATGTCATGACCAAATGGTTGTGAATGGTTGAAGGCATGCCCAATAGTTCATAGAAAGTATTTGCCCACCAGGAAGCTAATGTATGCCTACTGAGAGGTTCCATTCTCTCTGCACAAAGTGAAATGATATCAGCTGAACTCTACTTAACTCTACTCGGTTTGGTTTTGGATGTTTTGTTTTCCACTGCATAAAAGTACCGTTTAATTAAACTGGTTGCTATAGTTCTAAACTATCTGTAGTTTCAGTTCAGCTCACTTGGAACCTCAACAAAGGTGGTACCGGGATGGTACTAGGTATCGGGTACCAGGTACCAGATTTTAGTAATGGAAAAGCAAAAAAAGTGAGTAGAGTTTAACCAACTGAGCTGGTACCAGTCAGTGGAAAAGGGGAAAAAGTCTGGTTCACAAGGCTACCAATGACCATCACTGGTTGTGATTGTGATAGTCAATGACATCTTTTTGCTGTGTGTGTTTGTGTGTCTGTGTGTTCACTCATATAAGAATTTCATCTAAAATGCAGTAATGTCCTCTATTTCATATTGTCTGGGACTGTTGTTGCTGCTGCTGCTGCTGATGCATTTCTGGGCCTGTGTGTGAGTGTGTGTGTGTGTGTGTGTGAGTGTGTGTGTGTCTGTGTGTTCACTCATATAATAATTTCATCTAAAATGCAATAATGTCCTCTATTTTATATTGTCTGGGATTGTTTTTGCTGCTGCTGCTGATGATGCATTTCTGTCAGCCCTCCCCCTTTTAACCTGATGGTAATCTTCTTGTCTGTAATCACAGGTAGTGTCCTGGCTGTCAGTCATTTGTGGAGCGGAAAGACTTGACCAACTTGTGTGTTCACTGCCCTATCTGCACAGTGGGTAAAGGACAGACCTTTCATTTCTGCTGGCAGTGTTCGAGTTCCTGGAAAGGACCCGCTCCCCGCTCTGACAAGTGTAACAATGAAGGGTGTATTAATCCAGATGTGGAGAAGCTGACCAAGGCTAAAACCATAAGTTTATCTCAAGTCAAACCCTCACAAGGAGACCCAGTGCAATGCCCATCTATGCGTGCCTGTCCAACATGTGGTTTTATCATAGAGCATAATGGATCCAAATGCAAAATGATGATGTGCCCTCGATGTCAGAAGGAGTTTTGTTTTCTCTGCTTGAAACTCAAAGATAAATGTTTAAAGAGTGGTAATCTATATTTTAACCTATGCACTGTGGCTGAAAGGCAGACTTCAATTCCATCATGGGTGAAGTAGCTGAGTTCATAGTTCGGAAGAATATAATGCTTTGTAGGCTACAAAACACAAATTACAAGGTGTGAGGGCCAACTGTTGGCCATTATGGTGGAAACCACATATCGTAACTTTTATTTGCATAAAATTCATATCTTTGCATGTTGATGGTTGCAGCTTATTGCGCATAGCTGATGCTGATTCAGAAATCACACAGTGAGTAGGCTAATCACATAAAGCAAGATGTTTGATCATTGATGACATTTTTCAAAAGTGTGTCTTTGTATCGAATGAATAAACATTTGACACTCAGATCACGCCATTCTTCTCCTCACTACAGGGTATCTGTGGGGTCTTAAAAGCAGGCCTAAAATATCATATTCTGAAAATAGGCCTTACATGTATTGAATTTAATTTACAAACACTAACATTTAGTTAAAAATGTCTTATCATATTTTTTGATATTTTTACCTGATGGTAATCTTCTTGTCTGTAATCACACATGGTTTATATAAGTGCACAAACACAGTATTCAATCCATTCAAAGTCCAGAGCAAAGCAATGAGGTGTATCTTTTAATCCATCTATCAATCAGCAAATGATAAGGAATAAGCAATCGTAACCTGTGATAAAAATTGTCATCAATTATGAGTCTTCAATGTTCCTGCTTCATCACCTGTGGTGTCTCATCTTATATGTGAAGCATAAGAATATGACAAGTGGAGTTGAGCATATTTGACTGGCCGAAGTACTTTCCCATATTGATTCATTCAAAAAGCTTTAATTTGATACTAAACATGACATACTTATCTTGAAAGACTGTATATGGTGAAAAGGGACAGGTAATATGATGATGTCATTTTTCAAGGTGCAGCACCTGTCAGGTTATGACAAAACACCCAGTCAACTATTATTTTCTGCAAAGAAGTTTTTAATCCCAACCTCATGGTTTTCCTGAGTTTCTACTTATGAGTCTTAATTGGGCTTATATTGTCCAAAACACATTTTTCATTGCAAACTTGTTTTTTTTTTCAGGTATATTTTCCCAGCAATGTAATATGTAGCCTTTGGACAGCCAATGAAATTAATATCAAGTAAAACGTAAAACCCTTACATGTTATTTTCTGTCTTTATGCAGCAATGAAGATAACTCAATAAACAGCATGCACACAGAGTTAAGATATAATTAACAAAAAATAAATCAACTTTAGGAGGCATGTTTCAACTAGTCTGCCTGATGAAATAACAGGGAAACAACAGGGAGTTCATGATATTCATGAAGTTAACAGATGATCATTGGGTGCATGCCTCCAGGTAACCGTAGTACAGCCATGATCAAAGATCTCTCCTTTATCCCATGGTCAGAAAACTTGTCTGTGTCCTCCAGCTGCTTATTTGTGTACAGGAGTCGTAGCTCAGAGGGATCTAAGTTAACAAGAATCATTTGTACAGGCATAAAGTGAAAAGGAAATCAAGTTGCAAACCAGCAAGCACATTTTTACACTGTAAGTGAATAGTAACAGCAGAGTACAGCAGAGGCTCCCAACCTTTTAAGTGCTGTTTACCCCAGGAGACATTATATGTCCAAAAACACACCCCTTACACAAAGGACAGCTTGCTGTAACTATTAATATCTCTGCCTAGTTACTCCTGCATAAATGAAATATAATCTCATACTCCAACTTAACCATGCAGTAGGTTGTATTAGGGATAGTTCGATTGTAAGATCTTTGTCCTGTACTTGAACTTTATGCTGGTGAGACCTGAAAACCTATTCACAAATTTATTTTGAGTACCCCTTAGGATTGATCCAGGTACCCCCAGTTTGACAACCAGTGCTGTATAGTAAAACAAGGAAATATCACAAATGACATTCATGGTCATTACCAATGTTTCCTGGCATCTTCTTTACAAGCTTTTCCTTGAATTCCATGACAGTTGTGTTGTCAAAGCCTTCTTGTGTATTTGCAATATCCACAGTTATCATTTTCCCTTCTATTCCTTGAACTATTACTTGATATATCTTGCCCATTTTGCAAGTAAACAAGAAGAGCTGACCATCACCTGGAAAAGTGTTCGGCTGTGTGACACGCTGGAACTTTGTGCTACTTTCAGTTTCTCTTACTGAGGTGAAAGTAAAAACTGATCTTCATTAAAAATAGGTATACCATTAGCTGTATTTCCTCTTAACTTTCATATTCCTCTAAGTCACGTGGACATTTTCATAAACTCAAGGGGTGGTACGGATAGTAGTGAAAGTGAAAGAGATGCTAACAGAAACGCAGTCTCTAATAATAAGCTTGGACACTTGGACATTTTCACAGTGAGAGGATCAGCAACATTACCACAGGATGACAACACAACCAGAAGAGGAGAAGAGATATGATCCATCTGACACCACGCTGATATTTGTTGATAGGCCAGATGAAATAAGTAAGTGGATTCAGTCTTCAAATGGTTGTTTCATTTTGACTGTTTCTGCATACAAACAAGACATATGATTGTGTGCCTTACCCAACAGCTGGGGATGATGATTCAGAATCCAAGAGGGCTCTGATGTCTTGTGGCCATGCAGTCACACCGCAATCACTAACTGCTTGGTGCCGCAGTCTACTGGACAAGGTACTCTTCAACTTCCCTTAGATGACAGGGAGTTTATCTGTCTCTAACAAAACAAAGCACTGCGTTCACTGTGTTTTGTGTTCAAACAAGTTACAATATTATGTGTTCTTGTCTACAGCAACAGTATGAATTTACTTGTCCAGCACTGATTAATGGTACAAATGAAAGTTGTGGGGAAAAATGGCCTTATGTAGAGATTCGCAAGCTGGCTTTGCTGACTGATGAAGAACAAGCACATTTTGAGGAAATTTTGCCTCAGCTGGCTGCTGCTCGGTACTGTGACCTCAAGTCAGTGAGTAAAGATCTTTTGTTATCTTCACAAATTATGCATACCTCGGTAGTGTCTGACCCACATCATACCACATGGCTTTGAAATATTTTATTACCACTGTGTTTAAGCTAATTAGTATAAAGACAGAGGTGTTGGGAATGTGATTATTATGATTATTATTATTATTATTATTATTATTATTATTATTGTAAACTGACCATTTTTTAAAAATTAGTTTTAGTTACTTTAGTTAGACTTATCACGAATTGCCAGATAACGTTTCTTGATGTCTTGATGTCTTTTGAATAGTGTCCTGGCTGTCAGTCATTTGTGGAGCGGAAAGACTTGACCAACTTGTGTGTTCACTGCCCTATCTGCACAGTGGGTAAAGGACAGACCTTTCATTTCTGCTGGCAGTGTTCGAGTTCCTGGAAAGGACCCGCTCCCCGCTCTGACAAGTGTAACAATGAAGGGTGTATTAACCCAGATGTGGAGAAGCTGACCAAGGCTAAAACCATAAGTTTATCTCAAGTCAAAACCTCACAAGGAGACCCAGTGCAATGCCCATCTATGCGTGCCTGTCCAACATGTGGTTTTATCATAGAGCATAATGGATCCAAATGCAAAATGATGATGTGCCCTCGATGTCAGAAGGAGTTTTGTTTTCTCTGCTTGAAACTCAAAGATAAATGTTTAAAGAGTGGTAATCTATATTTTAACCTGTGCACTGTGGCTGAAAGGCAGACTTCAATTCCATCATGGGTGAAGTAGCTGAGTTCATAGTTCGGAAGAATATAATGCTTTGTAGGCTACAAAACACAAATTACAAGGTGTGAGGGCCAACTGTTGGCCATTATGGTGGAAACCACATATCGTAACTTTTATTTGCATAAAATTCATATCTTTGCATGTTGATGGTTGCAGCTTATTGCGCATAGCTGATGCTGATTCTGAAATCACACAGTGAGTAGGCTAATCACATAAAGCAAGATGTTTGATCATTGATGACATTTTTCAAAAGTGTGTCTTTGTATCGAATGAATAAACATTTGACACTCAGATCATGCCATTCTTCTCCTCACTACAGGGTATCTGTGGGGTCTTAAAAGCAGGCCTAAAATATCATATTCTGAAAATAGGCCTTACATGTATTGAATTTAATTTACAAACACTAACATTTAGTTAAAAACGTCATATCATATTTTTTCCTATGACTTTAGTATTACAAAATACCATATAGAATCCATGCATAGAATCCATGCCAACTGTTATCAAGTAGACTATGCGTTTATTTGTGCAGCTGTACAGTACCGAGTAGAACAGGACTGGACAGCAGAACAGGACCGGTGGACAGTGAGGGAGGAGAGAGTGCACTTTTAATGGGTATAGGAATCTTATAAGTCATGCTTGAATTCTGAGAATGCACCTAACCTCTTATGCTTAATCTCTCTTTTATATATTGAACTTTTATTACACTATTGCACACTATTTCACTAAAATAGTGCAGTTTTTATGTTAGCAATATGCACGTCTGCTAAATCCATAAATGTAAATGCATGAGTGCTTCTTGCACCGCTACAGGGTCAACAACCCTGAGTTTTAGGATAAGTACATAGTACCAGGATTAGCATATAAACCTGCTATGAGTGTAATATATATTCCATCCACTGTTTTCTTATGAAGACATACAATTATGAAATTAAAGTAAAAACATAAGCACTTTATTCATGACATCTTTCTTTTGACTAAAGACTAAAAATAGCTCAATGGCTCAAAAAAAATTCAATGCACACAGCACACAGATCATTTTTCCATGAGGAAATCATTGTGTAAACCAGAGACAGCCTCAAGGCTTTTTGTGCCCCTGGAACATTGACCACATTTGTCACTTGTCACGTCACACATCTCTTGACCATGCACATTGGTAACTAAACAGAAAATGTTGAGGCAGTGAGGGCTAACATTGTCCTGACAGTATCTCATCCTGGCTGTATTAAAATGGCAGTCATTCTGGAAAGCGTCTCTTACACCAAATGTCTCCCCTGTGAGCTTTGGTCTGTTTGTCCATTTGCTAAATGTTGCTAAAAGTAGCCTATCTTTACGTATTAAACCAGCAGAAATTATATTATTTTATGACAGGAGCATGCAGCATGGCTGACAATATGATTATCTAGAATGTTGTGTTTGTTTGGAATGACAATGTGATTATCTAGAATGTTTGTTTTGTTTTTTTGGAATGCGCACTTTCTTGCCCGTGAAACTCAAGACAAAAACTTAACAGTCACAAAAAGTGCATGATTTTTTTTATTGTACAGGACACTGATATGTTTTAAGTAAAAGCTACACCTTTATAAAAATAGAGGATACTTTAGTTTTACTAAATATAATTGTAATGGTTTTTTTTTTTTAATTTGTTATTTGTATATGAACTTTTTTTGTCATAAAAATATAATTTTTAACATCAACAGTAAAATGGTTCTCTTTCTGATATTGGTTTTAAAAGAAATCTCAACATGATCTGCTTTGACAGCTTCCTCATCCTCCTTTGACAGCTTCCTCAGGTGTCATCATGAGTGCTGACAGCTAATCTGGGGGAAATCAGGCATCTCCATTAATTAAACTGACAAAGAAATCCACATGGTGAGACAGAGATAGCATCTACTGCTGGGACTGTCAGAGTCAGGCTGTGTTCCTATCACACCTACCCATGGCTCTGTGTGTGTGTGTGTGTGTGTGTGTGTGTGTGTGCGTGTGCGTGTGCTTCTGTGTGTGTGTGTGTGTGTGTGTGTAGGAAGTAGGAGGTGGCACAGGAGGGAGCTACCAGCAAGGATGAGAGAGAGGAGGAATCGGATAATGGGCGCTTGATTCTCCAGGCTGGGATGGCCTCCCCCTCTGCCTGTTTCTCTGCCTTAATTGGGTTATTAGTGGCAGTCTGTGCCGGGTTACAGAACTGACTTGCTGTGAGCATGTGAGATTGAAACACACACTATCACCAAGCGAGACGGGAGGCCCTCGTCTTTACATTTCGGAGGACTGCAAGGTCCCCTGTTCCCCAGTGTAAAAGCCTCAGCAGACATTGTCATCCTACATTAATGGACCTTGTCAAATTTAAGTATTCAAATTTAGTATTTCAGGATGGCCATGGAAACCCTATGTTAGCATCAGAGCTAATAGGCTAATGCATCAAACCATGATGTTTCTGTAGGAAAACACTCAATGTGTGACAGCCAATAGGTTTCTGTGACTAGCAATCCAGCCTTGCTTTCAGGGGTCCCAACAGGATGTTTAAAAAACCACAAAGTAATGCTTAGAAATCGGTGTGGACGTACAAACATTCTGATTCACACAGGAATATGAACAAGAACAAAATCATAAAAAACTTGATCTTCAGTGATAACAGCTTCAGGCCGTTGCTAGTTGCTGTCCTCTACACCTGCGTGTTCCAAACACAATATAAGCCCCAGCAATATCTGTCTTCCACTGTAATAACTTGTTCCTAACTGAGAAGAATGTACTGGAAATGATGTGCACACACACACACACACACACACACACACACACACACACACACACACACACACAAAGCCTATTAGTTAAGCTATCCATTCTCAGGTTCATACTCTCTGGACAACCAGCCTATTTGTCATTTATAAATAAACACCTAAAGGAAGAGTGGTGAAGGCCAGTGACATACTTCCTTCTGGAAAAAAGGAAAGAATCCATAATTAGCCTCTTGGAAATTCTGAGACACACACACACATGGATGAGCACGGATATATCCCCCTGCAAACAAGCGCTTATAACATCTCATCTCTGCATGCTGTTCCTGCTTTGTTGGCTCCAGTCAAAGCGTGCTCACAGAACTCTTTCCGTGGAGCGCTGGGAGTAGTTACACATTTTATTCCTCACATCCGAATGTGAGCTGTCTCACAGAGACCCATTCCACTCCTCTAAGATAACATTTGGCTCTGTTCCACGCTTGTGATTCATCTGATGTCTGGCAAAGCACAAAGCACAGCTTTTCCCTGATACACTTGTTTGACTCCTTCTAATTGCACCATATCAGACACTGAGAGTTTGGTGTCTTTTCCTCCCCATGTACCACTGATTTCATTTTATTATCTCAGATGTGAGGCCTTTAGCAGCCCACTCAGTCAGGTTCATGGTTATGGTGATTTCTGTGGATAAGCTGCAAAAACCCATTCCACATGAACTTCTAAAACAAATCAAAGGTGTCTCATTTTGTGGCCCCCTGTCAAATGAGGGGAAGGAGCTCTAATGAACAGCAGACTAGTGTGTGTGTTTGTGCACCTGTCACGCCATTCGTGCGTCACCTCAACACTCGCATAAGTTGATCCTGATGAGGGGCGCAAGGTGGGCGTCCTGCTGGTAAAGGCGAACATCTGATTCGCCTTCATTAGTGCAGTGGGAGCTCCTTCATCCTCCTCCAATCACAGCTTCTTAATTTCCCACGAGGCTCTGGGTAAAGGGCAGCAAAAATAAATAAACAAACAAACAAATAAATAAATAAATACCTTGGTGGGGAAGTTACTATCAGAGTTGCTTGCTGACTGCATGTTGCTCTGATTGTCTTTGATAGGGGGATGCAGTGTGGGAGTTTTTATTTTATAATGCTGATTGTTACAGCTTGATAAGGTGTCTATTTGTGCTGCTTTCCTGTGGAGTGATAGCCCAATAGCTGGTATATGAGAGAGGCATTGCAGTTCTATTTTAAGGAACCGCTTAGTGTGAATTCTCTAATTGCCACCCACACATTAAAACAAGGAATTTTTGCACTTCATTACTCTAATTGTTTGGCATTTTGGGTTGCTGTTGGAAGTCTCCAGTGGAAACTTTATTTTAAGCTTTTCAGCCTTGTATATTTTGGCGTGTTTCAGAATGTCAGTGTTTATAGAAACTCATGTTCAACTTTGGAGAGGCTTGAGACCTACAGTACCTGCCTGTAATGTAACTGTTCTTTTTGTGACATGTTTACAGGTTAGTTGGTTTATACAAAGCCATACTGCATCACGGCATAATCTTTCAGATCAACCAAACCATGACTAAAGGAGAATAATGGGGTCTTCAACCACTCTGAAAACTGGCCAATGAAATGAATTCACCACTAATAAAATATTCATAAGCACAATGGAATATTTACTTCCAGATAGATGGCGATTAATATGTAGACTCCAGTCTGTATAGAATAATTACTTCCAGATAGATGGGAATTAATATTCAGACTCCAGTCTGTATGGTTAGTGGGGGCTCTGTCAGATTTTTTTTTTGAGGGTCATTTTTGTGAGGGAGTGCATGTGAGCAGCAAGAACAGAGGTCACACGTGGGTGTGATTGATTAGCCTAACAGGCAGAACAGGAAACAAGGAGTCAGGGAACAGGAAAGTATGGTTTATTTGACCATGTGTGCACATGACAGTCTATTTCACCTGTTGGATGAAGCAAACACACCACACCGCCACACACAGACCACACACACACCACACACACTCCTGGAGACAAACTGGCAATCATGTTAAACAGTTGCAAAAATTGGCAATCAGTAAAACCCTCTGTCATGCTGCTGGTGTTCCAAAAGTGATTGTTATTAAGATGGAAACAGGCTTTACCTTCTCCAGATACACTAAATTTCATATTCTGTCATCCATGTGTGGCAATTTGAATCCGTCTTTTTAGAGATTATGTATATGATATGGCTTATATGATGTGCAAGTTTAGAAAGTGGTGACATCCTTAAATGTGGCTGTATTAGAATAGTGGTTTGTTTAGAAAGCGGTGACATCCTTAAATGTGGCTGTATTAGAATAGTGGTTTGTTTAGAAAGCGGTGACATCCTTAAATGTGGTTGTATTAGAATAGTGGTTTGTTCTTCTCTGTGATTTGCTCTTCCTCTATCCACCTGCTTGCATGTTATTTTGTGTCTCTGACATCACTTTGGCGATGGTGGTTTGTTGCAGCTGGTGGGGGATAGGGAGGGACAGAGGAAGGAAAGGAAAGAACATCGACTGAATGGATCTCTGCACCAGTGTCACCATGGCACTCAGAATGGCTTCTCTCACCTCAACAGCTCCACTGTGCCTTTCCATCCACCCCAGCCTTCCTCCTCCTCCTCCTCCTCCACCTGAGCAGGCTCTGGATCAGAGAACTAATGCTTCTAATGAGCCTCTGGAGTTGTTTGAGGTCTGGCTCTCTCCGGTCACCCCCAGCAAGCAAAGACACAGACGCAGACACAGACACAGACACAGACACAGACACAGACACAGACACAGATAGAGACACAGACACAGATAGAGACACAAACACAGACACAGACAGAGACGCAGACACAGACACAGACACAGACACAGACACAGACACAGACACAGATAGAGACACAAACAACACAGACACAGACAGAGACGCAGACACAGACAGTGCAATGCAATCTCATATTTGCACCTGTGTTACAAATGGGGATATTGCGACTTTTTGTATTGTGAAGGACAAATCACATCATAATGGACTAAAACACACTTCATCATCAATGACGGGCCTCCAGTGGTCCATTTCCCCTAGATCAGCACTCAGTGCATTTTCTCCATTCAGTCTCTCCTGACAAGTAAGTAGATGGCATTATTGCCAAAGATGAGTGATAGGCATGAATGCTCAGCTTTCTCCTGTCTGCTTTGCAGCCACTTGTATCAAAAACACGCATTATAATTAACAGCATGCGTCATTGGCAGGGAATCAAAGGAAACAGCGAAATCACCATAGCCGCATTAGCGATGGATGCATGCATGTATGCAAAAAAAAAAACTAGTAATGTGTCCTCTCAAGCACTTCAGTGGAAGACGGAGTCTGGAGTGTCTCTGTCTCACCTTATTATTTTATAAGAGGCTTGTAGGAGGATCATGCATCATGGATGTTGTGCTTCGGTGGGCATAGAAATCATGGCATCATCTGGAGAGTGTGAGAGAGAGAAAGAAATTGTGTGTGTGTGAGAGAGAAAGAAAGTGAGAGAGAGAGGTAGTGGAGATGAGAATGACAAGCATGGCACTGAAAGAACAAGGGAGTCTTTGGATCTATTGTTGCTGTTTGTCCGTGGGAAAGGGGTTTGGGGGTCAGTGGAATTTAAGAGGTCATTGCAGGTATTTCCAATGTTTTTTTGTTTTGATATCTTATAGTCTGTCCAATAAATCATTTACCCAGTAAAACACTAAGATGAGAGCAAGTGAACTGGAGCCAGAAGAGCTGGTGAAAAGATGTAAGTGACCATATCTTTATAGCCAGGACAGGTTTCCAGCTTTTCTCTGTGTTAAGCCTCAGACAAGAATAGGCACTGTGCTCTCCATCCACCGGTTCTTCGCAGACTTTCTAGAATAGTTCCTCTTTACATGAGAGAGTCATGGGCACTGAAGCAGACCCAGGCCTTGCATACTCCCTCTTTACCCCATCATCTGCAAGCTAAATCTAGCACAGGCCCGTCCATCGCTGCACAAGTCTTCCTTCACATTCTAATCTCCTGCTGTATGCCAGCAGGGACTCCAGCAGGGTTAAGCTTGGCTGCACATGACTGCACATCATCACAGCACCGACAGTGTGTGTGTGTGTGTGTATGTGTGTGTGTGTGTGTGTGTGTGTGTGTGTGTGTGTGGAGGGGAGAGACAAAGTGGGATCAGTCGGAATGAGGGGATTCATAGGGCGGGTTATCTGCCCCGCACACATGGAGTGAGTCATCACACTCTCAAAGCTGACTTTGCATTCTGGTCGCCCTCCATCAGTCTGATAAGGGAAGAAAGGCACGGGCCATAGTGGCTGTTTCATATTTCACCTGGAAAACTGTTGTGCTGAGGTACTTAGTCAGAATGAACACGGGACTCAAACATCTCGGCTCAATGAGTACATGAACTTTACCGTCCTAATTAACTGACTCAACAAGTGGATTCTAATCAGGCTGGAAGAAACGTACAGGGTGGGTCAGTCTTCAGTATAAGAGGATTTGTTGCCCCTGATTTAAGGTTGTACTTCATGCTTGATTATCCATTTTATTTCAGCTATTTGGTAGAAGTTAATAGAACAGATATACATGACAGCACAGAGGGCCATTTCTGGATCCTCCATTGAGCTTCAAAACAAGTATCTGGCAACAGCTGGTAAACAGAATGTCTGCCCTGTAAGATATGCATCCTGAGAGAGTATTCAAGCTGTCAAGCCTTCCAAGGGCCCTTCAAAAGAAAGTCCTCCAGGTTAACCCAAATGGCTCTTCCATTTCAGAAATGTCCTGCAATCTGCATTTGCTCCCCGATGAACTTGACTGGGTGGTTCAGTGGAAAGATATTGGCTTTGGTCACAGCCTTTTCTGTCTCATCAGAGCTGATAGATCAATCATTATCTGGAAGCACTTCACTTGATACTCCCTGTGCAGCCATTGCTGATGTGGGGAAAGCGATCATTTCCTTTGCCAGGAGCAATTTTTTCCACTGCCTTCTCACAAACTCCACAGAGAAAGAGAGAAAGAGAGAGAGCCAGAGAAAGAGAGAGAGAGGGGGGGGGGGGGGCAGTGTGTGAGGAGAGATATAATACCTATTCTGCTAAGCTCAACAAAGCTACAATGTTACACAGATAACAAAGCTAATACAGTAATATTCATTATTCATACATGTGGGATATTAACTCGTTATGAAAAAGCCCCCCCCCACTCCCCAAATAAAGCAAACTTGGACTGTTTACATAAACAAAGAGGCTTAATTAAAAACAAGGAAGATGAGAAAACGTTTCATCTTTATTTTGAGAAACAGATAAATTATACATTGATGACTCTTCAAAAATAGCAGTGTGTTTGAACAATTAATTATTTACAGCCTCTTAGCAAAATACCTAGCTAACTCTGATACAGCACACAGATAGTGTTTTAAAATCAAATATTACCTTGCTTCTCTGTAAAGCAAAGACAATGGGAACATTGTACATTACAACACATCAATTATAACACTGTGTTCTGTTTTGAGTCCTTTCACATTTCTAAATGACTTGCAGGTAATGTTCCATCCATGCCATTTTTGTTTTCAACATTGCTTAGACTCTTCACTCATGAATGACTACCTGAGCAGATCAGTGAAATTACTGTACTGTACGTTTTACACCAATGCAACAACGCTACAGTGCACTGCAAGAGAACATAAACATAAAAAACCCAAAACAATCACTTTGTATTGCAGTCGAATTTTTCTATCACAAATAACACAGACAGATTTTGTGTGTGTGTGTGTGTGTTGTGTGTGTATGTTATGGCACCTGTGAACACCATGTCCATTTTTAAAACCTAGTCTCTGAGGTCCCTCTCTTCAAAGTGCTGCTCATAAACTCATCGTGCTCAAAACTGAGGTTGTTATGAGATCTGGAGATCATCAGCAGCTTCTCTTTCTTAGTGTAATCCCGCTTGACGGCCACCGGGGGCACCAGGAGCCGATCCATGGGGTCCTCCTTGTTCTCCAGCTTTGTGTAGCCACCCTTGCTGTTGCTACGGTCCAGTCGGGGCCAGCTCGGGTGCTTGCGCTGCTCGGGCTGGACGGTGAGGGTGGCATGGCCCCTGTCAAGATCTAGTGACTTGGAATGGGCTGACAGCATGTGGATTGAGCTGTTAGAGCCAAAGTCCTTGCGAGCGGCGCCTGGAGAGAGGAAGCGGCTACTGGCTGACATGGGGGAAAGTGAGGAGGTGGAGGAGGAGGGCGAATAGGGGGCGTCTGTGGCCGAATTGCTCCTGAGCAGGGTCACCGTCGGGGGCTTGTAGGCTTTGGCGATGTCTGGCATAGGCACGGTGAGGGATTCCATGGAGGGCGGCCGAGAACCAATGCGTACCTGACTCTCTGAGTCCTCAGTAATGCTATCAATGTCTGGCTCATCAATGACGCAATTGTTGAGCTTAATGACTGGCAGAGTAAAGGCGCTAATCGAGGATGAGACGATCGAGCCGGTCTGGCACCTCTTTCCTCGGTCGTCCCAGGGCCGGACGCTCTCCGGCTGCAGGCCAAAGATGGATCCGGAATGTTCCCGGTAGTTGGGCCCAAGGTGGCTTGAGGCAAATCTGGCCTCACTCAGCAGGCCTTCCTCTTCCTCAGTTGAGCTGGTGCGCCGCGAGAGCCGGACGTCATTCCCGATGCCTGAAAACGACAGCAGCGTGTTGGCTGCTAATCGTGAGGCACACTGGTTCTCGTGGTGGTGGTGGCGGTATGTCTTGGAGACCTCGTGCTCTGCGTATGGCCCCGCGTACGACGAGCCCCCGTTCATGAGCTTGTGCTCCTTGATCCTAAGGCTGTGGATGTCGATTACGGTGGAGTACATGTCCCGCATGTGGATGATCTTGGTCTCGCGGTCACGGTTCTCATGCAGGATAGCGTTGGCACAGATGAAGATGAAGATTCCGATGCCCATCGTGAACGGGCCCAGCATTTTCATCTTTTCCGAGTGCAGGTGCTGCTCGAAGAACTGTGCCACCACGCCGCTTGGCTCTGGCCTCACCTTTGACGCGTTGCCACTGGCGCTGTTGTCGCGCGTGGTTGGCAGCTTGGCACTGGGCAGCTGCTGAGGTGGGTCCTTGTGAGGCCAGTAGCCCAGCACCGCCATGGCGATCCCGGCCATCAGCACCAGCACGCCGAGGACCAGGAAGAAGCCTGACGCGGAGTAGAGGCGGAGTTTCCCGCGCACCACCACCACGTCTGACCGCGGCTTTCGCTTTGTTTTTTTCTTCTCCGGGGCCGGTGACTGCATTTGGATGGGCAGGTGATGCTGGGAGCGGGCCGAGTCCTGCCGCTTCAGCGCTGCCAGTCCCGTGATGACGCCTCCTGTCGCAATCATCACTGCTCCTCGCTTCTGCCAAACACACAAACAAAGACATCACGTGAATAACAGTCATTGTTTTGTTTAGTGTTATCATTGTTATTGTTATTACTGTCACTATGTCTTTGTTCTAACAGCGGCAGCTGTTTGAGGTGTATTGACCTTGAGGAGACTTAATTAAGCTTTAGCGTTAAGGGGGTGTGTTGCTTGTTAACTGCTGTTGTTCTGGCAACAGGCATTAGTTTTAAAAGGGTTTGGCTGTGTTTGATTACAGATGATGGTATAATAGTTCCATGGCTCAGTTCAATGGGCACAGTTGCTGAAGGCCAACACTGTGCTCTTTCTCTTTTCTGTTTTGTTCACATGACGCTTGTTTTAGGCATGTGATTTCTATTTCAGATTAAAATAATAGCATCCCTCCGTATTCCAAAATAATTGTCTCCAGATTTAGCTGTGAGGACAGAAATGCACATTTTAAAAATGGCCATGCTGTTTTTTTTGTACAGCAGCGCTGACTGCTCCTTTCTCTCTGGTTCACCTCTCCCTGTGATTATGCCCAGCATCTTCTTAAAGCGAAAATTAAATATGTATATAACTAAAACACACAACACAGCTCTGGCCAAGGGAATCTTTTAAGGCCAAAAGAGACATAGAGTCTGATCGTGCAAGGACAGTCAGACATCCGTGATGGACTCTATGACAGTGGGTGGTCTTACTGTCCAACAAGAGAACAGCACCACTGAAAAAAATAAAACAAATACAAAACACTGCCGAAAGCCGTACTGAACACTTCATCTTCCTTTGTCAAGGAAGTCCTTAAACAGACTGGATCTTATTATTCGTCAATCCAGCTATTCATTTTTTCTCAGAGAGCAAAAGATCAAAATAAGAGCTGACTACTCCTTGTTCTACGCCATGAGATGGATTGTCTGGAACAGCCTCACTGCCTACTGAGGTATTGTCTCACTGTCTACTGAGGTCTGTTAGACCTTTAGGCAAATCATTTACTCTGTCATCCTATAGGTATCCTCATTGACCTGACATGACGTGAGGTGTGGGTAGCATAGCGCAGCACGGTTTCCTGCAGAAACATGTCGGATGCAAATCATATTTGAGGCGTGATCAGGATTCAGAATTACTGTGAGGATCCAGCCTATCCAGTCTTAAAGCATAAGGAGATCTTGTTTATACATCACATGCACACACACTGATGTAAATAGACTAACACACAATCTTCATTTAGATAGCAGAAAAACCAAATATGTCCTGAGGGACATTCCATGGAAACACATAGAGGGGTCTCTTTCTGGCAGCTCTGTGCAGTATTACCACAGAGAACTGATTGGGACAAAGAACTGTTGGTAAAACCTGAGGAAGGTGTTTCCAAGTCCATTTTCACAGTTAAGCTTTTTAATCAGCCTGTGTGGGAGAGGGTCATGGAAGGGATCAGCAGAACGGATGGGTGCCCTCACATGTGTCCTCTGCTGGGGATAGGCGTGGGTGTTTCACCCTTTTGATGTTAGATTCACCACAGCAGCATGTAACTAAGGTAGTGGTGGTGGTGGTGGGGTGGGGGTGACAGTGAAGGGAAAAAAAAGTGCTTTCAGTTTCAACTGTTAAATTAATTCTCAGGAAAAGAGAGAGTTTCTCAGGAGCAGAGGTGTCTTATCTGCTTTTTCTTCTGGGCTTTTGTGGCTGTTGTGGGGCCTCTCATCAGCTCTTGAGGAGGAGAGGTGCTATGATGAGAAAAAGAGTTTTTGTCAAGACTGACTCAGGTGATAAACTGAGAATCTGACATTATGTGACTGTTGTGCACAAAATGAAAACCTAAAGGATATCCCAGATTGTCTTTTTTAGGACGTGACACCAAATCTTATTCTCTCCTTTTGTCTACTGCTAATTAACTCTAAAGTCTGTTGTGCATGGACTTAGTGGGAAATGTAGTTGGATACCAGCCAGTGCTGTTATTCCCAATTTTCACCATGGAAAAATCGTTAATGGCTATTAAAAACTTGTAATTACTTGGTTATAGCATGGAACAGTCTCACTGTGAAACCTCAACACCACGAAAAGCCATTGAACTGCTTACTTTGGAGTCTCAGCGATCAAGATCAATGTTTAGGAACAACCACAGGACTCAAGTTTAATACCACACACCGCTTGAGAACTCTGCAAATGCACGTATAATAGTAGCCTATGTGAATTTTTTTCCCCAGAATGTCAGTTCCTATCATTGCCTGGCGCAAAGGAACAGCGACAAAGGAAATGGAAAGCGGGGACGTTCGTGCGCTCTCAGTGGGAGGAACGACTAACGTATTTAGTACATTCCGGGAATCCATAATCTGGACCGAAAGCCATTAAACACGTCATGCAGAAATCCCATATTAGATTAACATTGCCAGTTATTATATTTGGCCAGAGTTAAAGTTTTTGTGTGATAGACTACCACTTAGCGGGCAGACTGCAAGGTTTTCCCAGGGTAACCTTGGTATCACGGGCAAAACATTAATTTGAATTTGACACTGAAATTATATGACCAATCATTACAAACAGCCAGGAAACATTTTGTGTTGAAAAAAGGTGTGATATATTGTTTACAGTTGTCTACAATCTGTTGTTAACATACGTCTGCAAGAAGCACTTATATCGTTATGAGTAAACGGGTAAAACTGTTTTTCACTTACCAAATAAGAATGCTACGAATGGTTTTTCCTATTTAACCAGTGCGCAGACACATTTGGAATGCAAGCCATGTTTTCGGAGCTCAGGGTCTATGAACCAGGTTATATTCCTATTGAATGTATGCAGGGAGTATAAATGCTACAATGTCAAACTTCCATTTCGGCGAAAATGTACAGCCATTTCCATCTCAAAGACGCGCACCACAGATGGACATGCATGTACCAGAAGTACCCCATGGCATCCCGGCGCACAGAATCTGTACAGAATCTGAATCATCCGTCCGTGGATGACTCAATAACTCAATTAAAAAAAATAAGTTTCTTAAAAATACATGCTTTTCCACCCACAGAAAAGTGGGGGTTGGACACGTCACCAACTGTCTCTACAAATGTGTTTCGGAACTGTTTACAGTTCTTAATCGGAAATATAGGAAAATGTAATCCGGGAGAAACTCTTCATTGAAAAGATAATCCTTCTGAAGCAGTGAGTTTCAATTTGTCGGTTTCACTCACACACACTGGTCGGCGATGTGTTCCTTACGGTGGTCTCCCTTCTCTCAACTGTGCAGCTGTTCAAACAAGCGGACTTGAAGCTACCTCTGCTTCCCCACGTGACGCATCACTATGAGTGACGCACAATGAGATAGAAAAGACGAAAGAAAAAAATGATGGCAATGCAAATGTGTTCGCCTGTAATTTATTCACGCTGAAGTAAATGCGTATGCGTGTCAGCCACAATGCCACGCCACGGTGGTCGAGAAAAGCATTTACGGGAACTACACGTTGTGTACGCTTCACTATGCATGAGACCATAGCGCAGCACATGGCGTTTTAAGTGAGATGAAATCTGCTATTTTTTTTTTAAGATTCATGACAAAAAAGAGAAACTTTATTGTCTGTCACATAATTTTTTCATCAATTTTTTTTCTTAGGTTACAGGTTCAGGGAACTGGGTCAGAGAAGAAGATCTGTGCACTGTCATGAATACACTGATGCGAGATTTCATATTAGTTTCCTTTATGACTGGAAACATATGAGGCATTTCAAGAATATATCTTTATTTGTTAAGCTTTTCAGAAGAGTAAAATTAAATAAAAAGCTGTCAAAACTATCATTAACACACACACAGACATACACACACAAACACGTGCACACACATACACACACACACACACACACAATGGCAACTATAATAGTTAAACACTTCAGATCTCCATCTAGCCTGAGCAGCTGTCAGAACCTCTGTCATTTCCTGTGTTTATTCTATCCATATCGTACTTCAGAGATAGACCGGGGTCTAGAACATTCTCACAGAGTCGTGGGAAAACAGGCGCAATTGTCTTACATTTTATCAGTGAAAAGTTACTGCTCACATTCTTTCACTGTACTGTAAACATGTCGTTACTGTATATGAAATACCCTGGAATGAATGAGTACTTTTTTTGCAAGGGAATATTCCTAATTCCCTGTTCTTCCAGACCTCTGTTTCTTATTAGGAAATCGCTTGGATTGTTAAAATGCTGATTGACAGGACAGGGATCTATAGGGTTTGCCCAAGATTTATTTTAAGGTTTTCCAATTGGGTGAGACCCCCTAGGGGGGTGGGCTTTGGGCTCCACACAGGCTCCTAATGTAATATGAGCATGTAGGAATGTTGCTCTACCTCTGCCACTCTGGTGCACACGCTCCAAAGCTGCACTGGAAATATGTGGCTCTCTGACCTGACCTAATACAACAGCATACATTTCTGATGACTGGAATAGGCATTGGTGTGTGTGTGTCTGTGTGTGTGTGTGTCTGTGTGTGTGTGTGTTTGCGTGCGTATGTGCGTAACGTGTAAGTTAAAGCTGAGGACTAGAATGACACCCATAGTCAACGTGATGAACATGTGGATGCAAGTTTTAGGTGCTCATGCATGTGATAGCCTGTAATTACTCTCTCATATGCAAGTCTAATGAGCAGTGTGCTAGGCCTCTGCAGCTGAGGATTCTGGCAGATATTATCACATAGAGGCAATCATATGGCCCCCGGGTGCACATGTATACACACCGACTATAATCACACACACACACAAACACACACACACACACACACACACACACACACACACACTTTGGTGTATTTTTCATTAAGCTGTGAAGAAACAATGCACCAGCGTGCAGAAACACATTTTGCCTGTGGTGTGCATGATTGAAAATATTCCAAGACGATCTTCTCTCTCTCTTCTACATGGTGTCCGGAAGTGAGAGAAATGTACCATGAACCACTGAAACATCCAGATGCTCCTTCTCCTCCATGCATTCACACAGACACACACACACACGTGTGTGCACACAGACACACGCACACACTCACACACACACACATGCACACACACACACACACATATACACACTCACACATACACATACACATACACATACACATACACATACACGCACGCACACACACACACACACACACATGCACACACACACACATACACACACACACTCCCAATCCACTCCCTGGATATTGCAGATCATATCCTCCAGCTGCCGTAAGAACCTCTCCTCTGGCACTGTAACTCAAAATTCTGAACTATGCATCAAGTCTTCGTATAAGGCTGAGGCTCAGGGCATACTGCCAGTCAGAGGAACCAAAGTCCTTTTATCTGTCATTTCTTGGCTCTAAGAGGTTTTTCAATCTGACCCACGCATTAAAATTCCTCACAGGTGAGGAGGGTGTTGCTGGTTTTTAAACGCAAAGACGTGCAGAAAGGTAAATCTCTTCCGATGTGGTGACATGCTGAATTTACTCCTCCTTCCCACAGACAGGAGCCTTAGTTTGCAGAATATGTAGGAGTGATCGCACCTAGAGATGGAGAAATAGAGAGAATGGGAGGGAGACTGAGAAAGAGAAAGAGAGAGATAGAGAGAAAGCGGGAGAGATGCTGGTGAATAGACAAAGGAGTGCAGGAATATAAGAAGAGTGGAAAAGGGAGAAAGGGAGAGAGAGGGGAGGGGGGGGGGGAGAGATGTTGGTTAATAGAAAAAGGAGTTTAGACACAGGAAGAGTGAAAGACGCAGGGAGAGGAAAAGAGAGAGGGAGAGAGATGTTGGCTAATATGACAGAAGAGTACAGGAACACAGGAAGAGTGGATGAGGAAGAGAGACAGATGGAGTAAAGGATGCTGTGTGTTGATGTGGTATTATGGTTAGATTAGCACCTAATTAGCATTCCTCATGTGTTTGCATATGAGGCCACTGACATTAGCCACACTGAGCAGCAGTTTTGAGCACTGAAAACAATAGTGTCTGATGAACACTCTATCAACCATTTCTTCAGTACCGTACCCACCATAATCTGCTGTCCTTGAAATGAGTCAGCGCAGGCTGTGCAGGTGAGGCAGTGTCAGGAATACACATTTTTAAAAACAAAGAAGCCCTGGAGATGGTAGAACATTTACACACTCTTCACACAAGGACTTTTCACATTGTGACTGGCTTTCATTCCCAAAATGTACAATGTTCTCTACCTCACACTCACCCTTTCTTTCTCCTAATTGGTTCTTACTGAGTCCTTGTTAGCATCACTCTGTGCTCTTTACTTCTGAGCTCTGCAATCTACTATAAGTGGACCTTGGACAATGGGTTTATGAAACTTGTGGGGGTGGTGATTTACATGCATTTATCGCATAGGGAATAGAACCTCTACATTAGCCATAAAATCCCCAAAAACCTGTTGAAAAAACCCAATGGCTGCCTTAATGTCTTTAAGGGTTCAAGGCTTAGGGCTTAGTGGGGACATTCAGATTCAGCCACACTGTTGTCTAGCCTCCAAGACCCATGCTAGCATTCTGTACTGCTCTGTTGCAAGATGCTTGATATCATGTCTTCCTTTTGTGTGTGTGATGGTAGTATGTGAGACATTTCATTCTCATCTCATGTGTGTTGCGTGTTGATTAAGTCATGTGTTAGTTAATCAGTAGTTAAATGTCACCTGTCCACCGTTAATGTGTCTGCCAGTGTGAATGATGTGCAGTCCTGTAGAAGGGTGCCTTTCTGGCTATGGAAATTGTGGTAATCTTGCTATGTATTGTAGGCTACATCTGTTGTTTGGTAAATGTAACATTACACTAGTATGTGTGCTTGGAAACAGCACATTGTCATCTTCTCTCTCCTCCTTAAGTGTTTTTACTGGATCGTGGCCTCAGAACGTGCTCTTAACATCAGCCACGTAGAGCAAGATAGACAGAGAGAGAAACAAAAAACATACTGAACATGTCTGTATTGTGGCGTACTAAAAGAGAGATGGGGGGTAGCGGGCACATTCTGATCATGTTTGCTAATACTTGGAGGGACGACTGGCTGCATTTCCATGGTGGTGTGTCAGCTCTGCCCTGAGCAGATGCACATGTTTATCTCGGTGGAGAGCACTGGGTCGCTGCCTCCCAAACTTATCATGCTCCAGTTGAGATGCAGCCACGGAAACTTGGCCTGCTACAATCGCAGTAGGAGTCAGTCTTTCCATACTGATAGCCTCAGTGTTATTATGGGATGCAAAACGTTGCAAACATTTTTAGGAAAGCATGGCAGATGAACAATGTTGTTGTAGGGATCAAGCTAGAGAACAGAGAATGTCTCAACACTGTTATGTTTTGGTATGCATTAGGCATTCATATGGTCTATGGAAGGTTAAACTCAGACTGAAGGAAAATCGAAAATATGTTTGGCCCAAGTCTAACTATGCTCCACTTGGGAAGTGATTTCATTCAAAAGGCATTCGTAATGTGTTAGTTCCCAAGCATCCAACTGCAGAAAAGACCAATCGTAGAGATGAGCGCTCAGATATTGTCTCCATGGTGATGATAGTGTGTTGCCGTGACAGCATAGCAGGGCAACATCAGCACCCAAGGTAAGAGCTGTGATTCAGACCTGATAACACTGGCATCAATGATACTGACCTCGCCAATAGAAAACCCATATTCAAAACCACATGACTGAAAATCAAGATGGTTTTAAGACCTGCTTGGCACACAAACACATGAAATAAAAGACAATGTACACACACACAAACACACACATTCATATCCTTAAAAGAGAGTGTTCCCTGCCTTTAAATGTTACCTTACTACTGGCTGAAGCTCAGTGTTGTTTAAATGTAGCTAGACTAGTTTAAACATCAAACCTCACTTAGGAGAGTTTCCTTCTGTTAAGTATTCAGGGAGTGTGTGTGTGTGTGTGTGTGTGTGTGTGTGTGTGTAAGCATGAGGAGAGTACCTAACCTGCTGCTGCCTCGAGTCCAAATGAAACTTGAATATTGCAAAATATGGAGGATCTCATACAATTTTTAAAAACCCATTTTGGCTTCCTGTGAAGTTTTAATACTCTCAACAAGCATCATTTGCTCCACATGCTAGTCACAGCATAATGCATATTTTCCAGTTTCCTATCTTCAGCACAGATACGCCAAGCAATATTCCACTTGGCAGAACAGTTGTGCCACTAAATTGTACCCATTCTCTTGCTCTACTTGCTACTTGCTCGAGGTTGGACATTCATGTGGGTAAACACTGAAGAGTGACAGCACATATCTGACTCAACACACTGAGAAGCCCACAGACAGCAAGGCTTCCTCCAACATTTCTAAATCTAGGTCTTCAAGACAAATTTGTACAACACAATGATTGGTCACCCTGTCATAAATTACAGATCAATAAAAAACATATTTCTTAATATGATAAGGTCAAACGTCTGAGAAAAGATAGTGACAACACTGCAGAGTAAAGCCATTTTCTTTGTGCCACTAACTTGTCCATCAGCTCTTTATTTTAAAAAATAAAAAACAAAAAAGCATCTGAGTGGGCAATAAGAAAAATGAGTTTTGTAATGGGGTTGTCACTTTCTACAATGAGGGAGTCATCTTTACAGTGTAATGAGGTGATCAGGGAGAGAACTCTTGTGTGAGGGTGTTAGGACAGATGCGGGGTTCCAATTACTGCAAGTGCGACTCACAAGGCCGAACACAGCATGAGGTGCCACTGCATTTATTTGCAAATCAGCAGAGGGACGTGATACAGGCTGCAGCAAGCTCTTCAGCCCCCCACCCCACCCTTCACTCCCTCCCCTTGCTACCTCCAGGCTTGGCTTTACATCAGCGGAACATTCTCACGCTGGTCCGAGCATTATCAGCATAAATAAATAAATAAAAAATTGCATTTGAATACATTTAGACACAGACAAAAAGGGAAAGACTGGGAAAAAAAAAATCAAAAACGTTTTTTTCATCTCTTTGTGTTTTCTATTCCTCGATCACACTCACATAGAAGTAAAAATAGCATATGGACATCTATGGCTCAAGAGTATACAAAGGGCGTCTCTTTTTGAAACCGTCTGCGGTTTGTGGGACTAATTCCAGTAGCTGCTGGGATTAAATGAAGGGTGGTTGCACACATACAGATGGAGCAGCAACCGAACTGATTCATGTCATATAGAAAGCCTACTGAAACCAATATATATCTAGAACTGTACATTGGCTAGAACTACTATAAGTCTTACTGACCACCATCTAGAGCTATATCCCAACTTTCTATCATGTTTAGTCGCACATGCCTAATTATTTATTTCCAGTATATTCAGAATTTTCTGTTATATCCATCCTCTACAATAAAAATGAAAATGGGAAAAAAAAGATAAATTGAAGACAAAATGTTAAAGGAAAAGAAGTTTAGCTCTTCTGTTGTGTTTTTTGCAACAAGGAAGGAGAAGAGGGCCCTTTTTTATCAGCTCTATCCGGTTTCTCTAAATAGTCTCCACTCTCTCTCTCTGTGTGCTCCTAGGGGGCAGAGACGGACAGCAAATTATCTGCCCGTCGATTCAGTTTGACATGTCATGTTGCCCCAGGACGAACATTGAGGCTGCATTCATCAGCTCTCCTGCAGAGACCATATATTCACGGCTGAGAGGGACCCGTTAACTCCACAGGCAGCTGTGGAATTTCCACACTGACCTTCAAATAACCAAAGGCCTATTATACCTACCAATAAAAATGATGGTGGCATGAAGTGTTATTGTTTTGCATTGTACAAATAAGGCAGCCTTTTATACCCGCACACTAGCCCTGATTCTAAAAAAGCACACATGCCTCGTTTTAATACAGTGATTACAGGCTTAAGGAATAAAACTTACTTTTTTGCCTTTTCATACTGTATATATACACAATGAATTTCAACTGTACAGGTCTATGAATTTCATGGCAGCAGAAAGAAAAAACATGTCAGTGCAAATATACATGTGCATTTTGTCTTTCCTCTTCTCCTCTCACATGGATTGCTTTCTTTTTTTTGAGAAAGAGTTCTTTTGTGCTTCTTGTTTTTTTTTCCTTTCAAATTTGTTCCAGAAAATTCCATCGCCAGCTCACTGAGGCCGAAAGTGACAGCCTTCTCGTTTCCCTCTCCTGGTCCGTCACTCAGAGCTCGTTGTAAGCCGAGTCCTCGGCTGTCTTGAACATCAAGATGGAGTTGTAGATTTTTAAGGCAGGGCCCAGCTTGATGCTCAGGATCTTCACCAGGTCCACCTGGGTGAGCAGCAGGAAGGCCTCGCCATCGATTTGCTGAGACAAGAGAAGAGAGAAAGGGAGGCAGGGAAAGGGAGAGTGAGACAGAAAAAGAGAGTCCACTTGTTAAACTGCATTGCTTTCATTGTTATGTTATTGTATGGCAACACTTTATCCAAGCAGTAATTCCAATAAAGCAAATGAACTGATCTGATTTGAGGAAAAGAGAGAGAGAGAGAGAGAGAGAGAGAGAGAGAGAGAGAGAGAGAGAGAAAAGAAGACCAGGACTGCATTATGAGATTTGAAAATGTATTTCAAAATTAGAAAGATCTAATTTTTCTACACTAACACAGTGAGCTCACTATTCTAACTCCGCACCTTGTCTTTACTTTACTGGTCTTTACTCTGCAGCTTGACTGCAGAGACTGCATAGAACGCTGCAAAGACGGTTAATCTTCTAGTCTCTCCAGCTGTCCAATCAAAAAGCTCCCTTAAACACAAGAGTCATAATTTACCTCAACCAAAAGAAAGTGCATTGTTTATTAATCCACAATCCTGGTCCAGAAAAAAAGTGTCTGTGCGGATAAGTCTGAAAGTCTGCCATGGTTTAACAAACAAATGGTGGACACTTCAAAGTGTGGTTGACTGAGATTAATACATCAAGCCATGAACAACTTTCCGGGATTCATTAGAGTTGTTAGATATACAGAGGAGAAGTCATCTGTCGCCGTACAAACAGCCTCTCTGTACCAAAGCATAATATCTCATTCCTTTTCCTACACTTCACACAAAAATGGCCTAACAAAGTGACCTAGAAAGACAAAGCAAAAGGCTTTTTTCCAATTCAAATGTTTTCTTTTAGATGTGAAAATGAGAATTTTCTATTCACCAGGATGGACAAGCAATCAGATGAAAGAAAAAAAAGGAAAAAAATTAAAATGTCCACAAAAGATAAGTGAGCTTTTGTCTTGCCTTACATGAAAACCTTCCAAATCATAAAAGTGCTCGTGTCAACTTGACTCTTCTCAAGTAGAATAATAACAAGCAGCAGTAGGCTTGATAAATAGCTCAGCGATGCTTTATATTTCCTAATAGCCAGCTTTCTGAAGACACATACAGCAGAAACAGAGAGAGAGAGGTCTCAGTATGCACACACACCAAAAAAATAATTCTATTTTACCTCAGAGACAGAAGACAAAATATTGACCTTGTATTGTATTAACAAGACCACCAACTTAATAATCAGCCTGTGCTGACTGATTCTGTACAACTGTGCCTTTGTAATGAGTGGGGGCTCCATTTCCCTCTGAATCTCTCTGGTGTATTTCCTGCCTCTTTACCTGGGACCAGAGCTGAACAGGGAGTGGGTGCAGTGAGTGGTAAAGACTGCTGCTAAGCACACAATGAAGTGTGTGTGTGTGTGTGTGTGTGTGTGTGTGTGTGTGTGTGCCCGTGCGCGGTGGGTTCCTGCATTAGTTCTACATTAACAGGAGACACCAAAAAAGGTCAATTTGGCTGCGTACAGTAAGTGCTCCAGACAGAGGACAGGCCACTGACGTCTAGACATAGCAGGCCAGCCAGCGAGATAATGGATCTGATAAGATCATAAAACTCACAGAACGTCAGCCAGGGGCGCAGATGGGGGGGTGGGGGGGGGGGGGGGATTTAGATTGACCTCGATCCGTCCCCCCCAGTTACAGGGAAAATTTATATATATATTTATTGATATGTATAATAACTCGGACTCCTGTTTTAGAGTCTAAAACGTTTTATTTAACATACCTTACATGAAAACCTGGATATGCTTTTTTCACCGTTACCATCGAGCTCCCAACAGGCTCAGCACTTGTTTTCATTAATGTTAAGGGGTCCTGAAACTTAGGAGCTGCCTCACTGGTGCCTGTCAAACTTGTAGTGGTAATACCACTGACCATTGACAGGTACCAATAAGGCAGTTCCTAAGTTTCAGGACCCCTTAGAAAACGCGGGTGCTGCTAGAAGAAGCTCAATTATTAGTCACCAACACATTGCCAGAGTTATGAAAAAGTCGAAAAAGCAAAACACCATTACTGCTTTTTTTCAAAAAAACAAACAATGTAAGTAGGCTAAGCCTTACATGCCCGATATCCTTACAATTTCTGATAGCCTAATTGTAATGGGGGGCATATTCTTTGGGAGCAGCTAACAAATTAAGAAGAGATGCATTTCTAGGGTAGCCTGTCGATATTATGTTAATGTTAAAATTACGGGCTGTACAAATGACAGATTTGGGTAGTGTTCATCAGGTAGGCCTTAGCTGACAGTGTTCATTGCGTTTTGGCTTTGAATAGGTATCTAATTGTTTTTTTTATTGAAAACCATTGGCCCCAATTACACAAAATGGGGTGGGGGTGGGGTGGGGTGCTGACAGCTTTGACCCCCCCAGTTCAAAAATCCTATCTGTACCCCTGACGTCAGCTGACAGCAGTGACTGTGTGTCGGGGCATATGTGTGGGCTAGTGTGTGTGTGAGTGTGTGTGTGTGTGTGTGTGTATGTGTGTGTGTGTACGCGCTTGCTCTAAACCAATATATAGTAGTTGGATAGCTGGATTTTCAGGATGTATTTCCACCTGTATATATATATTTAAGCAATATAACTGAAGTGGGACCTCATGGTTATCCTGAAGCCTGAGTGCTATCCACGAACAACCTCACGTCCATGAGTCTTATATTGCTTTTATACAGTTCCATTGCCAACTAATGAAGTTTTAAGACATCAAATTATATTTTGTACTATTTAGTTTTATTTCTGTTTGTTCATCTTCTGCCCCCCCAACATAGTTTCTAGCTTAGTTTTGCATCTCCCGTTCCCAAGCAATTCAACATTTAATCAACGGCTTGGAAGTTCAGGGAGAGCGGCTATATTGTGCTTGTACACATGCCCACTTGGCTTGTCTGTATGTCACATGCCAAGCTCCATATTTACACTAGTCCATTAAGACACTTTCTCTGGAGACAACTGCCAAGTGTGATGTCATGAAAAAATCACTACTCTCTCACTTTTAATGAATAGAATGTTCACATCGGTAAACTCAATGGAAAATGCGAACTGATTCTTAGCTGTGACTCCTCGTGATGCGCAGAATGCGTCTCGTCCAATCAGCAACTGCTAAAGAGTTGGACTGGAACTGTTGTATAAATATAAATATAGTTTGATATGTCAATATAAATGGGCATGACAGAGACTGCCGTGGTGCTGCATATGAACAGTTCTGAAAAACTCTAAAATGAGTGTTTAGAGGTCCCTTCACAGCAGGAGCTACAACTATAAAGATAATTGTAACTATAGTGATATTAGTGTTCACACTGACCAATGATAACAAAAGTTTCTCCTTACATCAATAAATGCCATGTCTAAAATGTATTGGTTCTAAAATGATTGGCTGTTCATCTTTTATCATTTATCGTTTAATCGTGTTCGTCTTTTATCGCTGTCAGTTTACAGTTTGGTGTGGACGTTACCATTGATAATAACTAGAGCGTTAATCATTTGCCGTTATTATTATAGTTATCACTCTTGGTGTGAATGGGGCTTTAATACTGTCACATTATTACAGCATTAGTGAAGTACAATTACTGTACAATACAATCACTGAGCTTATTTTGCCAACAGTGTCTAAATGACACTTCACTCTGAATAGGACTAAAAAAAAGAGATAGTGGCCGAAGCTGAATGAAGATGACTATGTGCTGACAAGTTCACATGTTCCAGTCTGGCAGACACTCTTCAACTGGGCAACATGCTGTGACCCAAAGAGCAGCGGGGGTTCGGGGCTTCGGGGGTAGCACAGACATCTCCGCAGAATTATTTAAGCTTGATGCTCCACGTCTGTTCTTTGTGCTCTCTTTAGCATTCAGTCCCATATGGAGAGCTGGTTCTTGTTACTTTTGACTGAATTACGCACATGCACATACACATGTACACACACACACACACACACACACACACACACACACACCACACACACACACACACAAAACCAGGCATGCAGAGCGTTTGCAATACTTCGGGCATGCTAAGGGGATTAAAAAAAAAAAAAAAAGAAACGTCTGAACTTCAAAAGTGAAGTTAGACTGCAGACGTTTGGATTGTGAGTATGTACTTTGGGGTGCAGTCTTGTTTTGTTTACTTGTTCAGCGCAGGCCTTTGGCAAACAAATGGCTGTGTTTACGCACAGATGAAAGTGGGCATGAGTCACTCGCAGTGAGGTGTGTCTGTTCCCATTACAGGGACCGAGGGAGGCTGGTGGGTAGGGAGTGAAGTGGTGTATGCGTGCGTGCATGTGTATCCATTTGAACAAAAGTCAGAATGGGTCTTTGCTCACTCCAAAGGGGTAGGGGGCCAGGGACAATCATTGACATGGTCATTAGCTGAGTCTTCTTGTGTATTTTTGGCTAATTAGGCCTTGCTTCTTGTCATCTCAGTCAGATAGAAGGACACAAACACAGACACACATACATACAAACAAATACACATACTCAATCGGATACACAGAGAAAATTAGATACACATACTGTCCTTCACTCCTTCATTCTCTCTCACTCTCTCTCTCGCTCTCTCGCACATACACACTCACACACACACACACACACACACACACACAGACTGAACATACTTCTTCTCTGAAAGTGCGAACTTGCTCCTTGCATCCCGGCAGCCCCTGAATGAACTGAGTTACCTGAAAGACAAATAGAAGCTCAATTAAACTCTCACCTACATCTTTCCTCCTCCTCCTCATTAGCCACAGTGTTTGCATTAGCATCTCTAACTCACAGGTGTTTCGGCTATGATCGTTCTTAGTGAACACAACTCCTGATCTGATGAAGCTGATCATCAGCATTCCCATCATGAGTTGAATTAGACTCATCTAGTACATATCATTATCAGTACAATCAGTTTAATCACTGGGAGAATCACCAGTGCATCCCTGAGTGTCATTAGCATCACCACACAATCACTTCATCTATCTGCCATCTGTAGGAATATGGGGAGGGCAATGACATTTTCTGAGCTAATCAGCTGCTTTCAATGACTGCTTTTGGAGCATTTGTGAAGAAAACACACACACACACACACACACACACACACACACACACACAGATATGAGTGGGTAGAGCTTGAGCTATAACTTACACCCACTACCAATATCACAAACGTATACAACCCTCAGGGCAATGTTAAAGCCCCAGTCATAACACATTACCCAACCACCAACATACACTCACACACACACAGAGACACACACACACACACACCGTACCTCCTCCACACTCCAGGTAGCCACTTTGCTGGCAGTGATGCCAGCTACAGTAGGCAGCAGCTTGCTGTGCTGGTCCCAGCAGTGCGCTGTGCTCGAGGTGGGCGACAATGAGCCCCCAGGCATGAAGACGGACTGGTGGAGGGCCTGCTGCAGGCTTAGGTCTAGATGAGAGAGAGAGAGAGAGAGAAAGGGGGGGGGGGGATGCATGGGACAGAGAGTGGATTATTTCAAAATTACAACCTCCAATCTCCTATATTATCATTGTTCTCGCTTTGGACAAAGGTGTAGAAAAGATGTCGGATTTCACTGAGAAATCCTTTGAAGGTTATGCATTCTAAACTTCTAAACAGAACTACTGGAACTCCTCATGGTCCTAAAAGAACTCTGGAACTCCTCATGGTCCTAAAAGAACTCTGGAACTCCTCATGGTCCTGAAAGAACTACTGGGACTCCTCATGGTCCTAAAAGAATTCTGGAACTCCTCCTATATTAAAGGTTTCTCAATAATACACCAAGAAGAAACCTGATACTGAAAACCGATACTAGATACACTCAGATAGAAAATAACACCACAGCATCATGGAGCACAGCAGACTCAACAAAAATATAGTTTCAGGTCAAGTTTGAGACACTGTGCATATCTGCACGTTTTGGAATGAAATCACACGTCCATGTTTGCCTCCTAGATTTGTAAAATATATGCCAGTGGATTGTTCAGTCATCATGTCATGAAGCTGTTAGAGCTGTGCACAGTTGCATGCCATTGCGTAGTCCATTTCATCATTCATGCTGGCGACTCCGCTAAGACTGAGAGCCTGGTCTGCTGAAGGCTATACTCTAAGGAGGGGGAGATGGCCTGAAATGAACCCCTCCCCCAATAACACACCCATGCTAATGGAACACACATAAGCACAAGGGTAAATATAGAAGACAAGAACTCCCCTACATGGTACAGTGCACAGGCAACATCATGAATAGTGGGTACCAGTTATATTTCAAGAGGTCTAAATGTTTATACAGATTGTATATTATTGTATAGTCACATTCAAGACATCATTACAATGCATTCTGCAAACTTAAATTATTTAAATGTTCTGTTCCAACAGCATGTGTTGGACATAAAACTATCAGAAAAACTAATATTTGGGAAATTTTGGGGAACTGTAAAACAAGTTGAACAATAATTCTGAAATGCCACAACAAATGGACTGCAGGAATCACAACTCATAATGTTTTTAGAGCAATTAAAATAGTGAATGGCGTAGCAACCCTTTAAAGCAAACATAACAAAAGAATCTCCATCTCCCTACTTCACTCTGAGCTTCTGAGAGTGGCTGCATAAGCCGGGGAACAGAAGACAGGGAGGAAACTAAGGCCACCTCAGGTTTTCAAGTACTGTGAAAACAAAGGAAATATACTTTCTGATATTTCATTAAATTAAAAGGGTACATTATTTTGGGTTCTTTGTTGATCAAGGTTATTGGGTTTCAGATTCATTTAGAGTCTCCTTTTATTAAATTTCACCCATTGGAGGATGAAAAATATGCTTCCAAACGACCACTTTTTTCCCCACAAGATTTTCAAAAGGTGCCCTTGTCTGACACTTTAATTTTGGTCAATAGTTTTTCTTTTCTTTTAAAGGTCCTTTCCCCCTCCTTGTACGATGGGGGGGGGGGGTCGGCCGTTGGCGCTACTCTTGCTTAGGGAAAAAGACTTTTAGGTTTGCCATAAGCTTTGTTCCCTCTGCTCTGGCAGCCAGGATTACTGAGAGTGAGAGCCGGCCTCTTCTTCAGGATGAGAGAAGCTTATTTTGAGAGAGTTTATTTTTAAGAGTCTTCAAACGCTAAATGTCAAAGTGTTAAAAGTCCAAAATCACATTTAAAAACATACACACACACACAGACAGATGCGCACACACACACACACACACACACACAAAGAGAGAGAGAAGCAATCTGAGACAAGGGACTATTGTACAGGACATTACATAACGTGAAATGTTTTGACAGATTAGAGAAAGAAAAATGTTGGAACTGGATGAGCTTCAACTAATATTCTGTGAGAAATCGCAAAAAAAAGATAAGAATAACATAACAATGACGTCGAGGACGCTGAAGTCATTTTTTTCCCACAAGAGTCAAAAGCTCCACAAAAGCTCCACCATTGGCACTGGTTGCCTGGGAGTGACTGTTTGAGAGTGACCTCTCTAAACCCTGACAGGTGTCTGCTTCCTATTGCCATAATGACTCCCACCATGCCTGCTGTGTAATGTCATTCACTGGGATGGAAGGCCTCCATTTGCCTGACTGCAGCCTCCCTTCCACATAGCACCAGGGAAGCATTAGGACTTCACTGTCTGCCTCCCACTGGAACACAACCATCCATACGCCCAACACTCACTTGCATGAGTGGTGTGTAATGGAAGCGGCAGGGATTTTGTGATTAAGAAAAGTAAAAAAGCTATTGCACTTTTATTCGATGTGTTCACTTTAAGTATTTAATGCAAACCTTTTAACAAACCTGCTTACACTTCTGTTCCTATTTAAATTGATTTAATCCCCACACAGTAGCAGAGCCTTAACTCTAGTCTGGAATCTCTGATATATCAGACAGTAAAAATATATTTCTGTTCAGAGGCGCTGAATAAGCACCTCACCCCATGCCTTCACTGAGCGTGTGTTCAGCACTGCCTAGCTCTACCAAAAGATCAAGTGAAAAATACAATAGCACTTTTACCTCAGCAGCCATCATAGTTATATAATGTTCAGCACACAGTCATTAGGGGACAAAGCATTTTTTGTTATATGCCTCCTTAAGCGCTGTGCAAAGGAGATGATTTTTGGTAAAAAAAAAAAAAAAAACAGTAAAAAGAAAAAAATCCACTTCAAGCTCCAAGTTCAGGCGGTTTGATGCCCCCTTTCAACTCGAGGCTTTCATGCTCTGCTGGGGTCTGACGTGTTTCTCCATCCCTCTGACTCTCTCCATCTCTAGCGTTTCTCCCCTTTTTCTCTCAGGGGAGCAGAGGAGGAGGAAGAGGAGGAGGAGATGGATGGAGGAGGAGCGGTTCATTAGGGTGCTTTGGACTAGTCTCATTATAAGGCCCATGGCCTTTTTCTTCATTCAACAAAAGGCTCTGACACACACACACCCACACACACGTGGACACACACAGAGGAGTGGCCTTGAGCATTTCAATAGAAGCAGAAGGCACGCACACATACGCACACATACGCACACATGCACACACACACACACACACACACACACACAGAAGGGTGTATAGATAGATACACTGAGAGATGCACAGACTTGAAGGTTGTGGCACAGGGAGAATCACATTAACTGTACATGAAATTGTGAAATTGTACACTTGCACACACTGAAACACACACACACACACATTAAAAAGTCACTGAAAAAAAAGAGGGAAAAAAAATTGTGAGAGACAGGGAGAGGCAGAGAGAAAAACAGGTGTGAGAGAGAGAGAAAGAAAGTGAGAGAGTGAAAGAGAGAAAGAGAGAGAGGGTGTGTGCATGAGGCAATGGTGTTTGGGAGCTGAGACCCAGCAGTTGTGTCGTCCAGCATCAACCCTGAGCGCACATGGAGCGAGAACTGAAAGCCTCGGAAAGCTTTTATGGATCAGGAACCAGGGGGATGAAGGGCGGTGATGGAGTAGGTAGAGGATAGAGGAATGGGTTTTAGAGGTCAGCCTGCTGATGGACACTCAAGCAATTTTATTGGACACTTAGGCCCTGCAAAGCTATAGGTCACCTATGGCACAGTACCGCTGGAAAAGTTTTAAAAACCCATTTTGGATTATACAGGCTGAAATGGTCACTGCACTTTTACAGACGCAAAAAAAAAGATTGAAGATATACCATGGTGGCAACTTTTGTACATAGCATGGTACAGCCTCAGTGACGGCACACACACATGCGCACACACACACATACACACAGGAACACAACCACCACCCCAAAAACAAAAACCTCTCTCTAACACACACACAATGCACAGGCAAACTAAAACCCACACACACCACAAAAAACAAGAACCTTGCTTTCTTTCTCTCCCTCTCTCTCTCTCTCTCTCTCTCACACACACACACACACACACACACACTATGCATACACACATTACAAATTAGAACACACACACACACAGCATAAATTGATTTTACCTTTGGTTTCATTATTGGAGGATACTTCACTCTCCATCCCTTCCTCTTCCACGGGCTCTTCGACTTTCTTCTGCTTACATGGACGGCCCACCCTGCCGGGAGAGGAGGAACAAGAGGGGATGTGAGGACGAATGAAAGAAAATAAAAGGAGGGAAGAGGAAGAGGGGAGGTGTCCTGAAAGGTCAGGCGGGTCGGAGTGTGGGGAGCTGACTGGCAGCCTTTTCTGCTCACACTCACGCTGGATGCCTTTTCTGCTCACACTCACGCTGCTGTTCTCACAGGAGACTAACGGGGAGAACATTGAGGACTGGAGCTAACAGCCACACACACATACAGAAATGTGCACACATGCACGTCTACATAGGCAGAGAGACAGACACACACATACACACTGACACAGACACAAATGCACGTCCACATAGCCAGACACACACACACACACACATATACACACTAACACAGACACAGACAGACAGACACACACACACACATTCTCACATAACACACACACACACACAAACACACACAGATACTGAGAGAGGTCCCTGTCTCTCTCAGATTCAAATACAGCCACATTCACATACACAGTAGCTGATGTGTTGTCTGAGACCTGGGCCTTAAGGCTGAAACTGAAAGCTGCTTAGCCAAGGACCACTAGGCCTCTACTCCAGACTCTGTTCCTCCACTGAGATCCTCCAGACCCTCATGCTCCATCCACACAGTAGCCGATGGAAACCAGACATGCTCATTCATTCACTCGTCCTTCAAGCTCCTTATTGTTTATTCGATAGATCTGATACGACTTACAAGAAAAAACATTACTGAATGATAAACTTTAAACAAACAACAACGATGCCTGTTTGCATGTCCATGCTCCAGAATCATTCTCTTAGTACTGACATGTTTGCTGTTTGCGTTCTGTAGTCACATCCATTTACTTAGACATAACCAGCAAGCAGCAGCACCAGCAATCTTCTGACAAAGTCGACTGCCATTTCTACAATAAACATTTAACTTAAGCTCTTGAGTGTGAATGTGCCCCAGGCCTACATGACAAGTCTGAGTAGCAGTGCGAAGCTTCAGGATAAACAGCACACAAAACACTCAGACACACACACACACACACATCTTTCTCTCTAATTTTCTCTGTCTCTCACTCACACACACACACACACACACACACACACACACACACACACACACTCCTGACAAACGGTTCGGTTGACACGGGCCTGGCGACTGCCAGTGGAGTTGTGATAAATCAAAATCAGACGTATGTATGAGAACACTCAGAGCCGCCTGCGTGAGGGGCGTTTCAAACGCTCCACATGGAGCCTAGCACAGGCTGGGGGTGGGATAGGTTAGCGGTAAGATCAAGGATTGTGGTTGTTCATTGAGTTTGATGATGACGTCCACTTCTTCCCCTCAGTGGTGAGCTATCTGAAGGCTAAATAGTGCTATCCTGGTCCTACAGATCCTGTTACAGGTGGAACATGTGGATGTGGTGGTGGTGTTAATGGCAACCATGTGCTGTGTTTCTCCTCCTTAGCCTGTTATCTCCTAGCTGACCTTTTGTCCTCCAATGCTTGAGTCCCATCTAAACACACTACCACCTGTTGTGGTCAGCAGCCATGTGCCCTTAGGTCCCCAGGATTGGTGATGCACCTCTTTAGAGCTAAATGGTAAATGGACTGCATTTATATAGGACTTTTCTACTCCTACGAGTACTCAAAGCGCTTTACAATGTATGCCTCACATTCACCCATTCACACACATGCATTCACACACCAGTGGGGGAGGCTGCCATGCAAGGTGACAACCTGAGGAGCGATTTGGGGTTCAGTGTCTTGCTCAAGGACTTTTCGATAGGGTCAGGCAGAGTGGGGCTCAAACCTGCAACCCTCCGGTTGCCAAACGGCACCTCCACCACCTGCACCACCATCGAGCTGTTTTTAGTTAGACTTTATGCATATACAAGCACACAGACCTCTTTCTTCAAACGCAGAAGAAATTTTCACACAAACAAACACACACATATACACACACACACACGCACACACACATGCACACACATACCGTCTCTTTGGCTCTGTGACTGCAGGCTTCTTGAGGGGTGGCTCCACAGAGCTGGCCGCAGCGCTGGGCTTCTCCAGGCGTCCTGTTCGCTCCAGGTGACTCAGGCTGGGGCCTGCAGGCTGCTTGCTGCAGAGTAGAGGACAGACACAAGGCTCTGGGTACGTTCTCACCACAAATATTCCAAAATATTCACTGCAAACTTTCCCAAATTCACTACCCTACGTGTGCCGCCGTGTACGTCATAAGAGACTAGTCTCGCTCCTCTTGGTGGTGGTATTTTCTGAAGTGTGACTAAATTAAAAAAAAAAAAAAAACCAGACCTTTGACGTGTGTGAAAAATGGCTGACAGTGATGAGTAGGGAAAAGGGTGAGAGGCCTGCTCTAGGCACACAATTAACACTAACACAGAACAGAAGGATCTGTGAAAAAATATCTGGGAGAATTCCTCCACTTTTAAACTCGAAAGACATCCACCCAACCAACATTAACATCCACCCAACCAACATTAACTGCTGTATATCCAAGAGGGCCAATACAAAATCTAGATAGCTTTAAAGCTGTTCAGATCCGCATGGAAGAATGCAATGAAAACTAGAATTTTGAAGCCAAATTTAGTTGAATTTGCTTTTGGTTTACACTTCTATTTTGCTTTAGATTTGCTCGCTTTCAGCCTGGAACTTTTATTTTGACACAGCCTTAGCTCACCTGGGCAGGTAAAGATGGCATCTTGGTACATCCAAGAGGGCCAATACAAAATCTAGATAGCTTTAAAGCTGTTCAGATCACAGATGAATACAATGAGAACCAGAAAGGATTCGACTAAACAAGATGGGAGAGGGGGCATATAAAAAGTGTCTAGAATGCACCACCATTCCTCCACATGTCAACACATGACGGGTCGAGCTGTATCCTCAGAAATCACAGCACACTAAACAGAAGCAACATCAAAGGCCAACACAGATGAAGAGTGTAACATGGGAGCGCTACTGGAAGAGCGCTGTGCGGCTACATCACAGCCACATGCCAGCACACCAAAGCAATACTGGATCAGATCAGCCTGAAACTACAGAGCTGCATTTCCTTGCATTCAGATCTCCAATGACAGACACAAAAAAAGGTTTAAATGGCTGCTGGAACACTGCCATTCCCCTTTTAGGAATAAACAAAAGCCAATCCAATCCAATGACAGACACAAAAAAGGTTTAAATGGATGCTGAAACACTGCCATTCCCCTTTTAGGAATAAATAAAGTCTGTTTTATCTTGTTGTGAGGCTGCGACTTATAGCGCATACTCGCCACGTCCTAATGGTGGCCGCATGTGCTTTCAGACGCCAAAAATCATTGCATTCCTTCATGTCTAGTCCAGTTCCAGCCGGTAATATCATGTCTTGCTTGTTGATGTGTTCTTGTGCTGTGCGCTCAGTTTACGTGTCTAAACAGATGGGTGCACACATGCTGTTAAACCACGTTAAACATTTCACTAACTTGGAGAAAGACCTCCATTTATTTTGTTCTGCTATGACATGTAAAACATCTCCAGTAATGTTATGTGGTGTCAACTGGGCGTTATGTGTGGTTCAGTGTTTTATAACTCACTTGCCTGATGCTGTTGTAACTTCCTGGTCGATTCAAGGGAAGCGTGCTCCCGTTTCAGAATGACTATGTGCTGGGGAGGCGTTTGCAAGTGGCGTAGTTGCGCCCTTGCAAAATCAGTTCAATCAATGGAGGCCTTATAATGCATGTTTTTTAACACACTTATTTATTAATGTTATATATATATGGCCTAGTGGTGTCTATTTAGCACCAGTGCATATGTACTGTCTATATTGGGGTATGTATGACTTGTAATTTGGAAACTCCCCTGTGCTTAGTAGTTTGTTTGGTTTGTCCCAATCAGGGGGGAGGTCAGGTATCCATTTAAGGGTGGCAGGTTCATTGCCGGGGAGACTTTGATAGGAGAGGAGAGTCTGTCTGTGTTCCCCTGCTCTTCCAAAATCCTCAGATGGGTAAGGTGCCTGAAATCAAGTTATTGTTTTGTTTAAGCCTTTTGTTTGTGCTTTGCTGTGGCTGCACCAAGCCATTTATTTTGTAAATATATTTTTTATTTTCTTTACGTTACACTTCTTTTGAGTTGGGGCTGCCTCATCACTGCTGGTGAAAAAAATAAATTGCAAGTCTTGCTATTTTTTACTTCAACTGCCTCTTTGTGCCAACCCTGAAGACCCTAAACACACTACCTCGTAACACTTGTTCAGTTTTGGCTAGTCTTTTTTGTAGATTAGATTAAACCAGATATCATAATAACGTCAAGTCAGTATCACAGCATCGCAGAGGTGACGGACAACAGTGCTCCAGCTGTGCCTACTTATCATTCTCCTGTGCCAGGGTGAGGTGGGGCTTACTCTGATGTGCAGGTGGGGGTCTCTGGGCTGGGCTCCACCCTCCTGGGTCTACCCACGCCTGGCGTGCTGCCTGGCATCTCCCCGCTCAGTCGGTCGGGCAGCACAGAATCCTTGTTGATGTTAATGTCCGAGTACGGGCAGCCCACCGCACTAAAACAGAAGTCAAGTCAAGTCAGCTTTATTGTCAATTTCTCCACATATGTTAGACATACAGAGGAATTGAAAGGATGTTTCTCGCTATCCAACAGTGAAGAAGAGATGCACAACAGATAAGCAGATAAGGACATGTTCCACTAAACAAGACAAAAAGATCACAAGACCAAAACACAAGAATGTCGAAAGCAGCAACTATTTCCTGTATGATGTGTTGTGATAGTGCAGAGTGATGTCCAAAAATGTAATTGTGCAAAAGGATGTGTTGTGATAGTGCAGAGTGATGTCCAAAAATGTGATTGTGCAAAAGAATGTGTTGTGATAGTGCAGAGTGATGTCCAAAAACATGATTGTGCAAAAGGATGTGTTGTGATAGAGAAAAGTGATGTCCAAAAACATGATTGTGCAAAAGGATGTGTTGTGATAGTGGAAAAAGCCATGCTATATACAACAGGAGCAACTTCAGTGTCTGGAGTTTTTCAAAAATATATGTAAGTAGTAGTGCAAAAATGTATGTAAGTAGTTTTCAAAATATATGTAACAATAGTGCAAAATGTATGTAAGTAGTTTTTCAAAAATATATGTAAGCAATAGTGCAAAAATGTATGTAAGTAGTTTTTCAAAAATATATGTAAGTAGCAGTGCAAAAATGTATGTAAGTAGTTTTTCAAAAATATATGTAAGTAGCAGTGCAAAAATGTATGTAAGTAGTTTTTCAAAAATATATGTAAGTAGCAGTGCAAAAATGTTACGGTGCTATAGATGTGATATAGTAGTACAAAAGCAGCAGCAACTTCAGAGCCTAGAGTTTTTTTTTTGGGGGGGGGGGGCAGAGAAGAGGGAGTGGGAGAGAGGGGAGAGAGAAGAGGGAGTGGGAGAGAGGGGAGAGAGGGGAGAGAGTTCAGTGTCTTGACAGCCTGGTGGATGAAGCTGTTTGACAGTCTGGTGGATTGGGCACAAAGGCTCCTATATCTCCTCCCAGAGGGCAGGAGGCTGAAGAGATTGTGTGCGGGAAGGCTGGCGTCGCTCACATGGTTGCTTTTTGTGTGAGGCGGAGGTTGTATGTGTCTAGCAGGGAGGGGAGTGGGGCACCAATGATCTTTCCAGCCATGTTTACTATGCACTGCTGGGTTTTCCTGTTGTGGTCAGTGCAGGTCCCACCCCACACAGTGATAAAGCCGGTGAGGACGCCATCAATGGCTCCCCTGTAGAAAGGGCCCATGATGGCTGAGGATGCTCTTGCTCACTTGGGTTTGCAGAGGAAGTAGAGGCGCATGTACCCAACACTACAGGAAAAAGGACAGAGGGAGGGGGAGGGCTAAATCCCTATAAATGCATGGTTCTCCCACTGTTGAAAGTTGAGCTAAGATGATTAAAAAGGACTGACTGTAATTTTTTAATGCATGACCCCTGGCAGTTGGGTTAGCCCCTTGAGCTGTGGATCTGCCCAAGGTTTCTTCCTAGACTAACTATACATAAGGGAGTTTTCCTTGTCCTTGTTATTCTTGGGTGTTCCTTGCTGTGAAGCGCCATCAGACAACACTATGTAAAAGATTGTGTATAAATATAATTGAATTGAATTGAATTAAATCTTCCATCACATTCTGTCTCTAATTACCATAAGGGAGACCTTATACAGAGAAAAATAAAACATGGCTTCCACTCTTGTATTAACTGCACATCCTGAATGGACATTCTCCAGGTGAAGCTATTCAAAAATGACAATTTACCTGCCAACATATAGTATGCACTTCTGCTCCTTGCCAGTGCTGCCAACATATAGTATGCACTTCTGATCCTTGCCAGTGCTGCCAACATATAGTATGCACTTCTGCTCCTTGCCAGTGCTGTTTGTGAGAGCTTTGGGTGAGCTTTGTGTGCTGGAGGATTGTGAGGAGAAAACCTAAGGTGACTTATCTGGATTTGTTTTCCCTGTACTATCTGTTCCTTCTGTCTTTCCTCTTCCCCTCCAATTCAGTTTGTCTTCTCTTTTTTATATATTCTCTATCTCTTCTGTTATGTCTCACTTGTTTTTTTCATTTTGCTATTCTATCTCTCTCTCTCTCTCTATCCACCTCCCTCCCTCTGTCTTTCTTACCAGTTCTTCATGTTTCCTTGGCTGCTGTCAGCCAACTTTAGAATTATGAGGCATCTGAGTCATTATCCAAAGTTCTTTTACAGCTACCAGCTAAATGCTCTCTCATTTACAAACAAACAAAAACAAATAAACAAGGCAGGATTACAGTGCTGGCCTGTCATCCAGAAAGCCCCCAGCCTCCCATATGCCTACTGACCTCCTCCAACCCACTCTTAATTACAATACATCACATCTCTTACCAAGCCCTGGGCAGATGATACACAACACAACATTATGAGTGACATCGATTGTAAAAACAACAGACTGAGCATAGACCTCACAATAACTCTTTATCAGACGCTTGTCCTTAGCAATGATTGAAAGAAATACAATATTGTGCAACGCTGTACAATAACACAATTCAATGTTTTGAATCTGTAATAACAAAAAACAAAAACACAACTGAGAGGCCACAGCTTTTTTTCTCTCATCCATATGGTTGTGCTAATTATCACAGTAGGTGAATAAGGAGACGCAGGTGGCAGTAACAACCACAGACTTCAAGCAGGCAGGCAGAGGCCTCTCTACAGATGAGGTTTCTAATCACTGCTAGTGAAGGCCTCTCTGTCCAGAGAGTTTAAATGAACAAGTCTAGATTTGTGCATGTGTGTGTGTGTGTGTGTGTGTGTGTGTGTGTGTGTGTGTGTGTGTGTGTGTGTGTCTGTCTGTGTGGGAGGGAGAGAATGTTTCTCCTCTGCTTTGAGAGGCGCTGCTTTGAGGTGTAGCTGCCTCATTCAGACTCAATCCACAGATTGTCTGCAGCCTTTCTGGGCTGCCGCCTCACTGCCGGGAGCCACTGGAGACTGCTGGAATAGTTTTCTGCATACAAGAGCACATTTTCAGCCTTGATGTGGAGGAGGAGGTAGAGGTGTCTGTGCCAGACATGGGTGGTTTTTAGTGTTTTTGTGTACAAGTGTGAGTGTCTGTGTGTGTCTGTGTGTGTATGTGTGAGAGAGAGAGGTGCACAGCCTTAGTATGTGTGTCCATGTGTATGTGTGTGTATTGTATGTGTGTAGGAAAGAGAGAAATGCAAAAAAGAGAGAGAGAAGATCAGTAGGAGACTATGCCTGAAGTGAATGATTTTCTCAGTGTGGCCACAAAACAGCCAATCAGGAGGGCTGCTTTGCACACGCTCTGTAGAATTTCACCACACGCGCCCCACACTCAGGTGTGGCTCCTGCACTACTCCCACTCACAGCCACTGAAGGACAATCAGCACTCCAGTCCTTGTGCCGATAATGAAAGGGAAAACACTATGTGTTAGAGTGTGCTGACACACGTTTTTTTGTAGTCTGTAGGTGATCTTTAACGGGGGATAGAGCTCAGCGCATCTCTCCATTACTGCCTCTCAGAGATAGCAGAGCAGAACAGGCGCCGTGGCTGCCATCCAATATCCTTCTCAAATGAATGACTGATGGCTCTCGGATCACGACTCATGAGTCTTTGAGAGAAAGTGAGCTGCATTGGCCACTTAAGGCCCTGAAAGAAATCTTTGTCTATCAAAGTAAACAATAAGCCCCCCGTTGTAAAATGATCATAAACCATAACCTTGGAAATGTAGCAATTTACTCATGAACAACAATTATTTCATCAGAAAACATATTTCCCTTCAGCTGAATGGTTGGCAAGTAGTGCACAAATGCAGTCACCATCACTTTTGTAGGATGCGGTAATATTACAGAACGAAATGCAACCAGAGATGTGAGATTATTCGATTTTTCACGATTCATCACGATTTAGCCAGTCACCACAAGTGTCAAACACATGTTTGAACATGGATATATTGTGACGAGCTTAACATAATGTACACTGTGTCTATGCACAACATCTACAGGGAAGAGGGAGACAAATCCAATTTCTCCAAGCACAGCACCCACTCTATGTGATAAGCCTAGCCTGGTCCCTGTGGGGAGAGGACGAGGGAGTGTGTGTGCTTCGGGAGAGGGAGAGTGTGTGTGTGTGGGGAGAGGGAGAGTGTGTGTGCGTGGGGAGAGGGAGAGTGTGTGTGCGTGGGGAGAGAGTGGGCTGACAGCCGTAGACTTCTGTGCACATGGCGCACACACCCGCACGCACTGCGTCATCACTGTAACACGCGCAAGTACACGCGCACCTCCCAGATTTTGCTACCCATGGGGGCCGTGTGGACAGTGCATGCGCAAAACTGTGAACTCCTGTGAGCACACCCCACCAGTAGGACACAGGATCCCGACGCACATCCAGACATCTAGAAAAAAAATATGTGTGATCGTTGTGGTGTGCACTGTGCGCAAAGAGTGCACACACAGCCATGTGCACGAATGTCTACCACGGTCAAAAGAGTGTGAGAAAGTGTGTGTGCGTGGGGAGAGAGTGGGCTGGTAGGCCCTAGACTTCTGTGCACATAGTGCACGCACACACACACGAATGTCTACCACGGTCATAACAGGGAGCGGAGCAGAGCCCTGGGGTGGATGGCTCACCTGTGGTGTCCAGAGTAGCGAGCCCCCTTGATGTGGCCCACACCTTTACAGCCAGGGGTGGGGCAGCCGCCCTGCTCCGACGACTCAAACATCTCCTGTGGACCTGACACACAGACACACATAGAAAGAGAAAAAGGGAGTGTGCGTGGTTAATAGAAAGCCACATAAATAGAGACAGATAGATAGATAAAGTCAGAGAAAATGAAAAAAGGAAAGAAAGTATGGAGATATATATTAATGTGGGAAAAAAAGATGATCAAAATTCGAAGAGAAAGAAAGAAGATTCAAAGAGAAGACAAAAACAGGATAAGAAAGAAGAATGGAGAGAAAGAGGGATGTAGAGAGAGGGAAGTGTGAGAGATGAGATTTAACAGAGAGCACATGCTGTATATACTGTACAAAATAGCCCCCGCTATCTATTTCCTTCATTTGTTATGAAATCAGACAGGCATATTATTTGGTCAATTCCACACGCTTAAGGCATACAGCATGTGAAGAGAAAGGTGGTGAGAAAAGGCCACTAGAAACACACTACTTGGACACAACAACCTGGCACGTGCACACACACACACACAAACACACACATACACACACTCTCTCTCTCTCTGTTTCTGCCTTCTCTTGCTTTCTTTATGCTGTTTCTGTAAAGCAAGGAACGCACTCAGGACCTGCCGACAGCCCCATCTCTCTGCATACACAACAGCCTCGCTTGTTACCATGGCTACCGATGCAGAAGGAAGAAATTAGCAGGAAGAGGTGGCAGAAGGAAAAGTTCATTGTTCACCTTCCACCTTCACCATTGAATCCAACTGACGGGAGATATAAGAGAGACTAGGGGACTGGAAAAGAAAACACAAAAGTAGAACAAAGAAGAAGGGACAGATAAGAGAAGAGACAGGGAGGGAGAGAGAGAGCGAGAGAGAGAGCGAGAGTGAGAGAGACACCAGGCTGTTTTGAAAGACTCGTTAGCCAAAGGAAAACTAATGAGAACAGAGTCAATGGATAGATAAACACAACAGCAGTAAATGGACAGAGGGAAAGAGTGTGTGAGTAAAAGAGAGAAAGAAAAAGACAGGAGAGAAAAAGCACTCAGCTCCATCAACCCCATCAGCCATCTCTCTTTTTCTCTCTCTCTCCTCTCTCTCTCTCTCTCTCTCTCTCTCTCTCTCTCTCAGTGTTTCTTTCCCACCCTGCGTAAAGAGCTCTTCTTCACCAGGGCTACAATCAGAACAAATCAATGGCCAGACGCAAGCAATGCCCGCTGCCTGTCCACCATCCCCTTTAAACACACACACACACATACACACACACACACATACAGATACACACAAACACACAAAGACACAGATGGAGTGCTCTCTAAATGCCTCGTCTCATCTCAAAGAGCCTGAGCGAGAGCTGGAAAAGGAGAAGACAGATAAAGAAAGAGAAAGACAGATAGAGAGAACATCTAATTAAGAAAGGAGACTGCAGATGGATTGAGGTAGATGAATGGAGAGTGAGAGAGAGTGAGAGAGAGAGAGAGAGAGAGGGTGACAGACAAAGAGGCAGGAAAGGTGAGGAGATAAGGGAGAGTTAGGGAGAGGCTGAGAGAGACGGGGAGAGAGAGAGAGAGAGAGAGAGAGAGAGAGAGATGGGGGCATAGTACTGGCAGGGCCCAGGACTAATGGGTGACTCAGAGGTACTCACTGATAGGGGGCTGGAGGGGGTGTCCAGTTTTGGCACACCAGCCTGCTGGGTGGATGTCTGGGCTGTCCGTGTCCACCCAGTAGTCGTACTCATCCGTCCAGCCATCAAAATGGATCTAAACACACCGAGCAGCAGAGAGAGGTAGAGAGAATTTAATTTTCAAAGTGTGTTTATTTCAATCGTAAAAATACATCAAGATCTACTTGACATTGTATTTTAAATGTAAAGAAAATAGAAAAACTTCTCAAAAGAGAAGAGAGAGAGAGATGAAAGAGAGACAGAGAAGAAAGAGAGAGAGAGCGCATGTGCAAGAGAGAGCGTGTGTGAGAAAGAGGGACAGAGAGAGAGAGAGAGAGAGAGAGAGAGAGAGAGAGAGTGAACGAGAGAGAGGAGAGAGAGGCAGAGACAAAGAGACAATGTAAAAGAAAGACTGGCACACGAGACACTGAACATCACATAAAAAACTGGATTTATTTCAACTTTATATTGCAGTTTGGAGAATGTTTGGAGACAAAATATTTGTCAAATTGAAATGTGGATTTGAATGTAATGACAAAGTCACAAACATGCAGGGCTGTAACAGACACAGCAAGTGTGAAACAGATGAAATGAAAGCAGCGACAAATTCATATTTATAAAGTCAGCCACAGCCTGTTGGCTAAATGACATGTGAGTGAAGGGGACCAGACAAGCACAGAGCCAAAGGTAGTACAGAGGGAGGCAAGCTGTGAGAGCAGCTGCCCACTAGACACACACACACACACACACACACACACACAGGCACACAAATACACACACACACTACTCTCTCAAATCAAGGACATACACACAAACCCTCAAATCAAGGTAAACTGGACTGACCAATCTCCATCAAAGGAACACAGCACTAGATTTCCACTGAGTAGGTGTCCGAGTGTGTGTGTAGGTGTGTGTGTGTGTGTGTATTTGTGACAATGTGAGAGCTGTCACATGTGCACAACTGTAAATCTTTATGTCCTCCATTAGTGGCTCACAAAGACTAATGGACACAATAGTGTGTGAACTTGGGAACAAATAAATCCCTCTGTGTGTGTGTGTGTGTGTGTGTATGTATGTGTGTGAAGTCTGCACATGTGTTTGTGTGTCTGTATGTGAGTAATTGAGACAGGCTGTGCATCAAACTCCCCCTCTCCCGAGAGGCTCACTGATATAAGTGTGATGCCACACCCGCTGGCGCGAAGACTGCCAACACCAGCTGGTGGACCGCCAGACTGGCGAAGACCCCAGAGACTGCTGCTGCAATTACATGTGAGGACAGACACACACGCAAACACACGCACTGTCAGTCTTCCCCGCACGTACACGTGCACACACAAACTCTTGTCTCTCCTGCCCATATGCACACACACACACACAAACACATATACACACTCACACATACATACACACACATTCACACACGCACTCTGTCTCCCTTCTCCTCTCACTCCCCCTCACAGGCACGCATGCACACACACACACACACACACTCCTTTCACTCAATCACTTCTGCTGGTGAAGCCTTTCGATGGGGATGTATTGATACAATCTGGAGGCGTGTCGGAACTGCAAGCGGAGCTCCATGGGCAGCATCAGGCAGACAAACAAAGGAGCGCAGGCTATTTTGAACAGCATGTGAGGGACTGGAAATGGCCAACAGTGCTATGGGGAGGTGTGAAATTACTGCGAAGGTGATTAGGCCGGGTAGCAATAAGAGCAAAAGGATAGAGGAAGAGGAGGAGGAGATGGATGGAGAAGGATGCAGAGGAGATGAAGAGGTGGGAGTGAAGAGGGATAAGAGGAGAACGGAGCGAATGAGAGAGAGGGAGAGAGAGAAAGAAAACGAGAGAAAGAAACATACTATATTGAGGCACTACAGTAATACAGCACATTGAGTATTACTCCTAGCTTGGTGGTTTAATGCTATAAACTACTACGAAAAGCAAAACAGATAATGACAATAATGGAGAGAATTAAATTAGAAAAATTGACAAGATGAAAAGAAAGAGAGAAGAGTGCAGTGTGCATCGTTCACAGTACAGTTTCTCGGTGATGAAACACTACAGACTTGAATGAATATTCAATGAATAAGCACAACATGAAAGGCCCTGAAACACTAAAATGAGGATAACCACATCTCAGAGACATGACTGCGGAGTGAGTGAAAGAGAGTGGGTGGGTAGTGGGGGGTGGAGCGTATTGGTCCATGGCTCACGCTGGGTGAGAGACTGAGGCCCTGATGTCAAAGCTCCCCTTCAAAGTGTCTTGTCCATGAGGAAGATGAGAGTTTTGACAACCGCACTGCAGGGCAATGGAGAGGAGAGGGGGATTAACCCAAATTAAACTGCTCTGGGTAGACTCAAGGAGAAGAGGATGAAGCATCAGGGAGGACACAGACTGAGAGAGAGAAAGAGAGAGAGAGAGAGAGAGGCAGGTATGGCAGTGGGAAAGTGTGTGAGTGGCGACTGATGACGTGGATGCGCACAGCAAATCAATGAAATGACCTCCATCAATAGATTAGAAAGGAACAGGTCAAATAAGAGAGTAAAGGTCAAATAAAAGACAAAGGGAGAAATGGAGGGAATGAATGAGGGGAGGAAGGAAAGGGTGAAAAGAAAGGGTGAAGTAGTGGAGAGAAAAGAGATGAAAAGAAGAGAGCAGGAAAGAGACAGAAAATGAAAGTCTGTAAAGCAGAGACATGCTGAAACGGAGAGTGAGAGAGAGTGAGAGAGAGAGAGAGAGAGAGAGAGAAAGAGAGGGATGGAGAGACAGAGGGTGGGAAAGAGTGATGTTTTCAGACAGCGCCCAGACCCATTGAAAAACATCTAGGAATTGAAAAGAGGAACTGACAACGTCCAGTGAATTGAAGCATTCAATTCTCAGTTCTACTTGATTTTCACCCAAATTACCCTAAAATCAGTGTGTCCAACTAACCAGTTTCTGTATACACTTACACATTTCCACCTGTACCCAAAACCTTGCACCACCACAATCTAGTGATCCTTTACTCATTTGAAGACAATATATTGAGCTTGTCTCCAGCACAGAGCACAGAGTCTCCAAGTTTTCTCTCCACATGAGTGCAATCCTGTCAGTCTTCTTGAGTGACCTCTATGGCCCCGTGTTCATTAGGTGGCTGGAAACAAAAAGTCCTAGCTATTCAAACGTATATCATTTGGAGCGAGACCAATTACACTCTACATCTGTACTTCGCCTTTCACACAGTCGTTTCTAATTGGTAAAGAGTCACGGAGGTTGCGTCCGAGAGACAAACTCAACACCCCACACTATTTACGTCTCTTTTTCTTTGTCTCCACAGTTATAAATGTAAAACACAGTATTATCTGTAAAAATTCCACTGTGCCACTGTGCGATCCAGTGCTTCACGGGAGATGAAAAGTCTGTTTCACTACACAATAATATCCATTGTTCTGCATACACTGAGACTCGCTCCTCTAGTTGCCAAACACTCAGAATATATGTTGCAGCAGTCTAGCTGTTGTGAGCCGTTTGCATAGTGGAAGTAAATTAGTGCACACGCACGCACACACACACGCACGCACGCACACACACACGCAAGGACACGGACAGTATTGATGAGAGCTGTGTGTCATTTCTGATCCGGTCTCTTTGTGAGAACGTGTGAGCATTTAATGAGCCTTCTTCTGTGTGTGCACAAGAGCACAAGTGTGGCAGACAATGACAAGATGAGAATGCGTCAAAGAGCCGCATCAGCCTTGTAGTTCTCCCATACACATACACACACACACACACACACACACACACGCACAGACAGACACATACGCATACGTACAAAAGCACATACACATATAGATACACACAAACACACACTACAAAACACACTCTATTGCAAAATGTACAAACACACAAGTGCTTGTGCATGTCTACAGTTACATCAAACCACTCACACACACAGAAATGTGAACACTGTGTGAGAAAAGACAATTAGACTTGAAAGTATATACGTTCACATATTCAGTACATCAAAATACAGTCAATACATCACTGAAAACAGACACACACCCACACACATAAAAAAACATGTCAACAGGAAGGGATATCTTCAATCATTTCCACATTATTAGCATCATGTACTTTACTGTTCCTCTGAAATGGACATCAGAAAGGCTTCAAAACGAACTGCCAATTTAGTACACTGTCACCTTCCCTCTTTCTCTCTCTCCCTCTGGCTCGGGGGGCCATGCTAGTGAGGGGGAAATCACGTCTGTCAGAACAAAACCCCTGTGCAATTAGCGGTGCAGTGGCTTTCATCCATTCTGAATGAGAAAGTTTTGAGCGATAACTGGATTAGGTAAAAACATTTATCTGCATGAGGACTTTGCTGTGTGGGAGGTCTGATTATGCACAGTAGGGGCCTAACCCCACTGCAGAAGGAGACTCTCTTCAGGAAATATTCCATGCAATTGCATTACAACTGGGCCTTCTGTTAAGACATCAAACTAAAATAAAAGGGGGATGAGATTCTTATTCCAAGTGTATATATTATATGCTTGCATGTATAAGCTGAAATTTCAACCTCGAAGGTGAATAAATTGATGAATTAAAAAAAACAACAACAAAACAAACAGAAACTAGCTTTTAGAAATACCTGAAATCCATGTGTTGCCTTTCTGTGCTGCAACACCCTGTTTCTGCTCCAATGCTGTCTCTTTGCAAACACTATGTATTTCAGCTGTGAGAGAACCCTTTAACAGGTTTACATATACAAAGCAGTGTTTGAAGTTATGAAGGGCAAAGCCTTGACATTGTTCACACAGTGGACCCTCTCTCCAGGAACAGATCGTACAGTCACATACACTTTCCCTTTACTTACACTTACAGGGAGTGAGAGCCTTTGGGAGAGAGAGAGAAATGCTGTTTGCCTCTTAAGAGCTTGTACCATTAGCTGAGTGCTACTGAGAAACTGAGAATGGACTGGAACACAATGAATTGTGACTGAACTTGAGTGGGCGTAGTACAAATAAACAGCCTCCAGGTGTACTCTGTGTATTTCACAATGCTAACAGGATCCGTATTTCATCAACCCAATGTACAAGGCAGCCCACCCAAAGCAAACCTACTATTGGAAGCAGTGTTTGGAAGAGAGACACAAAGGTACACAGAGGGATACACACAATGGATAGATAGAAAGATATATATATATATATATATATATATATATATATAGTGAGAGAGAGAGCAGCAGAGACAAAGAAAGAGAGCATGTGTGTATGTGTATGTGTGTGTGTCTGTGTCTGTGTGTGTGAGCGTGTCTCACCCTAATCCTATGGTCATCCGTGTCCACCACAGTAGCCACCCTCACAAGCATTGGGTTCCTCTTGTCCACGGCCTCCAGCTTCATGTACACCTGGAAACTATGAGGAGGCTTCTGCAGACAGGTGGGTGGGAAGAGATGAGAATGAAGCATCAGTAAGATACTGAAGTTTTTTTGGAGGTGGTAGATGTAAGGAAGCCTGTCCAGACATTTGACAGACAGGTGGGGAAGTGAGCACACATTCACAAGTAGGGATGCACCGACCCGATATTTGGATTGGATGACGGTCCCGATTTGGAACAAATACTAGGGTATCAGAAAAATGAGCTGATTTGTAAGTCAATTCGTTTCCTAAACTGAATGACCACATCAACCCCGCTATGCTACTGTTTGCTCAGCTGTCTTGCAAAGACATGGCATAGCATGTCAGCTAGGTGCAGCTGTAAGGTATGAACACACAGATTTAGCATGTCTTGCAAAGACATGGCATAGCATGTCAGCTAGGTGCAGCTGTAAGGTATGAACACACAGATTTAGCATGTCTTGCAAAGACATGGCATAGCATGTCAGCTAGGTGCAGCTGTAAGGTATGAACACACAGATTTTGCATGTCAGCTAGGTGCAGCTGTAAGGTATGAACACACAGATTTAGCATGTCTTGCAAAGACATGGCATAGCATGTCAGCTAGGTGCAGCTGTAAGGTATGAACACACAGATTTAGCATGTCAGCTAGGTGCAGCTGTAAGGTATGAACACACAGATTTAGCATGTCTTGCAAAGACATGGCATAGCATGTCAGCTAGGTGCAGCTGTAAGGTATGAACACACAGATTTAGCGTGTCAGCTAGGTGCAGCTGTAAGGTATGAACACACAGATTTAGCGTGTCAGCTAGGTGCAGCTGTAAGGTATGAACACACAGATTTAGCGTGTCAGCTAGGTGCAGCTGTAAGGTATGAACACACAGATTTAGCATGTCAGCTAGGTGCAGCTGTAAGGTATGAACACACAGATTTAGCATGTCAGCTAGGTGCAGCTGTAAGGTATGAACACACAGATTTAGCATGTCAGCTAGGTGCAGCTGTAAGGTATGAACACACAGATTTAGCATGTCAGCTAGGTGCAGCTGTAAGGTATGAACACACAGATTTAGCATGTCAGCTAGGTGCAGCTGTAAGGTATGAACACACAGATTTAGCATGTCAGCTAGGTGCAGCTGTAAGGTATGAACACACAGATTTAGCATGTCAGCTAGGTGCAGCTGTAAGGTATGAACACACAGATTTAGCATGTCAGCTAGGTGCAGCTGTAAGGTATGAACACACAGATTTAGCATGTCAGCTAGGTGCAGCTGTAAGGTATGAACACACAGATTTAGCATGTCAGCTAGGTGCAGCTGTAAGGTATGAACACACAGATTTAGCATGTCAGCTAGGTGCAGCTGTAAGGTATGAACACACAGATTTAGCATGTCAGCTAGGTGCAGCTGTAAGGTATGAACACACAGATTTAGCATGTCAGCTAGGTGCAGCTGTAAGGTATGAACACACAGATTTAGCATGTCAGCTAGGTGCAGCTGTAAGGTATGAACACACAGATTTAGCATGTCAGCTAGGTGCAGCTGTAAGGTATGAACACACAGATTTAGCATGTCAGCTAGGTGCAGCTGTAAGGTATGAACACACAGATGTTTTTCAGCTATTAAAAGTGCTGCTAATAAAATTAAGTTAAGGTCATTTACTGTTAGTTTTATCCCATGTTGAGTCTGCTTGTCAGTAACTGCCTAAAGTTACTCTTTTATTAAGAAAATAATATACTATTAAGAAAAAAACTGCATTATTGCAAGAGATCTCTTCTGTAATACAATAAAGATGTTTAAGTTGTTTATGAATATTTATTTAAACTGATACAATAGAAAACAATCAACATCTGCAGCAGCCCACTGATAGTACCTTGCATTGAAACAAAATTGGTGTCACCTGTCGTGTTAGGTTCATGCCAAGAAATTTAAAGTGACAGGTGTCTAATTACACCGAGGCCCACAAATATCAAATACAATGTAATGACACTGGCACACACCCGTTTATTTTTTAATTATATTCTAAATAACAAGTCATTAAATTTATGTCTATGTTATTTGGTTCTGTTTGGTTTCGGCTTGGAAAATAATAGACAGTTAAGAGAGGAGAGGGCATCAAAAGCTGAGGTGATAAAGCCTCCTAATTCAGTGGGGATATCAGATTGGTTTTGGGTATTAACCAATATGGAAAAGCCATGTATCAGAATCAGTATTGGAACTAAAAAAGTCGGATTAGTGCATTCCTATTCAGAAGTAAAATAGACAATTTCAAACAACTGAGACACTTGCAGGCATGTGCTTTCAAGCGTCCTTGTTTTCAAATGACTGAAAAACCATGGAAACTATCTCAGTCACCCACAGCGTATGTGCGGCTTTTCTCTTCCTTTCTGTACACCACACTAGACGAGCGAGTGTTTACAGAAGCAGCAGTGCATTGTGGGAAAAGCGGATGATAGGCTGTCAAAGCTGCTGTTTCCTGCATTGTGGTGTGTGTGTGTTTGTGTGTGTACGTGTGTGTGTATGTGCGTGTGTGTGTGCATGCGTATATGTGAGTACATGTGCCTGTGCGTGGTGTTTGTGTGTGTGTGTGTGTGTGTGTGGTGTGTATGTGTGCACACTAGGTGTGCGTGTGTGTGTATGTGCCTGTGTGTGCGCACGTGTGTGTGTGCTTGTGCATGACCTGTGTGACACACTCACCACTTTGAAGGCTCGGGCTGGAGCAGGGGAGGCTCCAGTCTCCTCCAGGTAGCTCTCCCATGTGAAGCCTTTCTCACTGGGGTAACCTGAGGGAATATGGGGAGCAGTATGGTGAGAGAGACAAGAGGATGATGACCCTGACCTTTAAAGCCTGATGGGATTCCTATACTTATTCTTACACACGTGTCTCTGAGCAAATGAACATTATGCAAGGGCATGTTTGTGTCTGTGTTATGTGTGCATATGAGTGTGTGCATGTATATGTGTGTGTGCGTTTTTTGTGTTTTTAAACAGCAATATCAATAGTCTGTTAAAATTACCAAGCACCTGGCCATCATTCCTGACCAAAAAAGGCTTTTACCTCAGCTCCAACACTACAATAACTTTTACCTCAGCTCCAACACTCCAATAATTGGATGAAAGCTCAAAACTTTTGATTTACTGGCTTCTAAACTAAACTCATTTAGTGCAGGTGTCATCTGACACTGTAACAAATACATAACCATCACACAGTATAATGTAAACTTACAGTGGAACTGACATAAAAAATATGAAATACAACTTCACAAATAAAGGCTATTTGTCGTTAGTTTTACCTTTTACCTGTAAATTGGCAAGCACCAACTTTTACGCAACTTTGAGGCTCCACTTGGAACTTAACTGCAGTTAAAGCGTGAATGCTTTCTGTGCAGGTGTTGGAGCACTGAAGTTATTTAATGGTAGACCAGGTTCATTTCGCAGTGCATACACTGCGCTACGTTGTCCACCTTATGAAACATTATATACAGATTTCTACCTTATACGCCCACCGTGAGGTTAGCTTTCTGACATCATTATAGACAGTAAATTAAATCGAGCAGCTTTATATCTAGAATACAAAAATAAGACTCCGGAGCTTAGGGGTAGTTTACAAAAGGCCAGTGATATAACAGCAGAGACTTTTAAAAAAGATGAACTTTGTTGATAGGAATTTAACAAAGCCTTGAGGCAAAGTAATTTTATTATTCGAGTTACTCGAGTAATCATTTCAGCCCGATTGTGTATAGTGTGTGTTTGTGTGTGTGTGAGTGTGTTTGTGTCCATGCGTATGACGTCATGTGTATGTGTGTGTGGGTGAGCTGGGGCGAGCTGACTTTTGTCCTTCAGAAAAATCTGTCTTAAATAAGACACCATGTCTTATGAGTCATCCAGCCTTCAGGCATTTGACAAAGCACACAGCACCAAGCATAATGTGCTGCTCCACCAGATGACTGCTGATTGACTGAGCAATATACAGCTATGGCAAATCACTGGACTTCATCCCAAAATCTATACTAATGACATGATTACATACAGTCTACAGCATGCATTTCTTAATCTAATGTATATTCTGTATATTGTGGGATGGTGTGCTATATGGACAGCTGACCTGGGGGTGTGGTCAGAGTTTTGTTGTTGTCCTGGCACCAGCCAATCGGATGGATGTAAGGGCTTGTTGCATCACACCTAGAGCCAAAACAAAAGAAGTTAACAATCAATTAAAAATGGGTCTGTGCTGAGCAATGCAACATTCAGATCTCATGAGTGCACATCCAGTCCTCAATACCATATTAGATATTCAATAAACGATAATAAATATATTTAGTTTTCTCTTCTTTGTCGCTAACTATACTGTGCAAAATTTAAAAAAAAAAACACAGAGCAGATACATTCAAGTATTCATAAATATTGTATTCTCATGGTGGAACATTAACTAATGAACCCTGTCAACAACATCTACAGCCCCAAAAATGCTCGCACACAGCGGCCAGTGCGGCTGCTTGCTTTTCTGAATGATTACACATGCACTCAGGCGTCCTGGCATGTTTCTAAACACCACAGATGCCCATGCCAGTGGACTCGCCCTGTGCCCGCCTCCGTAGGGAATCAGATGCTCGCTGACTGTGAGGGCTCACATGAACAGCCAACTACCCATGGGCACAAACTCAAAGCATGCCATGGAGCCTGTTTACCAATACCGAGGTCAGTGTCTGACTTGCTATGAAGCTTTTTTCCAGTGGTACTAACCTAAATTCACTTAGATAAATCAATTAATGGGTCCAGGACCTCTGTGCACTGTGAGCATCTTGCAAGGGTCAATTTCACAGAGTTGTAAATAAATGAACACATAAATAAATAAAACACAAACAAAAACAAACAAACAAAAAAACATACACACAGTTTGTAGTTATGTAAAAACATACGCACATTTACTCGCTGAAAAATATTCTGACATTCTATCTCTCCCCTCCACAAGAACACTGTTCTATCACCACATGCTGCAGACTGCAGCCCTGAAATCTCTCTGTAGTTCTGGCCAAATGAGCAGCCTCTGTGAAGAAGAAGCTTCTGAGTAACCCCCTCAAAGACAGTCAGGAGTTGATGCACAGCCCAGCACCAACCTCCTTGGCCTGACTCATAATGAGATCAGCGCTCGGTTGGCCCACCACGGGACCCTTCTGGACCGGGGGCGTTTACAGCTGTGGCAGATCAGACCCCACCAGCCAGCCAAACAACCTGTTTGCCATGACATTTAAGCTGCTTTGTGGCAACATTTTATGTCGTTTTTAGGTTAATTTATCAGCTACACTGTGAAGCTTAAATGGCAGATCCTGGTGCCTCTTCGAGCAGTTACAACACTTTCAGTTTGATGATGGTGCTCAGACTTCAAACAAAACAGAAACTGAACAAAACCACGCTACCTTGTCAGTCAACATAAATTTTCGAAAATGATCATCTCTGATTTTCAATTCTTTGATTTGCAAAAAATCCACACATAACAATAAGAATGTATCATGCTGTTGTTAATTTAAAAATAATAATAAAAAATATTATCGACTGTAGGAGGAACACCCTAGTTAAAAAAAAAATTACAGGCTTGCCTGGTATGCCTTTAATCTTAAAAAAATACTGTATGTACCTTTAATTGTGTCTGGGATCTACACTGACAGTTCAATGTGAAAGGGATCATGAGCAACATGGCGTATATCAGATATTAATGTACGGCAGAAGTGGTAATATGGGCACGAAACGAAGTTGAGTGTAATACTTTACTAAATACTTTACATAAATACTTTACTAGGGTTGCTAGGGTCACCATTGATATGGAACGGTGATTCAAATTTTTCAAGTCTACTTCAAAGGTAGCCAGTTATACACAGTTAATTCCCACCTCATCAGCCAATCAGAAAAGAGAATCCCATTGTTAAGGGAGATAAGGATGTTTAACCTCCATCACTGGTCTAGCCTAAGTCCTATGACTGCATGGAGCGGCTGAACTCTCAGCTGTCAGGAGTTTTATCAGCTGTTTGTCAGCTGTCTATTTCTCACGTTTTAAGATGGATTCATGAATGCTGTTTCAAATGTCAACCTTTCTGTAACTCACTGGATGGAGTGCCTCCTGTGGTCACTGAAAACACACACACACACACACACACACACACACACAACAATTCAGACAGAAAGAGAGATGTATGACATGAAAGATGGTAAATGTATGAGTGACAAAAACCTGAAAGGTTCTGTCAGGGCAGAGAGGTAGCAGTTCAAAAAAGAGAGAGAGAAACAGTCAGAATGGTGGAAGAGAGAAAAAAAGAGAGGGAGAGAAAGAGAGAGAGAGAGAGCGCAGTAGCAGCATGAGAGAGAGAGAGCGTGTGTGTGTGAGAGAAAGCGTGTGTGTGACTCTCCTTGGGGAACAGTTCCTCTTTGTCATTTATTGATGATCATTCATAATTCAGATAGAGCACAGCACTAAGAGTCGACTGGGCCCCCACACTCACTCCCCTACAGCTGCGTCAGAGAAGGCCAAACTGCCCTGAGAGTATACACACACACACACAGACTCTTCCACTTCCACTCCTATATGACCTCCCTCCCTCTCTCTCTCTCTCACACACACACAGACTCTTCCACTCCCACTCCTGTACGACCTGTCTTTCACACACAAACAGACACATACACACACACACACACACACACACAGACTCTTCCACTCCTACTCCTGTATGACCTCTCTCTCTCTCTCTCTCTCACACACACACACAGACTCTTCCACTCCCACTCCCATACAACCTCTTTTTCACACACAAACACACACATACACGCACACACACACACACACACTGACACAGACACAAACACACACTGACACACACAACTGGGTCACAGGCATTCCATACTACTAATACTAAATTAATAGAATGGACGGCTCTGAGAGGCAGCACTATTGTCTCCCTTACTGGTATTACATCGCCACCTAGTGGCACTTAGACCTTAACAAGGCGTATTATCCTCCTGTCACCAAGTCCCTATACTCATTGCTTACAGGTCTGACAACATTCAGCAGGCACAGATACATCACGGCAGTGCACACACACACACACACACACGCACACACACATACACACACACTCACACACACACACAAGCAAACAAACACAAATAATCACTTACACACACACAAAAGCTAATCCACACACACCCATACACACGCAAACAGAAGCTAATCCATACAGTACCAGTAGTCGTAACTCTCATCCCAGTTGTCAAAGTGGACCAGGAAGCGGCTGTCCACCATGTCTGCCACAGTAGCCACGCAGATGAAGGAGGGGTTCTTCTTGTCGACTGCCTCGAGCTTCATCCCAACTCGGAAACCCTGAGGCGTCACGGTCTGTATGAAAAAGGAAAGACGGAAGTCATGCAGTAAACATGCAACAGCTTCAGAATGCAGTGATGTCAGAGGAACACTTCAGTCGGACTGGAACACTAGAGACCTCTTCACTCATTCTTCTTTCTGTTTTACAGACACTTGAAAACTGGCATTACGAAATCACACAGTTCAGGCTTTTTGTTTTGGCAAAAATGGCTTCATTTCGGTCTGTTTTTGATCTTCAGGTAAATACAATCTGTTTTGGCGGGAGAAAGTAACTCAATTTCATGGATGTTCAGACTTTTTATGAAACACACAACACATCAAACAGTCTGAGGCACCTAATTTCAGGGTGAGGTCATTTTACAGGGCAATGTAAAAGTCAGCAGTGATCAAGTCACCCATGCAGTCCTTATAGTAACTTAGTAACTTCATTTATCTCAAACACTCTACATGCAGACAAGACATCCAGAAGTTATACTGTAACAGAGCCTAGAGCAAAATACGCGGTAACCTAAGCCTACTTAGGAGAGGAAATTGCTCACCTTGCGGTGCTGTCTGGTTGTCCCAAATCTTTACATGATGGATAGTCCAGGCTATTCACGATTCTACTGAACCTTAGTTATCAATCATGGAATGGCAAAGTTTTCCAAAAATATATAGGGGAACAACAACTAAACATTTTAATCATGCGTAAACTTTGGCTACATATCCTGCACTTATCTTTTGTTCTACATCTCTCTCACTCACACCCACCCACACACACACACACACAGCATATGCATGCAGACACGCGGATCAATAAAGACAGAACATCTGAACTTGTCATCTGCAATCATTAACCACCATCATAAACCAATATTTAGCACAAAGAACCACTGACAAGTTGGCTGGATATTGAATGCAGCACTTGCTTTGTGAACACAAATGCTTTAAAAATACGAAGACAAAAGGTTTTTCAATTTTGCTCTGCAATTGGGCGTTAAGACCACAAACAAATAGTTTACCATATTTAAGTTATGCAGGCACAAAATTGTCTCGCAGAGAAGTAGCACAGAAGTAGCTAAATTTTTTTCCAAACATAATCTCTCATTAATATTTGGCTAGGCTATGTCCGAATAGTGTTAGGAGATGTGTAGCCGGCTACTATTATCACTACATAAATTAGGAGGCTGTATGGGTGGGAGATCCTGCAGTCTCTGAACTGCGGCCTACGTGCATGTGGGACAGAGCGGGGAAAAGACAAGAACATTTTATCCTCACACAAAAAAGAAACTGATGAACTAATACATATAACTTGAATAGGTAAAATTATTACGATTCTGACCGAACCTGTCCGCAACCTGCATTCTCCTCCTAAAAAACAACCCAAATCGCCCAAACCGCAGGCCCCATAGGCTTTGAGTGGGTTTGTGTGGTGTGGGAGATGACACAGTACCGTATTCTGATTCTCAAACAGGGCTTTGGGGGCAGCCTGGGCCTTGTTCTGCTTTATGTAGGTCGACCAGCTGAACTCTTCATCCTTCAAGCCTGGGGTGGACCGTGTGAACAGCAGAGAGAGAGAGAAGGAAAGCGAGAGAGAGAGACAGAGAGAGAGAGAGAAAGAGAGAGAGAGAGATGATGAGAATGTGTGTGTTTGTAAGATAATTAAAACAGCTTGCACAAACACTGTAGGAAACAGAACATATTTAGGTCTCAATTTCTAAGACTTGTACACCAACCACAAGGATAACAGGCACATCCCTGGAAAGCTTTTAAAAATACACACATTGTTTTCAGTGAAGGTTTCCAGGGGTGAGTGCTGAATACACTAACAGACTGAGTAAGAAAGCGTTGAGTACTCAAAGAGTCTGAGTACACAGAGAGACTAAAGGCTGGATTTTACTTGCTATTAGACAAAGTGCAAGCGTATGCACCCTCCTGCGACCTGCTGTGTCCTGTGTGCAGACTTGCTGCATTGTTACAGTCAAAACGCACGATAGTGAAGGTCTCTATCAGGCTGACCACATTAATATGAGATCTGGAAAACTGGGCAAAAGCTGGTATGACAGGCATCAAATGCTCATGTAAACAAACAACATGGAGACACTGTTTTTTTGAGCGATTGCCCCTTACTTTCTTGTCAGTATTGCATCTTGCAAACACGTTTGCGATGACGTGTGTGACCGACGCAATAGACGCCTACAGAATACACATGGAATCCATGATGTACACGTATGCATTGGTTGTCTGCAACAAGTAAATTCCAGCCCTAAGAGAATGAGTAAGTGAGTGTTGAGTAAACTGAGGGACCTAGCATGTAAGAGGCAGTACACTGAAAGTCTGAGTAAGAGACTGCATTCAGACGCTACAGTTGTCAGCAGCTGCCAGTTTCTCATGTTCTGGGAAGTTAATATTCATCATTCTCAGGTTCATCTTTTTTATTTTTCTCATTTTTAGCATTTTTATTTCTTTTGAATTGTATTGTCTTTTTACAGCATCATACAGTCTGTTTTTTTTTATTTTGATCTTTCAATGTGAACATCCAGACATTACTGTTTAGCATTTCAACTGCAAACAAAACAGATTTAAATTCTCTGCATGCCGAGTTTATTTACTGTAGATTATTAAACCACTCTAATACCTAATACCTAATACTCTAATACCTAACCTTGATATTTGTGCTTAGTGACTACCCAAGGATATTTTTAATGGTTGTGATAATTAAAAGTTAATACTAACACAACAGCAATGCTACTTTTATAGTCAACTGGACTGAAAAAGCACTCTGAAAAAGCACTCTGATGTCAATACGCTCCAGATCACTGACTGTCAAATGTGCCTACATCACTTTTGGCCACCACACTACCAGCAAAGACCACAAGAGGGGGCTTCAGAGACCCAACCACATTCATTGGCTTTAATTAAAATTTATAGGACCAAACATAAAGAACTTAACTGCACAATTATCATGTTTAAAGCCAATCAGTGCAATTCCCAAAGTGGCATATTTGTTTACAGATACAGTAGATTGCACTGATGAGGACAGCAAGGCTTGTTGTTTTGGTCTGAACTTTTTTAAGTCCATCCACTCCAAGGACATGGCATGAGGGACGGGTAACAGCTGGGGCCTTTGGAATGCATGGACTGGACTTATGCCTTTTGTATTGTGCCATCATGCACAAGTCCTCCCAAACAATAAGACCATGTTTTATTATGCTACATTACCACACACATGGATGTTTTTGCTACTGCCTGAAATGTCTGTGTGTGTGTGTGTGTGTGTGTGTGTGAGAGAGAGCACATCTTCAATCTCTACTCAGTACATCTTGTTCTTCCAGTGGGGTATGCAGCTGTTCGTAGTTAGTGCGCCACTCACCTTTAGGAGGGTGTAGCTTGTGGCCGGTCTTCTCGCACCAGCCCACAGGGTGGATATCTGGGGAGTTGGAGTTTACCCAGAAGTCATAGCAGTCAGAGTACTTGTCAAAGTGCAGCCTGATGCGATGGCCTGATACCTGTGGGAAGATGGGAGATGAGGCATTTCAGATCAGTGGTGCCCACTTAGGCTTTTTGCAGCCTTGCTTGACTGTATAAGAACAGTGTGACTTTTAAAATAAGACTATTAATTCTATCGTGAATTCCTTGAATGAAAGGTCATAAATTAGAACAACATCTATTTGTGGTGATTCTTGCAAAGGTTACACTGTTTATCTTTTTCTGCAAAATAATACACTATCTTCTGTAAGAAGGGACAGACTGACTGTCTTTAACCTCATAAAGTTATGCTACAGCATGACTATTCTTTCAGTGCATTATGAAACTTACAAAACACTATCTACCACCACAAAGATAGGCAGCCATTCTTAGGAGACTTCTCACAGCAACAAATGACATTCAACAACTAATCTTGATGGATAATAGCGCTCTTCCTTTAGAGTGAGAGTCTCAAGGTCTCTTCCCATACACAAAGCCAGGCAAGTGTCTTGTCTCTCACCTCGGCCACTGTCAGCACGCAGTACATGGATGGGTGCTCGGGGTCAACTGCCTCCAGCTTCATCCCCACTCGGAAGCCATTCTTGCTCTGTGGGAGAGACTGGTGCTGTGGACACACACACACACACACATAAACACACACACACACACACACACACAAAGACACACATATTCCATTAGGTTTTTGACATCACCGTCGTTAGCTAGAAAACACACATTACTTCACATTAACGCCTCAGTCACTTTATGGGTGGAAGCAGACCCGAGATTTGAGGGCACAGGAGGGCATGTTCATATGCATGAGAAAAAACACAAAAGGAACCCAACTGTAATGCCAAGGGCTAAGACAAAAAAGAGACTCACAGGGAGAGCTGCTCATACAAATCTAGCACATCAAAGGTGATAGGACAGGACTACAGGCACACTGTGAGGGGCTACAATGGAGCTGGTTAGCCCCCATAGATAAATACCAAACATTAAGAGATAACGAGTAAACAGGGCAAGGGCTACACTAACTCCCTAATCATTGTCAACACATGCTGTTTAATTAGCTCTGACAATCCGAACAGGGAGTCATCTTATTTGTCCAGAGGGAAGGTGTTACCTCTTTAAACAGTTTGCTGGGGGCTGCAATGGCCTTTTCCTGCTCCAGATATGATGCCCAGCACCAAGACTTCTTTTTGCCTCCATAAGGAACCGCTATTAGAAGAACACAACATAACACAACAGTTTTAAGGCAGAAACGTTGTCCCCTTTAATAAACTGTGGCATTGAACAAGAGGGTGTGGTCTCTACTTTTATTCAACTATTGCTACCGTGACCAACACCTCGCCAAGTTTATTTGGTGCACGTCAACTTTCCTTTACGCAAAAAAAACCTAAAAACAACCTTTACGCAAAAAAACCCTAAAAACAACCAGTAACCAGTTGAATTTAGGTTAGAGAATTTACCACAAGGTAAAACCAAGACAAATGTCATTATGTGCACATATGTGTGTTTGTATGTATATAAAATCATGTAAACACATAATTTACCACAAGGTAAAACCAAGACAAATGTCATTATGTGCACATATGTGTGTTTGTATGTATATAAAATAATATGTGTGTTTGTATGTATATAAAATCGTGTAAACACGTAAACACACAATAAGTATTTTTTGTTTATTGGTCTGTGTGTATGTTAGTGTCTGTTGACATAGAGCTCATGAATGGCTTCATGTGATGATGCAAATGTTGAGTATCACAGCTGCCCCCTCCGCATAAACCCCTGGGGCTCTTGAGGCCACAGTCCCATGGGTGACCCTCTGAGTGGGCCAGTGTCTCCCTGCCCAAACTCACTGTGCCTGAGCAGAGCTGCATCGCCCCTCCGTTTCCTCCGCCCCCTGGGCGCCCCGCGGGTCGACTTCCTGCTGTCCTTCTCTTCCTGTTTGGGACAGCAAACAAAGGCTGTATAAATCACTTCATCTAAATAGGTATGCCAAACACACATAATAGACATATTCATATACACATACCATACACACAATAACAACGACCATTTGGAAGTCTGCACATGACTGATATTTCAAAACTAAAATGCAGTCGAACTTCATTTTAACATAAAATCCAGCAACCAATATGTAGCATTTATCTAACTGGCAGAGCTAAACAGCAGCCCACAGATTTTAAAACCTAAAATACGACTAAGCTTTATAATTGAGTTATATAATTAACTAAGATTATAATTATAGAACAGAAATTATCATGTTTTTTTCCTCGGAAGAAACAGATGATTCAATTTTGGTGGTGCTTTTAGTACGAGTATGTTTTTATATTTTCCAGGTCTCTTGTTGCCTGTATCAGATCATCATCCATTTAGACCCTGGCTCACAGAGAGCTGTAGAGAGAAACCTTCATCTAACCTTCATCTTCATCATTTCTAATGGCCCTGCGGAAGCTTAACCAGCGCTATGCTCCATATTCTAAAAGCAACCAAGAATTCCCACAGGGAGGAGAGATGGAGACTGAGAATAAAGAAAGGGTAGGAAGACAAAAGAAGATGAGCAGAAGAAGAGGATGAAGGATTTAAAAAAGGAGGAAGAGAGGAGCAGACTCACATAGTCCTCGTCATCATCCTCAGGTACGTCCATCACGTTGTCCGTCTCCTCTGGAACTTTCTCTGGCTGGAGGGGTCTTTTCCTGGTGACTGTGGTCACTTCTCCGTTGGTCTTGGTGTCTTTCTTCTGATTCCACTCTCTAGAGGTCACAAGATGGCTTAGCTTTCACTAAGGACTGGATGAAGCTGCCATAGCAAGTGTAAATAAATAGCCAGTTTTTATCCCATTTAAAGTCTAATTTTATCCAAAATAAAAACAGAACTACAGTACACTACAATTACAACTTTTAATATTTAGATTCTTCATTATTTCTGTATTGGAAAGATTTTTATTACCTTCTTAGACAAAATTGTACAACTTCTATCAAATCCAAAGATGTAATCTTTGTACAAAGGGACATGAAAAGAATTAAAAAAAATCTTGAAATGTCACTGGCCTTCCAAACATTTGAATGTTACTAATCTTGCAGAAAAAGCAAAGCAACTTCCAATCTATCTTCTATCAACGACCTTGCACTTTTAAAGCGGTTAAACTGCAGTGGCTCCTCTGATGTTATCAACATTTTGTTTTTCAAACGTCCAAATAACAGCTCTCAAGGAAACCACTTCTCTCCAAGTCTCTCTTGACTAACCTCTAAAGGCCCCTGTGACATTCGAGTGAGCTCGTCTACCAAATCGGTGTTATCATAAACAACAAAACCTTTCTGCGCCTGCTGTCACCTGAACTCACTCCTGCATTAATCAAAATAAAATGTCATTTAGCATTCACTGGCTACACTTAGAACCCACAAACCCCTCTCCCCATCGCCCCCCATTCACCCCCCCCCCCCCCCCCCACACACACACACACACACACACATACACACACACACACTGTATTACCATGGCGCTGTAAGCGCCTCAGAGGGACTACCACTTTAAGATGAACATTCACTTGGCAGCGAATCCTTCTCAAAGACAATGGATACATGTGCCGAGACGGGGGCCCAGCGGCAATGCAGCACACACTCTCCCTCCCTCCCTCCCTCCCTCCCTCTCTCCTTCCTTCTCTCTCTCTCTGGCTTTCTCATCTACTCTCTCTCTCCTCTTCTTGCTCACCCTCTATCTCAAAACTATCTCTCTTTCTTTTTCTTGCTTTCTCATTCTCTCCCATCTTCCTTCCTCTTTATATCTCCCTCCTTCTCTCTTGCTCTCTCCATCCCCCCTCCCTCTCTCCTTTCCTCCCTCATTCTCTCCAGCTCACCGGCTGCATTAGCATTAAAGCGGGGCTTTACGTTTGCAGACTGATGAATTATTGCTGTGGCGTCTTTAGTGCATGGGACGGCGAGTTGCACGCTGGGCCCTGTGCGTGACGACCAGCCGGCAAGTAGGCAAGTGCCCACAGGAGCAAGGTATTGATTTTCGGGAAAAAAAAAAAAGAAAGCCGAATAAGAGCCGCTGTGGTTGGCAAGGCCAGAGAGATCGTCCTGGCTCCCGAACCCTTACATAAGTGTCCTCTATGTACTGTATGCTTGGGAGAAAGATACAGTGCAGAGAGGGAGAGAGAGGGAAACTCCATCAGAGGCCTACTTACTGTACAAATGTAGTATATTCTTCCCCAATAATAATACACAGATTGCGGTGAAATATCTGCATGCATCAGCACTGCAGTAAAATGGAAGGACAACAACATAAACATGTATCCACAGCCCAAGTACTTACATGAGTCTATGGGCCTGCAAGGCTTATTCAATTGCTGTGAGCATTTCTATTGTGACCACACTCTGATTTTTTTGTACAGTTCAGAGTGGGACACTCAAAGGACTACTGAATGCTAATGAAAAAACGAGAGCTCTTTCTAGCTGCTAGCTAGCACCTAGCCTCATTCACCTTCACTAGACACAGCAAAGCAGAATGATGGCAGCCACTATAACACTCAGAGGTACCCTCACATTTGCTGTCCTCTCGTAGTTGAACAGTGATGGTCAAGTAAGCGGTTCTCTTGTGAACATTGCTGACAGATACTAGCTGTCACCCTCATGGCCATGGGCATCTTTTTGGAATAGCATAGGACCATTTTCTGTTCACAGGCAGATCTTCAGGGATTAAAGACGGTAATAATATGTAGAGCCCTCCAGCTACTGAAAGGACACAGTGTGCGAGTGTGTGCGCACATATGTGTGTGTGTGTGTTTGTGTGTGCATGTGTGTGTGTGTGGACAAAGTGAAGCAGTGAAGCTGAAGCTGAGTGCTAAGAGACAGAAGCTGTGTAAAGCAGACACTGCACTCACTCCTGGTCCTGCTGCTGACAGCGCTCACTGCAGTGACGTCCACCGGGCAAGAAGTCTACCACCGAGCCTTTCCTTTGGCACCTCACACACACCAGGCCACGCTGGGCCCAAGGACGCTGCTCCTCTTTCACCACTGAGGGGGGGTAAGATGAATGGAAAGACAGGTGATGAAAAGGAGAGGAAAGGACAAGAGATGGAGAAGGGATAGGATTGGGAGGGAAGGAAAAAGAGAGAGAGAATTGAAATGAAATTAAATGAAATTAAATGAAAAAAGCAGTGAAAGAGAAGAGAATTACAGAATGAAAGAATGACAGAGCAAGAGAGAGAGTGAGATATGGGGGCAAGATAGATAGAGAAAGACAGAAAAAGAAAGAGAAAGAGAGAGAGAAAGAAAATGAAATAGGGGTGAAAGAAAGCCCCAGTGAGCAAAGGTGAGGGTTGAAAGAGTTGCTGATTATTGTTACAGCAGTCATGGCGAACAAGGGGATACGTCGCTAGCAGGAAAGAAGCTGCATCCATTTTGAGCAGCAAGTTAGTGTTGAATTTCAGTAAGGGTTTACAGTTAGAGATTAACACTGAACACAGCCCAAAGTCTACATTAAAAAGCAGTCATTCATTCTTCTATCTTGAGTTAATCCACTGAACGTAATTTGCTGAGCAAAGATGCTAATAACTCAAGAAAGAAATCAGACTCAACAAGAGACAGATTTACCAGATGACTGAAATATATAAAAGTAGGAGAAAATTAATTTGTCCAATGAAAAAAAGGTTTTCGATAAGATGGCATGGTATCCATACATTCAAGTTATTAAATCACTAAAACACCCTATCTGGTAGTCTAACATGCTTTTAAATAAGGACAAGTAGCCTACATGTGTGTCTCAATAATACCTCAACGCATTGAGTGATTTAGATATAACTATTTGTGATTTTAGGTCAGATTTTGTCCTTGTACCATATTTCATGTCTGCAAGACATCATGGAAAGCAGATTGGCTTGAAACAAACACATTTGGTTTCTAGCAGTGTTGCAAAGCACCAATTCTTTTGTGACCAGCACAACAAAAGCAAACGTATTAACTTGCCTTCCTGAGCAGTGGGCACAGCCCATGTGGTGGTGGCGTGGGCCTTTTTAACGCTGTCGTCATCTGCTTCATCGGTTATGACCTCCAGGACCCCAAACTCATTCACCCGGAACTGAAAGGAACACAAAACAGGGCTAGCGTCCGACTCATGCTGCAGTTCGATCACAAAGCCAAGGCCATCAGTAGCTTGGCATAATCTGAGGTGGGCTGTAACCACAAAACCATTTGTTCAAAAAAGGTAGCACTGAAGAAAAGGTTAACATTGCAAAAACTTTGTGCATATAATCACTGCCCCTGAAAGCACTGTTGTTGTAATATGTAATTATGCAAGTATTTATGTAAGTATGTAACCTTGTTATATTTTAATGTACTTGGTATACAAGTTACCAAGTAAACACTGTATACATTATCTGTGTCCAACCTCTATCACAACACCAACATCTAAATGTCCTACAGTAACTTTTGATCTATGTTAATTGATGTGGCCTTGCACTGCATAATTATGACATAATTTGGATCACGTTGAATAATATTGTTATCACGATTATTTATTACAATTACTGAATGATTTTTGAAGAACCATCCATTTACAAAAGTTTCAAGAATTTCAGTTACATTTTTTTTAAGCCAATGTAAAAGTTACTATTGACACATATTAGGGAGCAGTGGGCTTAAAGCAAGGGCATCACTTCTCGATTATGTAGTTTTCATAATCACTTTCAAGGAGTCACTGAAAAACTCAAACTGCAATTCATTTATTACTTAATTACACAGCCTTATATGAATGTGACCAATAGCAGCATAATAATATTTGTTGTATTTGGTATTCGTTAGAAGCCCTACACAGTCCAATTCTCACCCTCCCAATTCTCAGCAACAATGAGGTAATATCAACAAGGATTTTGGCAGATGGGTATGACCAATGACTGTATATGTTGAATATACTATATATACTGTATATATTTATCTAAATATAAGTCATTGGGTATGACAAACCTTCAGCTCACTTCCAGGCAGCGTCCCCACTCCATCTTTCCAATCCATTGCTCCGTAAACGTCAAAGTCAGGAGTGGCTGGATTCATAGCGGACTCCTCCATGAAAAACTGTATGATATCTACAAACATAATGCATTTAATTTCAATTCATGCAAAGCAACTTATCACATTTAATAACACTCATTAAACATGAATTTCTACCAGTAAAACTGGCTCTGTTGGAGGTAAAAAAAATCACTTTAAATTGGAATTTGGTAACTACATTATATTTAATTTTTTGTATTAATAAAAAACAATTCCTGTCAGACAAGTGACACTGATTTCCAAAGGCTGTTGCAAGGAACACTGTAGATTACAGAAAAAATATCACGCGTGGTCAAAACAATACCAAAGGCTTGACAACCACTTCACTGGTCTGGGCTTGAAATGAGGCCTAGTCAACTGTACAATATATCATCCTCTCTTTGCACCGCTAGAGGTCTCTGCTGTCTACATTTGAACGACTGCGCTGGAAACTTTCAAGACCCTATTCAACAATGAAATCACTAAGCAAAAAATGGAGACGAGAAATTCGCACGTATTTTGAACAGATTTCCACAAAACAATTAAGTAATCTAGTCACTTATCTGTCAATAAACGCATTCCTAGGCATTTTAATAACTTGTATCAATTTATGATTCCGTATTGCGCGTGTTATTTGCTTGTCAGCCCATAAAATTAGGCTAAGTGCAGGCATCTGGGCAATAACATTAACAGTGCAAATCGTGGATAATCTATTCATCAAATATGCGCCTGAAACTAAGTTCATTCTGACACGAATAGTTGATTTCTTCCCCTAAACTACCTGACATCCATCCCCATCGCTAGGCTTTATCGTAAAAATAATTTGCCCGGCTACATAAATAGTTTGGAATAATTATAATGTAATATGTGTGATGTAATAAATTACCAGCCGGTTTGATTTAGGGGGATGATACGTTAACATAAATTTGTATTTTCAGTTGGCTGGCTTTGTTTATTTTGCCTTTTAATAATATTTATTTCGAGCTCTATTCCCCAAATACTTTTTTATAACGAGTGGGGCGAAAAGATTCAATACGACTCAACCTGTGCGGTTTTCTTTGTATTAGAAAAACTAGGTGTGCTACCAGCATTAAGAAGCGATCCCCCTGCAATCCGCGAATAACGCATTGTATCAGATATAAACACTTTTCTTTGGTCTCATACTATTTAATGTGTTTTAAAGGCAGTTTCCCAAAATGGCGGAGCAGGAATATACTCTATATAATTCTCACCCACAGGCCCGCAGACTCGTAGCATTATAGCAGAAATAATAATTTAAGTGTCAAAAAATCTCTATGGAAGAAAATGGTGATAGATATATTTTCGTCTCGCTCGTTTGACTAGCGTCCAGTTCCTGGCGCTTCCAGCCATACGAGGGAATGCACTAAAGCTTGCATTATTCTTGAAAGAGTAGAAAATATCATTTAGTACGCGTCTGCAAGACACAATAAATGTACAACGTAACGTTTTCTATCGATTGTGGTAATTTTCGACGCTACTTTTACAGTCGTTTAAAAGAGTAATTCATTTCATGCACTATCACATTGAAGCTCTTCCTGGCTGAAATTATTGATGACACGTCCAGTCGTTTTGTACTTTATTGCTAAGTTTTAGTCTAATTCTGTCGCAATAAACCTCTACCGAAAGTAAAGTACAACCTATCGCGCTTTATTATAATGCGTAATTTGCGACCTAAACAGTTTTATTCTATGATACAATTGTTTTAATTTGTGTGTTTCTTACCCAAATTCTCCCACGAGTACTGACAAATTGCTCAGGCAGCAGTCAGTGCGCATGAGCGAGAGCTGTGCGAGTGCTTGCAGTGTTGCCCTAGCTTCATACGAGAACACATGATGCCAATATCGAAAGTTTTGTCCGGGCAAATTCCAAAAATAATTCACATCTTAAACTATAGGTTATCTGGAAGGTAAACCATTCAAACCCATAACCAATGTCCATGATATACGTCAAAGTGGCAAGCTACCTCGATATTCCTTCAATAAAACAACATGAATGCCATCTGTTACTAAAAATAATATCCAACGCGCAAGCTAGTTCGTGAAATATGACAAATAGTTGAATTAAGGGAAAGAGTTAAGTCACGGAACGCGCAATCACATTTAGTAGTTACTCCTTGCACACGACCTTGCTTATTTTCGGTTTAAATAGGCTGTTAGCAGCTATGTTTTCGTCGCAGAACAACAACCAAGTGTAGTGTAAGCTAATTTGCGTGTAGGTTTTGGTTAAGAGGCATAATATCAATGCGTGACATGATATATTTTAGTAAGTGGGCATAGTTCCGTATTTACAGCAAACATTAGGTTTTACGCAATGCAATAAGAGGGATGAAGCAGAACTTTTGTCGCGCATGATCACTGCCTATTTTGAGGTCCTGTTCGTCTTTGTGAGAAGTTACACACATGCCCTTGGAAAGAATATTTGCTTTTAACCCAGTCGGAAGAAAAATGGCTGTAGTCTACGTTTTCGCACGGTTGTGGTGTTTTGTTGGAGGATAACGCTGGTACCTGTATGTATAGTGGCTACAAGCAGGGTACATGCGTCTGCCTATTCCCCATCAAACGAATATGTAGTTTATTAATGAGAATCATAAATATAATCTAAATAGCTTTTCTGTGTTTGCCAGGGTGCTTTCATTATTGCAACATTGTCCCCAGAAAGCAGGTATATTGTGCATGTGCACATCCAATGTTGTAACTATGAATGATTTAGTTGTAGTAGGGTTAGTTGTTGTCAAATTGTTTATGGACTTCATAAACTACATGGATTTCACTTGCCTCTAGTTGTGTGGAAAATCAAATAAATGTTAACATAATGTGGGTCTACAGTCCACACACTGAATGGAGAGACCATAACAAAACAACAGGTCATTATCTTGCTTAGAATGATCAGCAGCAGTAAGCACATAGCTTGGCCCAAGGTTTATTGTTGGACTCCATCAATGTGGGCACGTCCCTGCCAAAAAACCTGGCTTAACCTGCTTATAATTGTTTGCTGGTTTAAGCTATGTTTTCGCTTATTAAGTTGGTTTGACCATCTTATCATGGTTGACCAGCTGAAGCTATGTTTTTGCGAGAGTTTTGCTGGTTGAGTTGGTTGACCCAGCTCATGATGGTAGAATTATGATGGTTTTGTTGGCCAAACCAGCTTTGGCTGGTCATTTTAGCTGGAGATTCACTTGTCAATCCAGCAATGTCCAGGCTGGTCAAACCAGCATGACCATCTTAAATCATCAAACCAGCACACTCACATATGACTAGCTTGCCAGACCAACATGACCAGCTTCCTAAGGTGGTCACATCAGTAAGCCCAAGTGGTGGCCCAGTCAGTAAGACCAGCAAGAGCTGGTAAAAAAACAACAGCTAAGACCAGTCAAAACCAGCTAAAGCTAGCAAACCATCATAAGCTGGTCAAACTATATTTTTCAGCAGGGTTGTTTCCTCAACGACACAGGGAGGGTCCAACAGATTGTGTTGTCATTGATTCCACTCAGTAAATATGCAATCTATGTTCTTTCTCCCTCTCTATTAGACCTATCCCTTTCTATCAGTGTCTGACACATAAGGTTGAATTTATATTTGTTGTAATACCATCTTCAGGATAGGACTGTTTGCACATTCATTCATCAATATTTAATAATCAGTATTGCTTGAGTTTTCTTGACTTATTGTGTTCAGTTTAGTTTTCATGACTCATCATATCAGTTTTCAAGACTTCGCCTACCACAGTTTCCAGTAAAACGGAGCCATGTTGAATTTTAAGTAATTCTAAAAGGTGTGTATGTAAAATTTGCATGGGTTTCCTGAAAACTCCATTTCTTCACTCCATTTTAAGTCAGGCCAATCAGTTTTGTGAAATTTCATCCATATACATTATTTATTTATTTATTTTTTTACTTCTATGCCTTCTAATGACAAATAAGTACAATGACTATGGGTTAGCATATAGTTAATAGGTGAAATGTTTGCATAAAGCATCTTCTCTGACAAGGCTTTATGACAGAATGGTATTGCCTGATAACAAACACATAACACACAGGAGACTGCACCAGAGGTATAAGTGGTGATGCTGCAGTGATCTCATTCTCTTGCAGCTCTGGTGGAGCCGGCTTTGAGCTAAATGAGAGGATTACAATATGTGAGCTAGCAGTCAGTTCAACCTGCTTCACATGGTATCATACTTCAAGTCTTTTCCCCTGATGTCTGTTGCATGAGGCCTCAGCCTATAGGCCTGCCTTTCTGTTTTGATTCTTTGGAGAACTTCACTCCCTTATACAGCAGCCCTGCCCTCATTGACTTGAGTCTGGCATGAGCCTGGCCACATTCCGAGGGTCTCAGCAGCTGTTCACACTACTGCAAATATTACATTGGCAACAAATATGTATCCGCATGCAGTTCACTTCTGTTATGCCAGTGTTAGCCAGTATTGCTAGCAGTGCTAGCCAAGGCACACTAAGTGGGGTATTTTTAGCCCCATCACTTAAGGAGTGCGCAACACAGGCCTAAAGGGGTGGGTGTTATCCCAGCCCAGATTGAGAGAGGCTTTTTGCGTTTGACTAATCCGGTTAAGCCCAGCCCTTGTCCAGCGTCGCGTGCCTCCCTCACCTGTGAGCCGTAGACGTCTGCTACTTGCCACCATAAAAGAATCGGGGCGGAAGATTCATGTTTTTGGACTACTGTTGCAGGTGTTGCTCAGTGACATTCATCAAACGCCATGGACACCTGCCTGTCAACAAAAAATTCAATGACACTTGGGTAAAAAAATATCTATGTCTTTGTGTATTTTTTTGTTGCTGTGGCTTTGTCAGCTGTATTTTTGAGAGCCAATTTGTGGCGCCGTAAGATAAGGAGGTCAGCTGAGAAGAAGCTTTGTTGTGTGTGGATTTGTGAAAGTGTGTACACAGGTCAGATTTGGTTTCAAGTGAGTTAACTGTTTGAAGTTAAACACAATTTGCTGTGCAAGTTGAAAATGTATTGACCTGTTGTCAGTTTTGATGTCATTGGTTTGTCTTCTGTGTGTTTTACCATTCTTTATGTTCTATATTTATTACAACCCACAGATTTTAACTTTTTAAACAATTTAAACCTATTCAACTTGTATCATTTAATAGCTGTCAAAATAGCTATTAATATTATTTATTTTTATGCAGGTTGTTCTCCAGAATTTGCTGATGTGCATGGTGACTTTCTATGCACTGTACTACATAGTCGTCAGCCTGTGCATAGGCATCCTAAGGTGAGGCATTGATATTTTCCATAGTATTAAGAACTTCCTCCGTTTCGTATGCGTAGACCTCTTGTGTTGTGGTGAGCAACTCACACACTCAAGCACTTCCTGTTAGGGTAAGCTTGGCCTCTCACAAAAACCTGCTGTACAGCTACAGAGCAGTGCAGAATTATGTTGTACATGTACAGTATATTACAAAGAAAAAGTCTGATTTTGTTTAACACAGTGTTTTGAACACCATCATTTAATTTTTTCTTCTTTTGATTTGCACAACAAGCAAATGTTCTAAGGTGTTTTACCTAGTTTTCACACAAGGGTACCATTGGCAATTAGTTACTAGCTTCACAGATTAAACCGGTGATTGACCAAACCATCTGCAGATGCACTGAAAACGTGAATGTTTTACCTGAAAAATGTTTACTGACAAAAATATTACTTTGTAAATAGCATTATGAGGAGACTAGCTGTAAAACACAACCAAAGTGGTAGAACGGGTTCCATAGTGAGCACTGCCTCAGTGCTTTTGTGGTGCAACTTTTAGTCTTTATCAAGGCAAGATTGTTGAGCCCAGTCCTTCCTCCCCACAGGTCTGTGTAGCTGAGTGTTGCTCAGGTGGTATGTGTAGCATCTGTCTCACATGTGGATATATTTTGTTTCACTCCAACAGGGTAGAGGAGGCTGACAGCCTGTTGGCACCCTTCGACTTCACAGTTCAACCATCATGGCACAATCCCAAGTATTTAGGTAGGACAGAAATGTATTTATTTGTCCAGATGTTCTGAATATATAGTTTATATGTAGGTTGCTCAATATGGTATAAAAATGTATATTTACTACAGACAGAAAAAGAGAAACAAACAGTTAATTTCCAGGTAAAGATGAGTCACATTATTATATAGTTTGATGGTAGTTGGCACACACAAACACAGACACATACGGTCTAAAATCTCAACTTTTGTTTTTGTTTCTTTGTTTCTTTCTGCTGCAGTGTATGTAATCTCCACAGAAGTGACTTATGTCCTGGGAGGCCTGGTGTTTGCTTGGATTGTGGAAGAGGCAGTGTGGGACTACGCTATCACAGTCACACTGCTACATGTCGGCTTAACCATTGCAAGTAAATGCAGCTTTGTTTAGTCTGATGGAGATTAGTATGAAATGAACATGAAGCCTTTACCTTGTCTGTTGATTGACTGATTGATTGATTGATTCATTCATTCATTTATTCATTAATTCATTTATTCATTTATTCATTCATTCTATTGGTCTGAAACAATAGCATAAAATCAGGTATGTTATTAAGTTTGTTATAGTCTGAGACTACAGGTAGTTTGCTGTAGATGTTTAATCTGTCCGCTAGCATGCATGGGATCTTCATTTTTGACAGATGCTCTGAGGCACAATCACATTGCAGTCAGTCTCGCGTCACATACAACGGAGCCATGTAGAACTCTAAGGGCTCCTTGTGGTTGTGAAGGCAGCCATACAGTGCTTCTGGAATTGACTAGCATTGTTGTATAATATGGTGTTACAAGACAAGCAGTCAGGTGCTAGTTGGTTTGCATGCTAACTTGAGTCAATATCAGGAGGACGACATTGAGCACAGGCGTTTCGGACATTGCATCAAAAAATTGCTTCTTCACCATTGGTTGTTATTTCCAGGTCATTTTTGGATGATTTGGATGATTTCGGAAGAAAAAAAAACCACACACACACACACACACACACACACACACACACACACACACACACACACACACACACACACACACACAGCACCTTTAAGGAAGGATAGTTGTGATGTAAATAGATTTAGCAAACAGTACAGATTTCAAAAGTTACATACATAAACAAGAGTAATGTATTCACCAGTAATAGTAAGCAAGTTCATTTACCCTCATTATCAACAATTCCTCTGGTCTTTCACATTGCTTTAGGCAGAAACTGATTGAATATTCCATCATGCAATCATATTGGATCATATTGAATTATTCACATGGCTGTTAATTAGTGCCTGCTTTAGCCATGCTAGTTAGGTTGCATCAGTTTGAATTAGTGTTTATTTTCTAGTGCAGCTAAAAATCAGTACACCTAACTATGTCAAGCACTGCGTTTTATGGATCTCCCTCTCTCTCTTGTCCTCTCTTTCCCTTCGTCTGGGTTGTATAACAGGCTATGACTGTAGCTCTTCCAGCCCACAAAGGCCCTAGTCTAGAAGTCTGGTGCAATGAAGTTTAGCGATCATCTCAGTGTCAGTGAAGCTACAGTATGTCAGAAGCAGGGTTCTGTACTCAATAGTTCTTACAGAGATGCTTGCTTTAGGGGAGCTTGGATGTGATGGTGAATTAGATTAGTGAAAAACAATGGATGGTGTCACACTTAATCCTATCAGAGGACTGATTGGATCTTAGTCGCGGGTGGTTATGCAATCATGTATAAGACTGAACCTGTAGGAAGGACTTTCACTCAGGACTAGCATAATATTCGCTGGGCAAATATGCAGTCATGGCCATCATTTGGGCTTGTGTTAAAACAGCGCAATTGTTTTTATTTTTTAAAAATCTTTTTTTTTTTTCTTTTTTCTGATCTCTCCCAGTTATGTCAGACATCCCGTCCACAGAGCATTGGTGGGAGGTACTCGGTAAGTGTCCTTAGCACACTGTATTTTCCATGGTTGAGGTGACATCATAGTACTCACCTACAGCACTGGGGTAAAAAAATGCCCAAACCAATTTGGATGTAGAGGTGGAGTTCTAGATATCACAGGTCTGATAACAGGTGACCTGGCTACATCTCTCTACTTTGTGTTGACACAAGGTTGTGGAAACGTTTTTTTTTTTAGCTCAGTGATACAGCAAATATGATAACCCCATTATGCACAGGGATTTGTTCACAAGCTTGTGGTGTCTATGAATCTATCGGTGTCCTGAAATAGCCTTTGGAATGCTGCAGAGGCTGTTTGGGAAGGGTCAAGCTTCAGTTATTTTGCATGTACATACGTAAAGCATGACCTTATTGTCTTTTGATGATTTTTGTTGATGATTTTGCTGTCAGCTTCAATGATTATACCTGGTAACAGCTTTTGGTCACATTTTATGTTCCACGCTAAGATACAATTGGCTTCATTTATTACCTGTCCACACCTGCATTGAAGTAAAGTGACAAAAACAGTCGAGTTCCAAATTGTGGCCCACCTGGGTCTTTAAAGGAATAGTGAAATAGATCTGCTATATTTAAACATTTCACAAACATGGTTGTTTTTTTCCTGTAAAACACACTCTTACAGGCGCTTTCTCTTTTTCTTTTGTAGGTTCTGGCTTAGTAATGATGATTCTTGTGGGACAGGTGGTAGCATATCGACTGTTCCGCAACAATTTTGTATACCCTGCTGACCTCCAAAACTTCTGATGCCATTTTTGACTTCAGACTCAATGTACAGATAAAGATTGTTGTTTTATATTGTTTTCTACATTAGATATCAAAGGCAGTTTTGGGGTCTCTGCATTTCAAAGGAATGTTTGTTTCAGCTGTTGACAAAAAAAATAAACAATTTGTGCAGAAAAAACATCCCTGTTCTTTCATTACCCTTAGATCATTAATCTTCCAGTATCCTGTGAAAAAGACAGGATTCCACAGAGCCTTATACTGTAATTTAAAAATAAATCATCATATGTCTTTTAGACCCCAAGAATGCAATTCTAACTGAAGTCACCTTATTTAAGCAGAATGTAAAAAGGATATTAATATCGGCATACATTTCTCAATTATTATGCAAGTCATTCCTCCTTAGAGATGCAATTAGTTTCTGACAGGCATATCTCTGTTAAAAAGTCTAGGAAGTAAATGTTAAAAAATGTTGTGTTGTTTATGACTAGCGCTGAACATCTGTTGTCTGTGCAAATCCTCTTATAAATTAAAACTCCATCCAAAACATGAAGGCACTGGGGTCATCACATCAGCTTTTCATAGTTTCTGGGTTGCTGTCATCGCATCAAGACATGCAGGAAAACTGTGTCAGCTTCTCTGAGAGAGGCTGTAATTTTTCTCTTCACCCCCCTACCTTCAAAACACTCAGCCACTAATACCTCCAGATCTGAAGTGATGGCTGGACTCTCCCAATCGGAAGGCAGCATGCCATGTGCAAAGGAAAGAAGCACTTTTAGGTGGCTGCAGCTATCCCCGCTCAACACCACTTGACAGGGACCTGTTGTCTAACTGGGAACATGGGGAGAGGAAGGGCATTAATCATTTAATGAGATTACGCAGGGGTAAAAAAAAAAGCCTATGGGTGGAAGTGAAGAGGTGGGGTGAGGTGTGGAACGAAGAAGCTCCTGGCAGTGTTTAAGCCCAACGGGCTGACAAAGGCCAGGCCAGGCCGTGCTGTGCTGTGCTGTGCGTGCTTTCTTTTTTGGACCATGCTTCCACACATGGGGCTGAGGCAGGGCCGGCCAAAGCACACTGCACTGCGGGGATGAGAAGGCAGATGTATTGCGGCTGCAGCTCCCCACCTACTCAAATCAAAATGGTTACCAAACTGGTCTACTGTCTTCATCTGAGGTGAGGCCAGCATAGGTCATTTCTATTGTGTGTAAGACTGATCAGGGGCACAGAAGTAATGGGTCATGGCTTTTTTTGTGATTACGTAACTTGTGCTTAAGTGTTTCACATTGCTGAATGCTGGTTGCATGTCATGTTGACACACACAACTTGAAAGGGCCATATCCAATATGTTGTTGAAATTACATGTCGTGATTTAAAAATGGCTATGTTGTGGTATTTTGTCATTAATTCTATAACAGATGACAAATTAATATGTTAATGTGCACAGCAAGGTGGGCAGCATGCATGTTTAATGAAACAAGCACGATGGAATTCAAACAGAGTTCAAACTGAAGACAAGGAACAGGTCATTCAGTTTAAAAGTTTGACTGGCATTTTTATGGCTTTCAAGCTGTCAGCAAGCTTTTGCACTTTTTGAATATAGTCTTTTACAGACTTTTATAGTCTTTTGCAGAAATGCCATGAAAAGTTGCTTCTGTGATTTCTTTAATGTTTTTGGAAGGTTAGAACACAGTCTGTGCACAAAAGTTTGAGTGAGGTTTTGTCTAAGAACAAATACCATAAGAAAACATTCCTACCACTATTTGTGAAAACTTCCATTCCTCATGGAAACTGTTGATGAATGAGGTCCCTTGTTCTTACACTTAATCATTTTGAAACTTCCTAGAGTATGGGTCAACAAACAGACATAAAATGGATTGATATAAGCAGGAAAACTATCGACCTTCGTCTTGTCCTAAAAATTTCATAATTACAAACCACACATGGTAAACCAGCAAATTCCAAGAATGCTACATATTTAAGAAGCTAAAACCAAAACCCTGTGCATAGCTTCCACAGGAAGTCACGCAACAACACCTTCTCCATGAGCAGATAGCATTTCAGTCTATTCATGTATGTGCTGGTGTACCGTTTCAGCACAGTAATAAGGTGGAAAAGATCACTGAGTCCATGCCTGACCATGGGTACAAGAGATTGAATATCAAAAGTGATCTTCGAGATTTTTCCAGTGTTGATTCTAGCGATAGGGATTTTGAGCCAGGGAGCCAGATCATCATGCAGGCAGTCTAAATTTTAGAGCTCAAAGGTGACTGCCAGATGCTGTCAGTGTTCTCTCATTACCTCTGCCAAGGAGGTTGTGTTTTAGCCAGTGTTTGTCTGTCTGTCTGTGAGCAAGATAACTCGAAAAGTACTGCACGGAACTGGATGAAATTTGGAGACAACGTGGGACAGATGATTACATTTTGGAACACTGTCACTGAATTTGTATTGGGTCAGTGACCCTGTATTGCCTTGGTGAAGGTCTGTGCTCACCAAGTGCTTTTTTAATTTAACTTTTTGGACATCCATTTTTTTAAACTAAATTGGGACCTTTTAAATGAAACAGGAACATTTTTATAACAAAATACTATATTTTTTGTACAATATATAGATGAAATCAGTCATTATGTTGAGCAAACATTTCAATTAAAGGTGCAAGAAAAACAGTCCCAGTGAAAGAAAAATGTTCCCCTGCTGTTGTACTGGATAGAATTGTGTTCATTGTGACAATTGTAATTTGCAAAATCTTAAAAAAAAAAAATGATCTGCACAAGTCGAGGTCTAAAAATAATCTATGCTGGAGTCTGTGTCATGGAAACTGGGTTGAAAGTACAAGGTTATAAGCTTTATAGTCTACACATACAAGCTATACTTCATGTCCACATCTGAGACGAATCATTTTAAAGAATATCTTTGACTCTAGTAAGCATTAGCTCTTGGTGTATGTTACATCATGCGTTTATGAACAAGATAAGTGTTTGAAAAAGGCTAGGGTGGGTCTAGCCTACTTGTAATAGGTAAAAGACATGGCCTCGCCAAATGCCTAATGAAATGTAGGCTAATTCTCCCTAACTCCAAACATCTTCAGAATAATTCGCCAAAACACTACCAGGACCAGACTCATTTTCGCGGTCACAATGTGAATCACAAATGTTAATACATTCGCCAGAATCTGAATGACAGACTTCGCCACAATCCATTGTGAATATCATTTCAATTACGGACACAAACCAGTAGATGGCAGTATTAAGATCACTTATTTTCCAGAACGCATTTAGATTATGGCGTCTCTTGATCAAATATCCAAATAGGCGTGTTGCAACTGCGCTCAACTGGTCCATTTTCACATGTTGCTGTAAGTACTACAACGCAACTAGATGGACCGATTGTTTCAGCTGGGTATCGTAGCCAGTCTTTATTATTCGTGCTCAAAACCCATAAAGCCATTTTATTAATGTAATCTATGCAAAGCGCACTGTACCTTTCAGTAACACAGCAAACCCAATTTAGCCTGTGGCAAAGGCTATAGGCCAACTGATATCACAAATCCAAAGATATGTTCGTAGCCTAGGCTTACTTATAAAGACCCTTAAATATGGAGTATCAAATATGATCATATAACATGATCCTATGTCCATATAACAAACGGTTTCAGCAGCCTCCTCCGCCTTATCGAATAGGACACCACCAGCACTTCGGAACATTCCTAATGGAGCGTCTGCCAGATGATTCTTACATTCTCACAAATGCAAATTTCAAAACATTATTGCAGCAATAAGACACATTTAGCGGTGTGCTGCAAACGTGTCACGACTTATGAGTCAACATTTGGATGAAGGTGAGTAGAATATTAGGCCTGCATTGCTGTGTAAATGGACCTTAGACCGTGAGTCTATTACATCATTTTTATACACACCCATCTGTGTTTGGGAATATGTCATTAGATAGGCCTGTAGTCAAACAGGCAACAAACACACAGGATGAATGGTTCAAACAGAAACTCATTTTTGCTTAATATCTGTGTCAACTCACGCAGCTGTTTAAAATGACAGATACGATGTGGTCGGATGCCTTCTTTTGATATTGTGGTGTTGGTGTTGTGGAATAGATAGAATAATAAGTTAGGGTAGGCCTAAACCCTGTTTTCCACGGACTTCTTACACAATAAAATAGCCAAAATCATTAAAAAGGAATACACATTTTTGTCTTACAAATGACATATTGTTCAGTAGACTACTCCAACTTCATTAATGTCTGCTAGTTAGTGGTTTAAATATTACTTTTACCCTTGCGCTATTGTCATTTGTCATAAATCTACGGTCGTTTGCCATTATTGCGATGCCTTCTGTGCTGTAGTCATTCAAACCGATCGGAACAATGGTGACTCCGCCCGCATTGCATAGCTGTGGGAAAGCTACGGGGCGGAGCTGCTGGGTGATGGTTATTCATGTCGTCAGGGAGGAGAAGAGCGGGCTGTTCCATACTGTTCCAGCAGTCACCCGAAGTTATGAGCAAACTTCAACAATAATGCGGCGTGCAGCATGAATCGTCAGGACGCGAAGGGAGTTGTCTTGACCGGCTATTATAGTAACAGCGAGTCCTTGCCGCCCCATCCCGGAGTGAACTGTGTCGAGGAAGCCGATTCCTCTGTTCCAAGGTGGGTGAGTGAGAGAGACAGTTGCCGAGGCGTTGTGTTATGACAGCACTTACTTGAAAGAAGACTACGAAGGCATTTGCAATTGGAAATCATTGCAAATCGTATAGTCAACATGATTCTGTAATAGTGTTTCACTTCTTGTTGTGGTTGTGGGGTTTTTTGGTGTCATTTGCTGTTTACGTTGTGTTTATCTCTGTCTCAGTAGACTGGATGCAAGACCACTGAAAGTAGAAAACAGCGTTTTGCTCTTAATTGGTGTTGTGAATGTTGAGTGGTTTGACATGACATTTGTCATCAAAAGTAAGACAGACCTCAACTGAGAGATTAACATTGTATCATGGCAGTATAAATGTGCTCAGTACACACTAGACTTAGCCTTCCCTCCCAAACAAGAAGTGTTGAAATAGGATGCTGGTTGCCTCACTTAGTTGTGTAGGCCACCATCTGTAACAGAAAGGTGCTTTTCAGGTCGTCAAGCTCCGATGTGGAAACAGGTGTCCCTGCCTATCAGCTGTGTCTGCAGTTCCCCAGTGGCCAGTGTACTCTGTAAGATGATTGGGTGTCTGCTTGTGTCCATGGCGGCATGGGTTGACAATTGGCCATAGAGTATCGCACGCATCTTGTCCTTTCTGTTTTACACTGCCTGTTGGCTGAGCAATGGCGGAAAAACTGTAGAGATAAAATGAACAACATGGACTCTGTGAGCATGGGCAAATCAATGGCAATAGGCTAGGATAGTGCTTTATTGTTGTGATAAAACTGCCTGTCTGATTGTCGTTGTTACATTAGAATAACAGCACCATTTTGGAAATGCACTGGAAGTGTCCAGCCTAAGGTTCTTTCCCAGAATGGTCTTATTTTGTACCTTTGGTGAAGCAAGCCAGTTATTTTTTACCTCCGCCCACCTGCATTCCGCATGAACACTCTGACTAATTTTAGACAGGGCACTTAAAATTATATTTGTATTGATATGGTTTGTAGACACAGGACTCGTGTCTACTATTTAAATGGAATGGCCAGTTGTGATAACCTGTGTGGCGAAAAGGGTGTGTGACCTTCCCATTCAGACTGGTGCAGAGAGAGCACAGCTCACACACGCACAGGCAACAGGCCTACTGTGCATCAAAGCCAACTTTAATGAAATAAGTGTCTCCCACTGTTTACACTGGAGCGGTTTCAACATGCTAAGCCACACAATGCACGAGAAGTTAACATATGTTAGATAACTAAACACAGAGCACGGTAGGCATGTCACTACTGGATGGCAGGGCTGGATCAGGCTGCCAACAATAGGCTTGAGATCTAGGTGCAAGGAGATGAAAAGGTATAGAGAAGCTAAGACCCACACAAACAACATGAATTATACATAGTCAGGTTGAGCTGTGCTCTTTATGAGGGTAATGTCAGTGGATCAAGTCAGACTAGGCAATGGGGCGCATAAAATATGAGTGTTTTCTTTGTCTGGTTGTTAGTTTACAGGCTTACTTAATCAGATATTAAAATGGCAGCCGTCCAGTAGTTTGTCTATTCTGTCGAGGGAGCTAATATTGCAAGTAATGGTGTGTTTCAGTAGCAAAGTTAGTGGGGCAGAAACTGTAAGGCCACCATTGATTAGTCTGAACCAGTTTTTGTATCATTTTTGTTTATTTACCTTTTTGACGGATGGATGGACATTTCATGGATGGGTGTACTAGCCTTCTACACCCATTTAGACTCAGCCTCTCAGAGGTCTTGCCAGGTTCAGGCCCTGAAACTATACAGCCTCCCCTCCCCCATAGGCCATAAACAGGAAGGTGACATATCGACCCCGCATCACCTGGCTCAAAAATACCTGCAGCAGTGTCAACAGCAGATGTAAATAGCTGGGTTCAGCGTACAGAATCAACATGGGTTATCAACACTTTTCTCTGCTGCTACGCGTCCTCTGATTATTTTTCCGTTTGCACAGTTCATGTTTTTTATTCCTCGTCCACCTTGTCCCTGTGTTTGTGTAATGCACGTGTGTGTATGTGTATGTGTGGTGTGGTGGTGGGTTCTCTGATGCTATTGTAAGCTCTGCTTTATCTTTGTCTCTTTATTTCTAGTGATTCAAGAGCAAATCTCAGAATTGTTGCTGTCTCTGTCACACAAATAATATGATCAAGGGTGTAGTGATCACCATAGGTTAATAACACATTGGATGTAGAAAGAGAAAGATGGACAGCAAAATATAAAAAAAGAAAGAGTAAGAGAGAGAGAGTGACACAAGGAGAGCCAGAGCCAACTGCTTAGACCATTTACATTCAGAGAAAAGGCACTTGAGCCCTTTGCAGAGGCCCCGTCTTTGTTCTGGTCCCTTCACAACTGGAGTCATGTGATCTGCTAGCAGGCTAAGCATTAGCACCGTAACTCAGTTGTGGACTAACTTCTGCATGCCATTCCTGGGCTTGTTTCCATGGGAGCAGGGGTCAAGAGACTTCAACATCTGTTTCCACATGTTATCAACATGCCAAAAAAGATGTGTTTTTTTTGAGTGTCTATGAAGAACACTTTTCCTGTGAGAATAAGAGCCATGGAAGCATGTGGACTAGATAGTGCAGACTGCAGCTGTAAGTGAACATCCCCAGGTTCTTGCAGCTGTAGCCTAACAGCCCTACCATGACGGACACGGTCCTGGACGGGCAGGCTATGACACAGGCTGGGCTGGCAGGCTTTGTTTTGCATTCTTCACTGCTAGATTGTGGGATAAATTGAACTGAGCCGCTGTTGTAAGTTGGGTGATTTCTCACATTTGCTGAATCTTATCCCTACAGTCTTCAGAGCTCACAGGAGGAGAGAGAGAGAGAGAGAGAGAGAGAGAGAGACCCACAGCTGGCTCTATGGCTTGGTTCTTGTGCCACAATCTCCATACCGTGACTGTGCCCTCGTGTGAGGGTATGAAAAATCACCCAGCAATGGCTAAGAGACAAGTGTGTGCTTGTTTCTACCCCCCACCCCCACCCATTCAGCCACCCTCTCCCTCTCCCTCTCCCTGCACCTCACTGCTATTGTGAGCCTCTCGTTTGTCACTGAGAGCAGGCAGTCATATAACCTTTTCATTTGAATAGGACTTGCGGTTGGACAACACTGGTTGGTGCACAGTGTGCACTGCCCCGGGTCTCTTGACTTTCCTTGCCTGCGAAGGGCAGCTTCAGCTCAAAAAGTTTGCATACACTGTTTATTCATTTGACTCGCAGAGAGAGGAAGGTGTGTGTGCGTGTGTGTGTTTGTATGTGTGGAGCTGGTGGGAAAGGTGTTGTTTGTATGCGTGGCTCAGGACAGATTACATGAAACACCTTTCCTGTTATGCTTTCGTCTGAGTTTAGCCCTAGTTATTTATTAAACATATTTGTGAAGCCTGTTTACTTAACTGTTTCTGTCCCACCACATTTCAATTTGCTAAATAGTCACTAAAAGTCTCTGACTTTTGTTTGATGCTGGTAGGTGAATCGTTTACATTCCATCTTGAAATAGTCCTGCATTTTTCATGAGAATGTAAAAATGTTATGTGTTTCACAACCACTCACAACCATTGTACCTTGGCCCTTGATTGGAAGCAGTGAGTGCTGTGTGCCATTAATTATCTGAGGTCGTTTATAGCTGTTCGTGGAGGAGAAAGATTAGAGATGAATCCTACCTGACTTAGTCTGACCTCATTTGATAATTTTGAGGAAATTGCCTTTCAGCGTTTGGGTGTGCTTTGGCTTCTCTTTGGCTGACTTAGCAAGCGTGGTGCTTGTGTGGTGATGTACAGAGAAGTGCCAGACTTTCCGTATTGGAGCGGAGGTGAGTAGTTTACGTAGAGGCACGAGTGTCACCTGTCACCGATACCCTGAGCGCTTCCTGCGTCTGTGAGGTCAGGCGGGAGTCATCTTACAGCCACTACCATATTACTATGGTGGCCTGGCGGCCTTTGTAGTTTTGACTCCTCTGCTTGGGTTTTTTCCCAGGCACCATTAAATAGCAACTGAGCACTGCTGTGGACAGCCCTGAAGGCAATAGGGGTTTGGGTAGTGATATGTATTTCACCAGGAGACTTTACTGCCAGCTAACCTCTTGGCTGGATTGGCTGGAATTCTCAGGTATCAGCGTGGTCTCCTAGGTGTATTATGGTCTGTCTGTGTCTCTCACCCTCCCCGCCATACTGTATTTATCCCTGTCTGCCCCTCACTTGCTACTCCAAACTCTCACTGCTAAAGAAGTAGACTTTTAAAAAGAGACCATTACTTTTGGCAACAACAAAGCCTGGCTGAATTGACCCAGATTGACTGCTTGCTGTACTGTGATGTGCTGTGCAGCAGCAGTGGTGGGGGGGGGGCAGTGTGAGCAAGTAGCAAGTCATTTGCTCCCTGTGGAACTGCTGACGTTTCAGCATTTATTTTTTGCTTTCCCCCTGACATGGCAGCAGCTACCAGGCCGGCCCAGAGTGAGTGAGTGTGTGTGTGTGTGTGTGTGTGTGTGTGAGAGAGAGAGAGAGAGAGAGAGAGAGAAAGAGAGAGAGGTCGGGGTCGGGGGGGTGGGATATGGGGGGTGGGGGGAGATCGCACTCTGGCTCAATTATGCCCAACAGGGATTTCCCTCTTTCTGGGCTCGTATGCAATTTAGATGCCCTTCTAGAAAGACATACATCCCCATGAGTTTCTAATTTCACAGACAGCAGAGGGATGTTTTTCTTTTTTAAGTGGACATGAAATTCAAAGGGCAGTTTGACCGTAGGGCCTGGACAATGTTAAGTGAACTACTTTTTGTGTACTTTTAATGAAACAGGTAGGCCTATGTAAACACAAAGGCAAAGAAATGCAAAACTAACACACTTGTGCATGCAAACTTGAACACTCTCCGTCAACTTGCACTGTGCCTGTTTTGTTTTCTAGTGGTTTCACAAGATGCTTGTGTACTCTGTCATGCAATAATTACTCATGCCTGATTGTGGCTACATTGGCACTCTGGTGAAGTCTGCCAGTGGGATGTGAGCTTTTGATATTACTGCCGCGTGGATTAAGTTAATTTAATTAAAATGGGTGCCTGGAATACCACACCGTGTTGTTGTTCTGCTTGGCCTTTCCCCCCATGGGAAAGCAGACTATTGATGAATAGTGTCAGCCCAGTGCTGTTTTGCATGCTGTCAAGTTTCCCACACTTCTGTCAAACTCCATTTCCAGCCCGTTCTATGAACTCATAATTTCTTTTGGCATTGAAACAGACAGCCCTTGGGCTGTGTGTCACACATTGCTCTAATGTTTCTTGTAAAGTATGCTAATGAGGTGACTTCCTGATTAGCCTCTGTTTCTGTGTTATGTAGTAGTCGCTGACTGAAAACACAAACACTATTCAGTAGAACCATATAGACTGCTTTCGTGCGTCCTTGGATTGGATTAATTTGTCCGGGAGGCAGCTTGAGGAGAATAGGAACCCTGTCTCGTAGTCTTACCCTTGTCAGTCCATTCTCATAAATAGTCACATGGTTCATTACCACAATGACTCTGAGTCACTGTGGGAGTAGGTCATCAAGCCCTGAATCTTTGCCCTCTACCAGTGACCAGTGTGCAATGATTTTGACCCATGTGCCCTCACTTTTTCCCCCTCCCCCTCCTACTCTTAGTCGCAGGACAGGACACTATAATGTCCAGAACCGCTCCAAAAATGCCGCAGGGAAGCCTCCATATGACCGCTGCAGCTCGCAGGACTCTCTGGATATGGATCTCCTGTGGAAGGAGGTGGAGAGCATCGGAGAGGCAGATACCGGGACCCACGAGGAGCTGCAACTAAAGGTGGCCGATGGTACGTGGCTCTCACTAAAACACGACCTGTGCTAATGCCACTACAACGACTAGTCATGATAATGATATGGTAAAGGTGTAGGCAAGGTAGAGGTAGAGGCCATGTTCTTTTAGAGTTACTGTCAGTTCTGTTAGAGCTGAACCAAGTGCATTATTCACTCATTAGAGTCTCTTCCCTGCATGCTTGGTGAGAAGGAGGATTTTTTATGTGGCCTATGTAATGGCTTGTGCTCAGTCTGTCATTCTTGTCACTTTGGTGTTCATGCCCTGTATTTGTGCAGCAGATGATGCTAGTCTGGCTCATCTATTGACTAGGTTAGAGAGGTTAGCAGAGAGGTTAGCATACAGACGAGCAGCTAAGCTATAGTCTAAGCTTATCCTGTGATGTGTTGGCTTCTAGAATACCATACTACCAGCACACCGCATGCTGCTGGCATAGTCTGCTGATCTTGACTACAAAGTAGATCTTTTCAGTTGAGATCAGACTACCAGCAGTATGCGCTATAGCATTTCAGGAACTGCAACACAGAGCCACAGTGGCAGAGACACTGACTGAACGGGCAACTAAAAAAACAAGGACATTCAGGAGAAAAAACTGTGAAGGGTGTTAAGTCAGGGAATCAGTTGCAGCATCTCATCGGTCGTAAGAGGTGTGCAGCAGATAGAGACAGCTTAGGCACGCTCTGTTAGGACCATTAAGGCTTTATATCTGAAAAGAACATTGTAGTCAGTGTATTTGATTAGCAGTTTTTCCTGTCCCTTCCCCTCAGATTTAGCCCCACACAGCTAATGGCTTGTCTCTCTATATATAGAAATGAGAGGCAAACTGCACCTAAGGCTTTGAAGATGCTATCTCCGGTTTGCGTGAGGAAAAACTGACAATGGCTATGTCTGAATCTGCAGGAAAGGACTATAAACAGGGCCAGCAGAGGGGGGATTTTTCTCAGTGTATACATGGAATGTTTTTGTCCTTTGAGAGGAACCTGAATGCTTGGACTTCCTGAGTGAAGTTTCTGCTGAAGTTTTTGTTTGTGTGCATGTGTTGATTCTTTGTCTTCTTGTGATATGCAGGAAGAGAGAGAGACAAAGAGAGAGAATCTGTTTGTGTGTGTGTGTGTGTGTGTGTGTGTTTGTGTGTGCGTGTCTGTCTGTCGTGTCTGTTTGTTTGAGGGTGTCTGTGATGTCTCAGTGTGTGATGTGTGTATCTGTGTGATCGTGCATCATTTGCCTCCAACAAATCTGTGCGTCCTGTTAATCTGTGGCTAACAAATTAGCCACACAAAAGATTTGAAATTTAGCATACATATCAGAAAGACTAGCACGGACCTTTGGTTGGTTGGGCCTGCTCTTTTCCTCTGTATTCATTATATGCAGTTGCAATATCATGATGCATTATTATATACCAAAAAAATCAGAGGAGGATACATTCTTTTCCATGCAAAATTTGAATTGGTTACAGGGTCTTCTTTGATCTATTTGATGAATCAAATTGTGGTTTAGAGGTCATAGATACTCACATTCCAGGTTTATCTTTCATCTTTTATCTTAACTTTTCATGAGGTACAGTAAGAACAGTAAAGTTTAAAGGCTAGTTAGCACTTAATAGCACTGACTGGCTCCTGGAGCTCTACTAGCCAGTGGGAGAGAGTTTGTGTCAGCCAGAAATCTGATCTGTGTGCTATGTGTTCCCAGTAAAGCTATGTCATTTGGTGTTTAGGCTCTGTAGAAACACACGGTCGCCAAACATAAATTAGACTTCATGGAGGAGTTTCTTTCACTTCCTGTTGCTCTGGTCATTGCCTTTTGCCATTTTCATGTCCAGAGAGAGTGGGATGAATAAGTATGAATTAAAGAGACAGTCAAAGATATGCTGAACATGAGCTGGAACAAAAGTTGCATAACATTCGACCAATTTGAGATACGCTTGGTTGAGGAAACTTGTGTGCTTTTGCTAAGAATCTCAAGTATCTCAGTCAGTGCATTGGGGACTGGTTTCCCTTGGAGGGAATAGGGCTATTCCTTCATTTAATGTCAACTGCAATGAAAGTCTGTCAAACAAAGCTTAATGCCTGGATACAAGTTTGGTCATAAAAGTGTACCACTTCATTCTTGTCAGGAAGCAATATGACCAGATCCAAATTTCTGATAATTCAATGCATAACTGTCAGTTCCTGCCCACACATGGACAGTGTTTAGGTTCTGCTGGTTCTGAGGTAATACTACCAGAATCAAACTCTGCCTTCCTGCTTTCCAGAGGGGGAGTACGAAGAAGCATGGCTGACAGAGGCAGGGCTCGCCACGCTCTTCCAGGAGTCCGAGTCGGACCCCGATGCCTCGGAGGACAGCAAAGCCATGCTGTCCACACTGACCCGCACGCAGGCAGCCGCCGTGGAGAAACGCTTGGAGCTCCTCAAACAGACCATGCGTAAACGCAACAAGCAGTCCCACGTGCCTGACGTCAGGGAGATCTTCAAACCGGCACCAAGTTATACCGTTGACTCGGAACGCACCCAGGTGGGTACATTTGCAGAAATGAGCTTCATGTAATTTACTAGAATGGAAGAACATTCCATAAAAAATCAGTTATCACATAGAACTTGCTGCTCAAGCATGTGTATGCAGGTCAGGGCACATTCTGGGTCAGGGTACATGATTGTCTGTGTTTGATGTGTTTTATTTGCCAGCGTACCTCAGTTGGAAGGATGTAAATTTGACTCAAATATAGATTCACTCCTATGATTAACTGTTATTTGAATGGTGACACCATGGAAGAAACGCCTGCTTCTGAAACACAGTTCTGCACTTATTGCTTATTGTCTCTCAGTGTTATAAGTTTAATTTGGTGGCTATTAACGGAAATTTAGGTTGAGAGGTTTGGTGTACAGCTTACAAGGCTTTTGGGATTAATTGAATCATTTCACACCCCTGCTTGCAGGGCATCACGTGTGACACGTTGACAGCGGTTTCTGTAACATAAACCTGATGGCCTCATTTAATGGCCGTAAGGAGGCCCATTAGGGACAAACAGTCTTCTGTTTTAAGGTCACTTGAGAAAATTATTATACACTCAGCAAGTTGTTTTTAAACAGAGCCAGGAGCAATGTTGGAGTGGCTAGGTTCCCTGGATTCTCTCCAGGGAAGAGGAAGACAAACTGACAGAGAAGCAAATACTTGATGACAGAGGCTGTTAAGAGTGCAGTACCATCATTTCTCTGGATGTCCTACCTCTTGTGGTTATTATGATAAAATCTGCAGCAGATAAAATCTGTAAAGTCCTGTCTGATGGATTGGCTGCCCGTCGATGACTGGCTTCGTCTGGATGCCACCCGGCTTCCGACCCCAGTGTTGACAAAGCTTTGCCCTTGAGAGTTCTGTGTCATAAAAGTGTCTCTTCAGTTCAGTGGACAGATCCTTTCACCCCAATCCCACAGTGAGCCAGGGGTTACATTTTTGGTGTGTTCGGAAAGTGATGTTGATACAATGTGTATTTAATAAGCCTAATGTTCCTTCTTTTCTGATTTGTACTGTTTGTTTGAAGCAAAGTTGTCACAAATGCTAAAATGCTGTACAAGTAAAGTCATTACCTCAAATGACAGTGGAACAGTCAGCAGACTGGAGTCATTGATTAATCTACAGTTACAAGGACATTATTATGAACTGATGATAATATCGGCACGTGACATAAAAAGCTTGTCAGATAGAGTATGTCTGTATTTATTCTTCACAGATACATAGATCTGTCATGAAATCAGTAGTACAAGTGAAGATTACTGGTTAATAGGTGGTTGTAGTTGCAAACCAGTAAATAAATAATAAAATAATAATAAATAGTAGCTTTGAAATTCTGGTAGATTGTAGATAATAACTTGCATCTTTTTGAAAGCAGTTTTGCATAGGGTTTTGTTGATAATGAATGTGTTTTGAATGGTAGTCAAAATACATGTACACCGTGACAAGTGAGCAATTCATTCAGTTAGGGGAAACCAGGTGAGAAACTGAGCCTGTCAGTAGTGCCGTCCCTCAGCATTGTGGTGAAGCTGGTCTTGGTTTTGGCACGTGGGATCCCCTAACCCCCCCCCCCCTTAAACCCCCAACTGATTACTCCGTACCAGCCATCCCCACGCCCACCTCACCTCAATTTCTATTTCTCTTCCCTTCTTCTCTTCCTGTTTCAGCAGACTGGAGAAGACTCACAGCCCCCAGAGAGAAGTGAGAATGGCAAACGGGATATTGCGTCCTCTGGTATGTGTCACCTTGCCAGAAGATTGGCCTAGACATGTTCTCTCTCTCTCTCTCTCTCTTTGTCTCTCTTTCTCTCTTCCCTCCCCCACCATTGAGGCCTTATCTGGGTATCATACCCTTCTGAGGTTTTTGTTTTCTTCCGTCTTTCCATATACCCATGCTATCACTTCCATTATGACACCTCTATGAAAGAAGTCATAAAGAAGACCAGTGTTAGCAGTCGGGTGAGTCAAACTCTGTGTGCCATGAAACGGAGCCACATGGAAATGAAGGCACTACGAAGTAGTAGACTCAGGGGAGAATGAAAGATACTGATATGCACAGTGCACAGGAAAGATTTAATGGCAGTCGTGAAGATGTACCCTCTCATGCAGTCACAGGGGGAAAGGATGGCCATGCTAAAAAGAAAAGTCACCCTGTAAATCTGCCACAGTATTCCCACACCTCACACACACACACACACACACATATACATACATACACACACACACACACACACACACACACACACACACACTCACTCACATGCACACACACACACACACATACATACATACATACACACACACACACACACACACTCACACACATACACACAAACACACACACACACACACACTGGTGTTGAAAAAGAGCCGTACTTCAGCTTTCTCACGTAGGGCAGTGAGCTGGAACTTGGGCGTGTGGTTCATGGGTAACCTTTACATGGAGGGCTCCAGGGAATGTGTGGGCACATTGTTTGTCACTCGTGGCCCACTCTGGGTCCAGTAATGAAGGAACCCCTCCTGGGAGCCTTTCTGACCATCCCCAGGAACCCATCTGATCCAGCTGAACTTTGAATAATGCTCCCTGTCTTTTAGATGCTGAATAAGGGTTGTTTGCCACCGTGGACTTTCATCTTTCTCTATAAAGGTTCAGAGTGCTGAAATTGTGAGGCCCTATAGGTGTGGAAGTCATTAGAACGGTGTGATTGACCAGAGTTTGTGCAGGTGCAATCAAATTACTCCATGGAGCGTTTGTGAAATGTGAGGGCCTTTGGCTGGAATGCCACTGATTGGAATTTGGTCAGCGCTGGTTGTAATTTCTGAAGGCCGCATTGCGTCAGTGAGCCATTAAATGAATGTGTAATTAAAGTGATTGGACCTCATATTAACCAGCTTGTGTGTATGTGTGTGTATTTGTGTTTTCATCTACTGTGCGTGTATTTGTGTGTGTGTGTGTTTCATTACTTCCCCATTTATGTCTCCATTTGTTTGTTTAATTGTATTTATTTTGTGTGTGTGTATGGGAGAGAGGAGAGAGTGTGTATGTGTGTGTCTACGTACGTCCTTGTGTAATGTGTCTGCATAATCATTAAATCCTCTAGTTCATGCTCTAGTTAAAGTATTAATGTCTTTCAACTTTTTGCATGTATTTGTGCATGTGTGTGTTAGACGAGACCATTGAAAACGGAGGGCGTCATCCCACTGGCCAGCCCACCCCTGACACAGAGACAGACCTCAACCTGGAAGTGTCGTTTGCCGAGCAGGCACTCATCTACAGGGAGAGGTCAAAGGGCGTCGAGAGCCAGAGCAAGAGCGAGGCGGACGACAAGCTGCCGGTGAGAGTCATTAAACATTAACGTGTGTGCACTGATTTACCTGTGCCGAGCAAAGTTTACCTGGACAAAACAGGAAGTGGAGCTTGCAACTCTCATTCGAGCACAACAGCTTGAAGAATATGGGTGGGTGAAGAGGGGTAGTCTGAGGAATGTCAGTGCTTGAGAGGGGCTTGAACTGACTTGCTATATCCATTAAGCTGTAAGCTAAGTTATATCTATCGAGCTCCATCAGGGACTACAGAAAGCGATTACGTAGTGATTTCATAATAAAGTTTGGAGGGACATAATGATTTGCATTTCTGTTTCTTCATAGTCTTTTAGCCCAAGTAGCTTTGCCCAAATAACAGGTGACAAATCATTTAACCTGTGTCATAACAGCTTGTCCTGGGCATGTTGTGTTTATGTTAGGGGCGATCTCCCTTTGAGGGTCTAGAGCAATTTTGTGCTGCAGTGACACCTGGTGGAGACTTAGGGGAACAATGGCAAAGCTGGTTACTATAAATTTTAAGCTCTGTATTTCTGCCTATTTGTCTTGCATGACTCCCATCAGAATTTCAAAGTTCCCCTGGACAAGACGGGCCGGACAAAGGTCGGGGACTTGGCCCCCCAGGATATGAAGATCGTTCGGCGGCTAGTGCTGATCGAGATGACTGCTCTGTTCGACACGCAAAGGATCGAGTGGAAATCCAACAAAGTGGTCAAGCAGAAAGAGAAAGGTAAGGTGACAAAACATCAAACTATCGGGGTCCTCATTTACAGCATAAGGCGGGAGTGGAATGGATTGGTGTTGCTTATTAGAAAATTCACGGGGAGTTGTGGTTCCTCGTGAGCTAGCTGTTGGTTTTTTGAGTGAAGGTCAGGTCTAGGTCCAGGCTGTCCTGGTGTCTGGTGTGGTCCAAGATGTTTGTGATACTCATAGTGTTACTGGAACAGGAAATGTTTTGGTGCTGGCTAGAACACAGCCATATCCAGTAGGCAGGGGGAATGTCTTTGTTGTATCTGTCCCAAAGACAGCAGCAAAACATCACAGTTGATCCCTTGTGGTTCTTGGGGATATTGTTTTCTGTATGTACAGTGTTCGTGCCATCAGTCTTGGCCTAAGGCTGGCCCAACCACTGTACCTTCCATTAGAAC